>OV050032.1:192379402-192886902 GCA_920105625.2 Clusia tigrina
ATCTCGTTAGTATCGAAACGGTGGAGGGAGACATTGAGACTGATTTGAACTGCAGAATTCGAAAGCCAAATTTTGCGGAATGCTTTCCTTAATTTCGAGTAGCTGCATCATCGCCAATTGAAAGAACCAAGCAACGCCAGGAAAGTTTTGGAAGGTAAACAAATGCCGACTAGAATTGCTTGAAACCCTACCGAGAAACTGACTCACCAATATTTTTATAGGTCTGCTCAGAAAGTTGGAACTGTGCGCACAAATTTCAAGTAAGAATGATATAAAATCCTCAGATATGATGTCTTTCAGCTCCCTTGAAGTACTCCAGTAGTACATGAAAAATACCCTCTACGAGTAGAATGTAAGAAATACCCTCAATCCTCACTTCTCTGGAAAGAAATCGGTGTATTAGGAAGCCTGCCTTTTCTTGTTACACTATTTCCAAATCCTGTTGAAAAATTCGGCAGAAAGTTGATTGTGAATGAAATTTTGAGTTTTGGAAACTAGAATTGAAAAAATATCAGAGAAATGGACTACGAAAGAAAGATCAGGAAATTTGTGAAACACTTCCACAAGCATTATTGGGTATATCTCTGCGTTATATTCTGCATGGTAGGATTGGTGAACTACTTTTCGATAGAATTCAGGAACATTGTGGCTGAGATAACCATGTGTTTGGATCTGTTGCAATCGGTTCTGAATCGAATGAATACTCGCATCTTCTGTACTATGACGAGCCTCGTACTGTGTTTGATCGGTGGGATTTTCATATTGTTTGTGACTGAAACGGAATACTACAAGGCTTATGGCGATGCGGCACATGTCTGGTCGAAAAGATGGTTCATGGAGTTCACTCTCACACACTTCACCAAGAATTTGGAAAATATTGAAGTTGAGAATTTCCTCCATATGCACGACGCTGACATAATCAGAGCTAGGAGTTTTATAGTGGCTCACGCTGACTTCCAGAAGCACATCGACAACATGGAACGCTTCCTTTCCCAATTTAAAAAGTAGTTTACCTTTTTACCTTTCATTGTAAACGTTCCTTATTGGGAAAGTAAAATTTTAATTGAAGAAAAACATTTTTCCAATCAAATTTGCACCACAAAGAGTTGGGTTTGTTAGTGTTACTGAGTGGGTCGGTCCATGATATGATTACATGACTGCCTACGAGTCCCAACAATTTCAATACTGGGCAGAGTTTGCCAGGGCCAAAGGAAAATTTTTGGAAGTTTTGTATCAATTTGATCCTTCCACCCAGCAATCACTCTCAAATCAGAACTGGAGATTTGATGGTGTTTTAGAAAACTGAGTACTGAGCAAGATGAAAACGGGTAAGTACCTGCCCAAGCGCTGAAAATTCTGGCTTGATTAGAGAATAACGTGATGGCATCGAACCCGAAAGCGAAGCCATTACTCAATCCCGTAGAATTAGAGCCTATTATATAGTATGTGAGTAAGGGGAGAAGCAGAAGCAATCGTTGAGCACATCCACCCAAGTTGATGCACCAAACAAATATCCAAATATTATGTTAAAATATAGAAAATCAGTATCAATTGATTTGATTGACATTTACCAATGAAAATATGAATCAGACCAAACTATGTGCTAATTATCGGAATTCACTTTAAAACGATTCTAATTACAACGATAATTTTATAACTGAAGAGAAGTACCCTACGCACTCAGTTGTGGGGTTTATTGGATCAGCACAGACGTCTGTCAGAAATTTAGTACTGGGCAAGTGCATAGAATGTGTTGTACTGAGTCGGCAGAAATCGGCTTCTACCACGCCTCTTTTTTTCAGATGGTAATTGAGTCTACAGTGTCCTGCTTAAAGGTCAGTATAGAGTTTAATGTCATTTCTGCTGAGGTTTAAAGCAGCATCTACCCGGATATGTTCAGTGTCAATGAGTAGTCTCGACTGCCGCATGCCTTTTTGGGCTCTCCAGTAGTTTAGCAGACCTCGTTTTTCCTGTTCGCACAACAAGTTATTTATGAAGCTGCTGTTTACCCCACAGAAGGGTTCTGAACCCATGAAGGGAGTGCCTGCGCCCCTTATTGCCAAAGAGTCCGCCATTTCGTTGGCTTCATGTCACTCTAGTCCCGTTTACCCACATTAGCGTAACACAGTTTCTCTGTGCTAGGGTATTGAGGAGTTGAGAGCATTCCCAGACCAGCTTGGATAGGAATGAGAAGTTTATTAATGATTTTAGAGCTGCCTGGCTATCTGAGAGAATGCCTATTTTGGATCCCCACAGTTAGTGCAGAACTTCTTATCAAGTGACTGTTCTCTTACAAGACAGGTTTCAATCAAATTGAGAGTTCTCTTTCAAGACAGCATTCAATCAAATTGAGAGTATTGAAATAAGATGATATCTGATGAACTTAGATCAACATTAAGAGTCAACATTCCGTCATTAAGAGTCAACAACTTAGACACTATTCGACCCATCTGTATATCGATCATAACGTAATAACTGGAACATAACTTTCCATACCTGATCAAAACTGATATAATCTGAGAAATCACCAATTTTTATGTTATAACCCTCGTAAAGGGTGCATTAAAAAGAGAGAGAAACGACAGGAATCAGTATTGTGTGGAGAAAAAATGAGATCCTGAGATAAAATCACCCTGAAAAAGTTACGCTTCTGAAGGTGGTGAACACGGCCGCGAACGACCGCTACCATTGTCAAAACCTTTTTCATATATGTGGGCAATATTACAGAAAACTTCAGAATGTACCCGGTATATTTGTTATAAAAAACGTACTCATTAGCAGAATTGATTCGTGTGGACCTGGTTCGTTTGGATAAAGATGCTCAAGTATCCAGTCTAAGACTCTCGCTTATATAAAACTACTTAGAGTACCGATCATGTACATAGTACTATGAAAGATTACACATGAATCATGTTATCCTGTATTAAATTATCTCCGAACTAATTGTTGATTATATAATATATATAGAAAATGAAATTACCTTAGGAATTTGTGGATCTCAGTAGTTCTAGGCTTCGAAATTTTGTGTGACTTGTAACGATAGAGCCACGATGTAGGGACAAAAACGGTTGGGACAGTCCACCAGTAATTTTTTCGAGTAGAGGGAATAAAAATGCCTGTCGCAGTATCAAAACTGTCATCACAGATTTGGTATGTGACGATTGTACTCACTAAACCATCCCCCTCCCGCACTGAGACAATCCACCAGTATGGACACCAAACAGTTTGTGATAATGAACGAAGATTGGAAAGATTGGTGGGATTTTCAATTAAACTTCAAATCTGCGTTACCGACTTCTTTCAATAATGACGTCATTAGGAAAAACCTTCAAAAATCATTCAGAATTATATAAAAGAAAAATCATTAAGAATTATATATAAGAATATATTTATATATGTATATAAAAATATATTTAAATACATATATAAAAATATATTTATATATATAAAAATTAATTTATATATATAAAAATATATTTATATATATAAAAATATATTTATATATACAAAAATATATTTAAATACATATATAAAAATATATTTATATATATAAAAATTTATTTATATATATATATATATATATAAATATATATTTATATATATAAAATATATTTAAATACATATATAAAAATATATTTATATATATAAAATATATTTAAATACATATATAAAAATATATTTATATATATAAAAATATATTTATGTATATAAATAAAAATTAATTTAAATCATATATTCGCACCGTTGTAATCCAACTTTGCTCAAGGGAGTATGAATTTGGAATGCTATTATAATCCTCCTATACACAAAATTTTGAAACGAACTTGGCTGAACGTAGGGCTCCAATTATTATTTGTGCATACTCATACACACACACACACACACACAAATATACATATGTATGTAAATACATAGATAGCTTCCAATATGAAAAACCGAGAAGCGTCCATAATTATTGAACTGTTAATTAAATGGCAATAACAAAAACCGAAAACAAACAAATTAAACTGAAACATGAATAAACAAAACTAATTCATGGCTAATTACAACAAACACTCTACGATAAAACAGAGTTCACTGTACCCAAACAGCCACTTTCTAATAGAAAAGAAGGAAAATTCAAATTCAGTCAAATTTAGCTTGGCGCTTTGATTTGAATGTACCGTTTTGACGAGTGAGATTTCCCGGTTTCTGGAAAGGTAGTCGAGAGCGTCCGTTTCTCATTTGCGTAGAAACTCTCATTCAATCCAACTTCTTGAAAACTCACTCAACAGTTTCAAGGTTTTGCGATGCCATTTCTTGAAAATTCTGATGCAATTTCTCACAGAAACACCGTAAGCTGCAAGAACCACTCAAAAAACTTAGCAGCTGTTGCATCTTCGCTCTATCAACAAACCAACTTCCACACAAAACAACCACCTTGAATTATGGTGGAATAATATCAGGCGGGGTATGGAAATAGAGTCTGCTCAATTTATATCTTCGTACTGTGAAATTTTAAATAAAAATGACAATGCACCAATGCAGCTGTTCTGACCAAACATTTGAAGTACAGTGTTTGTGAGTAAGCGTGACTTTAAGTAAACTGTCGCAGATACGCTACGGAGAGTGAACGAAAGTTGAAAAACAACTGATTAAATTGTTTAAGAAATCAAAGTCATGAGTACTCGCTCAACGAAAACAAAAGTTTAAGTAGAGTCCAAGTTTCAGTTAAAAGTCATGAGTGTTTCGGGCTTCAGAATGGTTGAGAGAATGCATGTGAGATTGCTCGTATTCCTCAGCAAATTCAGTTGATAAAGTTTCACCACCGCAGTTACCACTGTCGATATAATTTCCTTAGTAGTAAATTGGAAATTAGTAATAAATTGGAAATGATATCCCAAACAGCTGATGGCCTTGAGGTAGTGCTGTTATTTTTATTATTTTTTGTATATTAATATACTTGCAATAAATATGATTATTATATCCCAAAAGAGCGAGAAGGAAATATGATTTACACACAAGAGAATGAGTAGAAGTGGGAAAAAACACAAATAAGAATATGGAAACAGTATATTCAAACAACACCCTGGATTTAATGCGAAACCATCCAAAGCAATGGAATTAATTTGTATGGGAGCTGAAGTCACTGGCGGCTAGTAAAATAATAATTAAGTTATTGTTTTTCAAGTAATAATAATATAGTTTGTATGGCGTTTCAACTACAGAAAACAACAAATTCGATGTTTATTCTATCAAAAATAGGAAAGCACGTTGTCTGGAACGTCATCCTTCTTATAGGAAGGGAAGAAATGCTCTTTCATAAGATTAAAGTATTATAATTTGAAGGACAACACAGCCAAGTACAGAAAACAAACTATTTCACCACATACAATTTACATTATTTCTTACCATATTCACTCCATTTATTCGCTTTTCTACATACTGATTGTAAAATTCAGCTAAATAAACAGGTAATAACACCAAAAACAATATACTATATTGTCTTTGATAACACCTTTATATTAAAGGAATATTAAGCGTTCATACAACAATTGTTGGCGTTAACTTCAATTTAAGTAGCTATAAATTCTTCAACAATTATATGGGTTTTCGAATAAAAAATGATTATCACTTTTATAATCATTACATCTTCCTTTATTTTATGTTAATTAATTGTAAAACCCATTGTTCTTGGCAAAAAACAAAAAAAGAAGTGATTATATGATTAATATGTGTAATAAAGCAATTTTCTTTTAGAAAATTGGAAAACCATAATAGAAATCGCAGTGAAATGATATATGAGTAGGTAGATTAGAGTTATTACTTCATCATCCCAAGGACTCTTGAGAGTCAGTTAGAAAGTAATACTGACAGAGGGTAATTTCTTTGTGTAACTCTGATTGACGTTGTCACTCTCGGGTACTTTATGATGACAAAATAGCATGAAGGTGTCACTCATTTTATTATTATTATTATTATTATCATTATTATTATTATTATTACTATATTATTCCTTACACCATAATTAATTATGAGTGCAAGATGTTGGGGGAATAAGAACTAGCTACTGAGGCTTTCGACTCGAAGAAAAAAAGATTTTTTTATTGAAAGAAGCATTTGGGGGACCAAGCCTGTGGCAGGATTTGAACCTGCGACCCTCGGGGTGTGAGTCTAGCATGCTTTCCAGGGTGGCTGTTACTCATATTAATTCTATTTTAGTTGTATATATTTTACTTTCAGAAATTTTGTAATGAAAACTTAAATTTTTCCGCCGCCGCCTTTTCTGCCACCATTCAATATTTATTGTTGTTCTATGGCCAGAGTGATGTTAAGAGCGTAGTGCTTCCAAACAGTGTGGCATTCTGTCTGTAGGCCGAGAATAAGGGGATTTTTTGTAGGTATTATATATGTATATAATTAAACTTTACGAATATATTCTACGCAATACTGTTATATCACATTCAAAAAGGCATTGTAATATAAAAATTAATTTCACACAATATGCTAATTACTAGAAATATATATAAATGTTTGGTTATATAAGCCACATATATATTGTCGTTATGCGAATACTGCCTATTCCACACTTTGATTATTTAGTTTTCTTCGTATAGAGGTATATTTCAATAAGGGTACATCGTGTTGGTACACCCAAGAATAAACTTGGATGGCCTTCCAGTCTCTTCTCCATTCGATTTGTATTTCATACAATCTGTGGAAACATCAACGATTTATTATATATTTAGAATTAAGTTTTCTTTAATTTATTTATTTTTATACAACAGATGTACAACTTCCGTTTTGTTTGTTATGTCACAGTGTTATTATAAATAGGTTTTTTAAAGTAACTTCATCCATAATCAAAACTAAATATGCCCTATTTGTATACTACTTTAATTTTAATTATAGAATTGTGTTTAATTTTAAGGTATGAATTCGGAATATTTCTTACCAAATCTAAACAATAACTTGTTTGTGGTACACAAATGTTTAATTATGCTTATGTGATTAACAAACATTCTAATGTACATTTTTTCGCCCCTTCAGTATGCGTAGCAAGTATGACAACACTTTTTGCGCTCTCCCAAAGGTATTTGCACGTTTGTCAAATCAGGTAGCAACCATTGAAGGAAGCTCTTCAAAAACATTGGGTGCGTTCTTACAGCCCATCGGATATCCAACCGATCAGAATTTTTCGAATTTTTTACAAGCAGCTATTTGAGCGGACGCCATTTCTTTGAGCGGAAATTTTCTTCGCTACCGCACTGAACACTTAGCACAGCTGTTTGTAGAACAGTTGTTTACGTATAAAGAAACAAATTTGTGTGGCGTACCTTTCTAAAACAAAGTGCGCTGTTTCACTCACCCGATAGGCAACCGATAGGTTGCCACAATGCATCCATTGAAAAATTTGTAATGCCCTGGTAATGCTGGAAGCATTTTCAGTTTGCCGTTGCTTAACCCAAAGAATTCAAAATGCGCTCTTATTGTTAAGAGGATTAAACACAATAGCATCATGCAAAACTCTTCACTGGTCATAGCATATGGGCATCTTCTCAAAGGCACGTTAAAATTAATTCTTGTGAATTGGCAACCACAATTGGAATCATTCAAACGTTCACATGTTAAACAATAGAGTGGATAACAGAAAAAATCGAGAATGAATGAATGTAGGATATCCACCGGTTATGATCATGAGCAGAACGTCGGCTTAAGAATCACAACAATGGCTTTGGTCTCTCAAATAACACAATCGATAAAATTGGTCGAGGAGTTCTTCGTTAGTATGCACAAAGCTTCTCACATTCTTATTCTCATTAAACAATACATAAACTTATCAACCAGAAATACAACACCAATTAAAGAATGGTACCCTAAAGTTTGCCATTTTTGTTCTCTAAAGTAAAGCTGCGGCTTCCAAAATCACCAGTGCGTATGATTTTTTGGGGTGCACGTGTTCAGAACATATCAAATACATATCCAGATGAACACAATATGAATTTGCAAATTTGCTCAACTTCTTTACTTGTGTGTGTGGCATTGAACTTGGGTAGGAAAACAATAGTTTTGAATAACAAAAAATTTCAAAAAGACTGGTACTTTTTTTGCATAACTCGTTCAATCAAGTTTGCAAATTATTTTTTTTTTTAAATAAAAAATTTGCTCGTTATTATATCACTATGTTAATACTTATGAGTTAACAACCCTTATTTCAGGTCCTTGAGATAAGGCGGATACTTTGGTAACTTAACAATAGGACCCCCTTCTGGATTAATTTTTTGCAGCTGTATTTTCTACCTGGCCTTGCATCACCATGTGTAAATTGCTGAAACTTACTCTCGCTCCCTCTCACTCTCTTTCTGTAGTTTTATGTGAAAAGTTTGAACTTGTATTGCATTTGCATTGCTTACTTCCTACATGTTCATATTGGATACAGCTGTTGGGCAAGAGCAAGAACTAGGAAACTATTGTAGCCTAAAGCAGAGGTTCCCAAAGAGTAAAACGTGTCGCCCCAAAATGTGCAATTTATATTCTGGTTAGCAATTAATACCATTTTTTTTTAAATAACAATAGGAATAGAACACTAATAAGAATAGAACAGAAGTGAAAAAAACAGTAATTTTTAGATGTTAAATTAAATGCACAAATTAATTGAAAATTTAATTGAAAGCAGAATTTTTTGATTGAAATTTTAGATGGTAAATTAAATACACAAATTAATTGGAAATTTAATTAAAAGCAGAATTTTTTCAATGATATTTTAAATGTTAAAATAAATGCACAAATTAATTGAAAAGTTCATTAAAAGCAAAATTTTGATTTGTCAGATTCCCTCTGCAAATTGGTACATAACAGTGCCTAAAACAGTGACAGACAATAATTTGTAATTTTTTTATTATTAACATGCCTCCAAAAACTGTTTGAATTGCTCCTAAACTTTTTTTAATTATATTTAATTTATAAGTACAAATATTCAAAAATTTTGTGGGATTCTGTCGCATTCATTGTTTTAGACTATTTAAACCAAAGACATAGCTACGGAAAATCGTAGGAGGTACGACAAATAAATGAATTATTCGTAACACTTATAAACTGCATAAAATAAATTGTATAATTCCCTACATAAGTTGATTTTATAAAGCAAAAAAAAAAAAAAACCATTAATGGAGTGTGGCACCTTCACAACACTTTTTATATGGATTTGGGAAAGGAATTACTTAAAAAAATTATATATAGGTTTTTTATTGGTTGGATTACATTGAACTTATTTACATAAAATCAACGTGGTACATACATTTGCATACATATATTTGCTTTCGCGTCTCACCTTTCTGGTAAGGTGTACAAATGGTTAGTTATGGCAAGAGTATATTTATTTTTATTTAAAAGGGTTAATCACAATAATAAATTGTTATAACTAATTTAAGAGAAAGAGTCATAGATACAAGGGACTTCAACTCGATTTTAATATATTATTTTACATATTTACTTATTTAGGTATTTAAATATAATTTTGGATGTGGCATTCTTTTAAGAATTTATTAATCTTTTTTATGTTATTATTTGATGTATCTTTTAGAGAATCACTTGGAATCTGGTTATGGAATATATTCTTGCTGGTTGTTTGGAAGTTGGGGCAGTTATTTAGCAGGTGTAACGAGAAGTATAAATTTATCCATACTGACAGAACTTCGTAAGCACCATCAAAGTTATTATATTTCATACAGATGCCTGCATGAACCTACTCATACGCAATAATTAAGTATTTATTTTAATTGTTTTCATTCAAGTTAAGTTCAATACATGTTAAGCTAAATCGTCAGTAATTGCAAAGCTAAATCGTCAGTAACTGGCAAAGGAAATAATGTAATGAGGAAATTTTCGAACTTGATATTTTGATGAATTAAAATTTATATATTCTTATATGCCCAACAATTGAGAAACGCCAAATTCGATTAAGAGTCTAACTTACTGTAAACTCATCAAAATCTAATATTAAAAATGTGAAAGAAGGATGGTCGTGTGTATTGTAATATCCTAAGGCACCCAATCAGTTAAATTAAATTAAAAATTTAATACATTATATGACTAATTTGCTACACAAATAGTACACAGTCTTCCAGCATGCATCACATGCCTCTAAACAACCGAAAAGGATGGGAACCGCTGCTTTCAACAAAGTCGGTGCTCTTTCGCTCAAACTTTGGTTTGCTTGTGCAGCTGTTCTGTATCCAAGAGCGCGAGAGCGAGTGAGTGTACTTTTCGCTACGGAGCTAATAGCGTAAATTACCGTGCGGCATGGCATGCATTTGGCATTTATTTAGCGCAGTGGTTCCGCGTGTTTCTAAACTTTAAAGTGTCTTTTTTATTTTATTATTTGAACATTTTGAATCGTGTCAAAAAGAATACTTATTTCTTTTAATTAAAATTAATAGATAGAAATATAAAAATTATATTGTATAGAGCATCACATGAGCAAACGATTAAAAACATAACAAACTATGGAGGAGCTTTTGGATATTTTGGGGTAAGTGCGTGGAAGGTAAAAATGTGGCAATGGGCTCGTGTCAATACACATGCATGCGTTTTTGTGTGTTTGTGTGTGTGTTTGTTTACTAAAAACCAACTCATAAGTAAAAAATTTGTATCACTTTTGCTTGAATTGCAACGTTTTCCGCTCGAATTTCTTTTAATTATTGTCATTTCAATCAATACACACACACACACACACACGCACGCACATACATGCATGCATACACGAATGCCGCGTCAAGCATTTCTCCAATTGCTGTTAACGCTCTGAACTTGTGTCTCAAAAAAAAGGCGAGTAGTTGTGGTATTGTTGTTGTTGTTGTAGCCGCTATTTGGTTTGTTTATTTTTAACTTGGTATTTAATTTTAGACCCATTCGCACAAATTGATTCGTCAATGTACGATTGTGTACACCCTACACCCCACACAGTGTGGGCTAAAAAGGGTCATATTTTACCCCTGAGCGTACGTGACTGTGGATGTGCGGGAGTTTGTTTGAACACCAGAAGCAAAGAATATCCATACATAGAGATTGAATCACTCAAAATTTTGTGTAATGGAAGTGATGGCGATTTCACAAAAATCGGTGGGTGGCAAGGGGAACCCAGATGCAAGAAGGGTATATATGTTCGAGGGGTGTACTAGAAAACTCTATTTATGTATACTCTTTGCGTCTCAGTCCAACAAAATGTTATACCAAAGAGTATGCATATATAGAGTTCGAATTATGCACGAAGTTATTGTTGCAAAAATTTTGTTCGAAGGGGTTTTCTAGTAAACCCCTCGAACATAAATGCACGGGTTGCATCTCGCTTCCCCTTGCCGCTCACCGATTTTTGTGAAATCGCCTTCACTTCCATTACACGAAATTTTGAGTGGTTCAATCTCTATCTTTCTATACTCTTGTGTTATACGTCTAAGTAGTTTAGATCATGTAAGATTAGCTAAGGTCTCCTAAACTGAGAGTTATAATAATAAATTTAGTGCTATCTCGCACATAGCTTTAGTACCGAAGACCTCTGAAGAATTGTGGAGTTGTACTATAAAAAGTTCAGTGGGAGTATTCGAAGAGGAGTCAATTTTAAGAGACTGGACTCCCCTGTTTTCCTGCAACAACCTCACTAGATACATTTAGACGAACCCGCACATAGCTTTACCAAAGACCTTCCCTGAAGAATTTTAGAGTTATACTATAAAAATCATAGTGGGAATATTTGAAGTGGAGTCAATTTTTGGAGACTGTACTTCCCTGTTTTCCTACAACAACCTCACTAGATACATTTGGACATAGCCTTTTCTTCGGTGATTGTAAGTACATTATGATGAACACTTAGAAGTCCATTATGATGATCACTTAGAGGTCTTGAATCCTCAAAACTGAGACTTACATTAATTTAACGATAAACTGCGAGTACCAAATAAATAGCCTAAATGTTAGTAAAAACTCAGATCTTACATCTGGCATTCAATTTGGTCATCCTCGCATATATCTTTTAATCTTTTTATTATATATGATTGGGACGAAATTACCACCAAAAAGGTAACCGGTTACATTAGAGTGCTTACTGATTTCCCTTTCAATCATTCTTGGGCTTGGTTCATAATTATCTGCTTAGCAGATAATCATCCGAATTGATTCTTTTGCTTTAATATACATATGTGTATATATACTCGTATATAGAATTTCTTGTGATGTAGTCTTCAAACTACTATCTTCCTCAGTTTTCGTAATCACTTAAATTTCAATGTCTTTCCTCATGAGAGGTCTCCGTTATTGTTTAAGATAAGGTGTGATATTGCCTTGTAATTGATAGGAAAAAGATTGATAGGTAAACAGAACAGTTTCGAAATGGTTCGGTATATTTCCTCCTCATGTAATTAATCATACAAGAAACTTTTCACTCCGCCCTCGTATAGAGTTTATATATGACCAATATTCTAGACGTTTCAATTGCTCGCACATTTTATTTCTGTCAATTTTTATATATTTCTTAATATTTTCTTAGAATATATCTTTCCTCTACAGTCCTCTTTGGTGGTCTTGTTGAATTTTTGTCAATTTTATCATTTACTACGCATGCTTTTCATCTAAAAGGGTGTTCTGACGGGGTATTTACCGGGTCTTTTTCGGTCCAATTATATGCCTATATGGTACTTGTGCGATAGAATGCGAGTTCTGGACATGTGAAGCTAACGCTTATATCTGATTAGTCATTCAGGTTGAAGTGCCTTCTTAGTCACGGTCACTTTTATTTAATACTAATTTTTGTTCTGGGAATATTCATATTTCTACGCGGCAATGTAAAGTTGTCAATGACTGTGCGTCAAGAACGTTGTTTATATGGGTGTCAAATTATGACCAACGTTTGTAATCGAGTTATTGGAGTGATTTTGCACCCTAATAAAAAATACTAGTAAACAAGTATCTGAAGTCGGTCATGGTGACTCCTTCAATCACACTACTTCGAAGCGTTACCAAAGGCGTTTATCTGCCGAGACTCATTTTAGTCATCACATATATTTTCCCCAACCAATATATTAGTAAGACTGTGTGCGAGTTGGTCTAAACGAAATGAAAGTGACTTATTGATGGGGATATGTGGGTGGGTAAAGCAGACTGGAATTGTAAAAGGAAGTATTTCCCAGAATCTTCTCTTGAAATTTCCATTTTTTGGCAAAATTGATTGCACAAAAAAAATCGCACAAAAAAAATCGCACTTGTACATCAACACGTTGTGAGTACGTTTATGCTAAAAAATGTCAAACTATTATGGTGTTGCCAGATTTTAGCTATTGACATTAGTGCTGCCAGTTCCCGTAACTACAGGCCTCCCTTATAGCAAGCATTTCCGCCTGAAATACACTTGATGTGTTCGGGATTTGGTAATACTCTGAGAGGACACCTGCACCTACCCCACAATCCATCTTTTAGCTTTCAGTGTAGATTGTGCTGTCTGTCTTATTCGTGATTCCATCTCTCTTCCATTCCTGGCTATAATTTTTTCCAAAAACTATCGTAGGTACTTTGTAGACTGTTTCTGCCGCGTACACTGCTTGAGTCCGTAGTAGTATACTTCCTTGGCCTTGCGGTCTATCTTTTCAGCAGTCTAATTCTCTTAGCCCAAGAGCGCTTAGGGTTGCGGTATTCCTGATGAATACATCAATTGGGAGCAGATGCACCAATACAGTTTGGACCTGGGTAGAGCAAGATCTAATTGCTCCTGTTCTTACAGTACACGCTGTTCTTTGTATTCTACTTAGTTTGGTGATGTTGTACTCCCTTCCGAGGGCTTTCCACTAGACCAACGCTCCGTAAGACAAAATTGGACGCTCAAATATTTTGCACATCCATAGCATTAACTCTGTTGGAAGACCCCACTGCCTATACCCATCATCTTTTTGTATGACCCTGCTTTGTGTATCCTTTGCCCCGTGTTTAATTTCCAGTGCCCAAACAGTCATACTGCCAAAAATTGCGTCATTGTCTCTTTTGTACCCACGAGGTCGGTAAAACTAAAAATCTGCTGTGTTTGCTAAATATTGGAATAATGTCTCGGTAGTCATTTTGGAATCACTGGAAACACGTATATTTCCATACAGAAGATTAATCTCCTTCACCTCCTTGCCAATCCTCACGTCACTGCTTCAGTTCCGTCAACTATCACCCTGAACCCTTCTAATGCCCATGAGAATAACATACGGTTTCATATGAACTGCTTACATGCTAGAATCAATACCAGCAGCTCCTCTGCCCTTCACGCCACGGCACGCCTCTCCGGGTCTTTGTTGGCCTGCATCACTTGAGTGTGACTGCGTTAATAGCAAGAGTAGCTGTGTTGAAAAGGAGTTAATAGAATGCATATGACAGGGCCAATAAAACGTATTAATGAGTTTCAGGCAGACAACTCGTGGCGTAAATGAAATTAAAAAACAAAAATAAAAATTAAAAACGGTGAAGAATAAACAAAAAATTTTATATAAAACAATTTAATGAAGAGTTAAAACGAGAAGCCATTATTATCAGCCCTCAATTGTGTGGAAGATTAACGTCACACTCGCCTCGAAACACGGACACTGCGCGGTTCGTGGCTGGAGAAAAATTTGCCAAAATGATTATTTTTCAATTCAAGGCATCATTAATTTTAATAAACTGCATGTTTCACACCACGCCTACTATTGCCGCAGCCACTAATCAAGCCAATTACTTGTGTATCATGCATTTCAGCTCTTTCAAATATATTCACGTGCGTGGTTGTCTCGGAACCTTGGTTCAATGTACCCTAAAACCCAGCAAATGAAATTTTAAATTTCACATTTATTATGCTCCGACTATTTTCAACTTCTTATTCAGAGCTTTCTTTATTCCAATGACACCTTCCGTGGTGTTTTTTCTTGTACCCATGGAGGAATAATAAAGAAAATCAGATCCAGTTACTTTTTATTCAGAAAAAAAGCATTTTTATATATTTCACGATCCAGAACACAATAATTTCCCCTCATCACACCCATTCGTTTTATACGAACTGTCTTTGTTTCCATCTTGCAACCGAACATAGTTATTGGATGCTGGATGCTCATCACACCCATTCGTTTTATACGAACTGTCTCTGTTTCCATCTTGCAACCGAACATAGTTATTGGATGCTGGATGCTCATCACACCCATTCGTTTTATACGAACTGTCTTTGTTTCCATCTTGCAACCGAACATAGTTATTGGATGCTGGATGCTCATCACACCCATTCGTTTTATACGAACTGTCTCTGTTTCCATCTTGCAACCGAACATAGTTATTGGATCCTGGACGCTCATCACACCCATTCGTTTTATACGAACTGTCTCTGTTTCCATCTTGCAACCGAACATAGTTATTGGATGGTGGATGCTCATCACACCCATTCGTTTCATACGAACTGTCTCTGTTTCCAGCTTGCAACCGAACATAGTTATTGGATGCCATCTTACTATAAGAGTATGGAACCATGGAATACTATTCATCTTTCCATGCTTCCATTGCTTTATTCCCCATATCTACATCTCTACTATAAACATGCAGACCTGGAGTTGGCATATGTTCTATTGCCGTTAGAACTATTGCAATATACTGGGAGCAAACGATAAATCTAGAGTGATATATAAACTATGTCGAGCCAACTACTGGATCAATAGTACCTCCTCTCCCTTAAGTATGGGAGAGCGATCGCTTGTCAGCCGATCGATTCCTAAGTTGGCGCAAGTTTCCATCTTCTCAATCCATAGTACGTACCCCCGGGTTTCGTGAAGCTTTTTCTGTTTGTTTCTGAAAGGCATTCGCAGATCTGTTCCAGAGTTGGCGTTTTCCGTTCCCAAAACTCATCCGGATTCTTATGTTTATTCTATTATAAAAGCAACTTATAAATAGTTTCTTAGTGGAAAGATTTTGTGCGGGGATATAGCTTCAAAGAGATAAAAATGTTACCCTTTTTCTGAAGTTGATGTTGTGAAGATGACGATGAAGTCTATGACCATCAATACTAATGTACTAGTTTTGGACTTACCCCCACTAATCTGAAAGTCTATCGTAAATATCGGGTTTTAAGTCGGCTTTTATGTCACATTGAGATATTCTTTCACCCCAATATTTTTCTACATTGAAGGACTTCTTCCCAATTCAGATTGATGTCTGGAACCTACGAGTATATCCAAAATCCTCGCGTTGATGTTGGCGTCGTTCAACTTAGACTTGACAGTGTTCCACTCAAGTGCGTTCGAATTAAAGGCAAATTTATGGTTGCGCCCAATTCGAAGGTCACTGATGACAATAAGATCATGTCTGGGAATACGATCTGAGTTGTGTTGCGTTTGACTCTTCTTTAAATCTCACTTATACCTATTTATATCTCACTCACCTTATTGTGAGATATAAAGACACCCACCTTGGGTGTCTTCCCTTACGTTTTAGAGCTCTCCTATATTGAGATTCGAAATAACCTGCTAAAATTGGAATGAGAGTATTTATTCGATGCATATAAAAGGATACTGAGAATGAGAAATTAAAAGTTGTTGATGCTTCTTTGCATAAAATTTCACCAGTCGGAATCCATCCAGAATAATTAAAATCATGGTAGTCCCGAACTATTCGATATAACGGTTACGACAATGCTAGAATTGAAGAGATGCGGGGAACTACGCCGTAAACAATGTGCCCTCCCTTGCAAAATGTAAACATTCTACGGACTTGACTGCAAAGGAAAATATGAAAATTTTCTATTCCATTATACACAGCCGTGTCGTCCATTTTGTTCCAGTTCTAACCCTTCATTGCTTTTCGTGCTCTTCATTGCATTTCTATTCCTTCCTTCCATTTGGTTCCCTTCGGTCCATTCGGGCTTCGACTGAAGAGAAGCGTATGAGAAATGTGTATGCTTTCTGTTAATTTATTTCCGTTCGTAGTGTCCATTTCGTTCCCTTCGTTTAATTTCGATCTCTTCATTCCGATTTGTTCTCTTTGTTCCGTGTCATTACCTTCATATTATATTCGTTCCCTTTATTCCATTTCGTTCCCTTTCCATTTTGTTCTCTTCTTTCCATTTTGTTCCCTTAATTCTATTTCGTTCCCTTTAATCCATTTTTATCCCTTCTTTCCATGTTGTTCCCTTCACTATATTTTGTGCCCTTTAATCCATTTTGTTCCCTCCATTCTATTTCGTTCAAATTGGAGCCCTTTCTTCCTTTTCATTGCTTCCTTTCCATTTCGTTCCATTCAATCCAATTTGTTCCCTTTGTTCCGTTTCATTACCTTCGTATTATATTCGTTCCGTTTATTCCATTTCGTTCCC
Source organism: Clusia tigrina (assembly GCA_920105625.2). Classification (NCBI taxonomy): domain Eukaryota; kingdom Metazoa; phylum Arthropoda; class Insecta; order Diptera; family Clusiidae; genus Clusia; species Clusia tigrina. The sequence continues at coordinate 192,396,735 of OV050032.1, forward strand.
TTTCCATTTTGATCCTTTCTTTCCATTTTTCCCTTCTTTCCATTTTGTCCCCTTTCCATTTTCTTCCCTTAATTCTATTTCGTTCCCATTAATCTATGTTTCTCCCTTTTTCCATATTGTTCCTTTCAGTATATTTCCTTCCCTTTCCATTTTGTTCCCTCCATTCCATTTTGTTCCCTTTGTTCCTTTTGATTGCTTTATGTTCTATTTCGTTCCCTTCATTCAATTTTGTTCTCTTCATTCTATCTCGTTCCCTTCATTACATTTCGTTCCCTTTCCATTTTGATCCTTGCATTCCATTTTTCCCTTCTTTCCATTTTGTCCCCTTTCCATTTTGTTCCCTTAATTCTATTTCGTTCCCATTAATTCATTTTTCTCCCTTTTGTTCCATCCATTCCATTTTGTTCCCTTTGTTCGTTTTCATTGCTTTATGTTCTATTTCGTTCCCTTCATTCAATTTTGTTCTCTTCATTCTATCTCGTTCCCTTCATTACATTTCGTTCCCTACTTTCTATTGTTACCTCTATTACACTTCGTTCCTTTTCATTCCGTTTGCTCCTTTTCTATTTTGGTCCCTTAATTCTACTTCGTTCCCTTTAATCCATTTCGTTCAATTTGGTTCCCTTTGTTCCTTTTAATTGCTCTCATTTCATTCCTTTCATTCCATTTTGTTCCCTAATTTCCAACTCGTTCCCTTCATTACATTTTGTTCCCTACTTTCCATCTTGTTACTTTTATTACATTTCGTTCCGTTTTGTTCCGTTTTGTTCGCTTCTTTCCATTTTGTTCTTTTCTTTCATCAGAAGAAATACCGTGAAACACATTAACCAAGATTTTCGGTCTGTTGATTGAACTGAAATATTCTATGGATTCCAGCGATTATATTATTCCAGTGTTTATATTTTCTTCATATTATCAGCAACAACTCGGAATAATTTCCAATGGAAATGGCACAGTATTGGATAAAAATTATTCCCTCGGGTTTCCAAGTTGTATGGATAAGATTCAAAAGTCAGCATACATAACTGGAACTGGTTGTGGAACGAATTCTCTCGTGATCGTGATCTCGAGATCTTTTCCATATGTACTTTCTGTTCTGTAGTGGATCGGTGCTAAATGATTACTTAACTACGACAATTGATGTACAGTTTCATGTAATCCTTCGCTGCTTCTGGACTTGTCCGTTTAACTCAGGTATTCATTTGTATATGCGCAGTTTTTATTACGTTTTCCACCCCGCAAGCATGTAAGGGGGAGGGACTGGTTTAGCTAGACTAAACGCTCGGCCTAACTTATTGGTCTGGCTGGCACACTTCCTCAATGTGCATCTGCCACGACCTAGACGACTGCTTAGTATATGCCGGCGCATCATCGTATGCGCTGAGCTGCTATGCAAAATTAAACAATTTGTAAGATAACAACTTGTTGCAAACTCTTTCAATTAGTGTGATTTGAATACGGCAAAAATAGAAAATTTTCTTCATATATATAAATGTGCATATCTTCTTGACATATACCAAATATAGCATAGTTGATAAGTGTCTTTATTACGTGTAGTTTACGAATGATCAAAGAGCTTCTAAGCCAGTGTCCGGTGCGCTGTGTCCGGAGTGTTTGCAAATTGACTTGGACACTTTAAATCATAATTTACATCATTTGCATAAAGCGCACTTCCATCTATTTCAAGGTCTATTTAGACCTATTGTAAGTATTCCCCCTCCGACTTTTGAATGCTGGTAGATTTAAAGTCATATCCAATAATTCACGACCCAAGATAGCCAAAAAGAGAGTGGAATGCGAGAAAATCTCAATAGTACGCTTACGAATATTTGATATTTAATTATATATTCGAAGTTTGACTAAAGATTTAATGAAATCTTCGGTCATCCCAATAGGAAAAGTATGTGTGCGAACCTGACGGCTTTAATGATATATTCTTACATCGTTATAGGAAAATATGATAAAGGTGTCTTCGTTCATCTCCATAGGAAGGTAAAAGTACGAAAATTTGGGCTTTCATTTGATCATGCCAATAGGAAAATATGCGTCTGTAGGTGTTCATTGATATCTTAAATCATCATCAAAATATGACTAAGGAAATGATTTACATTATAACAATTCCTTCGGTATGCTTTGGGCTTAAATGATATCTTCGATGGTCTCAATAGAAAAAGTATGCCTCTGAAGTTTTTATATACATTGATATATTTAACGATTGCAAAGGACATTATAACTACGGAGATTTAACCTTTATTGGTATATTTGATGTTCCCAATATCAAAATATGTTATCGCAGATCTTTGATCTTTAATAATATATTCGATTATCATATTAGAAAAGTGTATCTTCGAAGATTTTATATTTCATGATATCTTCGATCATCCCACTAAATTCGTTCAGATTGCTTCAACAACCCCAAAATGCTATTTTGTAGTACTATTATTTACTATCTTTTAGTTTACTTATCATTAGCAACCTGGGACTGTATTGGGAAACTGAACTCCCTAGGCAGTATGAGCAAGCTATCTCTAATGTGAGTACCAGGCCACATACGAATAGAGGGAAATGAGAAGGCTGATAGCTTAGCTCGAAAGGCTGTGGCCTCTCCTTTCAACGGCCCTGAACTTTTCTGTACACTATCATCCAACATCATTGGAGGTCTGTTGAAGAAGTGTACAGATGCAAATAGAAGTCAAACAAGGAAAACTCTTTCGGGAATAAGACAGTCCAAAGATCTTCTGGAAGATTTTAATGCTAAAAGAGCTAAGAGGTTAATAAATATGCCTCTGAGAATCATCACAGGCATTTTAAGGGGACATTGTGGACTCAACTACCATATGAACAATTTGGGTATATCTTCAGATGCCATCTGTCGATTCTGTCGTCGAGAAAGTGACGAAACTTCACTGCAGCTGATCATGGACTGCGGACCATTGTTACACAAAAGACGCAGGTGTTTTGGAGAATATATCTTAGATATGAACAAGATCCCTCAACTTGATTCCTCCAAAATATATGAATTCCTGTCGGAAAGAAGGCTGAGAGAAGATCTATATATGAGACTGGGGTTTTTTAAACGAAGTTGTTCATAAAAGCAAGAAAAAACAGTTCATTCACTTTTACAGCATACCTCAAACTAACACCTCATGAAGATCCCATTCTCCAGACCACAGATCAAGGAAATTAACTCTATTTCACTCTAACAAGTATGTTCCACAGCTAGGCACAGGCTGACAAACAGCGTCATAATTACGAGGGTTTTCGGTATATGGTCTAAAAATAATTCACAATGGCGAATCTGACCGACCTCCATGTTAGAACCTGAAGGCACACTATACAAATGTATGTCCGAGAATGTTTCGGCATATCAACCAAGATAATGTCTCGGCATATTAACCCAGAAAATGTCTCGGCATATCAACCCAGATAATGTCCCGGCATATCAACCCAGAGAATGTCTCGGCATATCAACCAAGATAATGTCTCGGCAATTCAACCCGCAGGTAATTGGGTGACTGTCAATCAGCTTTAAAAGTCCTTGACAGCTTTCACAATAGGTTGTCAATACAGTTTTCATAGAGTAGTGATGTTCTGGGACTATTGGAACAAATGGTTTCATAGAATGCTATCATGCCTAATCAACGAGGGATTGCAGGGTTTATAATCAATTGAATTTGTCAGCGGAGGTGCTTCTTGAGACCACTTCTTTAACCGGTCTGTATTTCTAGGTGAATGTAAATATCGTTGACCGGTTGAAAATTTGTGCCACCTCTGTGGGGGATCCAGACTTACCAGAGTCAGGCAAATAGGTTCAAACACACATGGATAGGTTTGAAATGTTCTGACTGATTCGGAGAGAGAAAAATATACTTATGTAGACCCCATTTTCTATTTAATACAAACTGCTTTTTTAGTACCTTCTCACCGCCCTCTCCCTCCGTGAGTTAAGAATTATTCTTAGTAATTATTGGAAGACGGACTTCGAAATTTTGACCGATTTCGACTACTAACAATTTTTCCCTTTTAAAATCAATACTTTCATTCTCAGTCTGTAGTGACAGGCTGCATTGAAGGCCCTAGAAAACGCGTTAACCACTTCAAAAATTGTCCAAGAATGTAAGTCAAGACTTAACTCCAAAGCAAGATGGAATTTACTTGAACTTATTTGGGTTCCGGGACACTGTGGTGTTCGAAGGAACGAATTAGCTGATTAATTGGCAGACTTCTGAGGTTCATAAAAGAGTCAGTCCCTGGACGGACTTCTGAGATTCATAAAAGAGTCAGTCCCTGGACAGACTTCTGAGATTCATAAAAGAGTCTTAAGTAGTTTGAAAAGGTGTATCTTCCCTCTGAGATTCATAAATAAGTCAAAGAAGTTTGAAAAGGTGTAACTTCCCTTCCAAAATCCTCTATCTCCCCCTTCCCCTAAATATGTTTCCAGGCTAACAGTACAATGAGCATCAATGCCTGAGTGCTTGGAGACCTCCTTCTTCGGCGGCTCTCCGGCCTACCCCACTTCTATCTTTTCAATCGAACTGTTCAACTTAAGAGACTTATCAGCCCGCTTCGGCTTCGGTGTGTCTAACGGACTCATTTCCACGAATTCGTCGTACATTTCACCCCCAAATGCAAAGTGCTCGAACACACTCGAGAATTCGCGGGTTATCACGAGTTTTACACTGCGAGCGGCTAATTTCATCGCACATGAATTTCGAACTTGAAAGCTCGCCAATTTTGCATTTGCATTCGTGTTTGTTGTTGTTGCAAACGAAAGCTTTGCCTCGTCTTAATTAAGACATGAATTAAGCGGAGCGGAGCGTGTTGGCCGCCGAGCTGTGTGTGATAATGCTGCCACCGCCGCGCCAGTTGTGGGAATGCCGCAAACCACAGCTCGAGACTTTCGGCGCGTATTTAAAGCGTTGTTGCGGAAGAGCTGCACCGCAGAACTAAATTCAAAATTGAAAAGTGCGAAAGTCGCGTTTATGGCGAACAAATCAAGTTCAAATCAGAGAAATATTTTCAAAGAATTACAACAATAAATGAATACATTTTCAGTGAGCAAAATCAAAATAGAAATTGTGTTGAAGTGTGTGCAGTGCTTTCAGCGTACACGTCACTAAAAGGACCTCCTAATCCTTAACGGAGAGGAAGAAATTCCGTCTAAATTTGCGCGTATGAAAATGTTTTATAAAACTTTTTAATATTTGCTTGCAAACAAAATTGAAAATGCATGATTTTGGGACTAGATTTTCAAATCAATAAACTAAGCAAAATAAACAGGCTTGAGCAGAAGTTTTCGAGTTATCACACCGAAATTTTATAATTCACAATACAATTTAGAACTTTTTTATATTTATTTAAATTTATAAAAAACATAAACTGAATTTGCTGAATAAGAAAAACTGCGAGTTCTGGAAAATTCACAGAAGTATCGGAATATCAGTTAAGGAGATACAAATATCAGTTAAGGAGATACAGCTAGGTAAGTTTTGCTAATTATTTCGGTATGTGGGCGAAGTCTTTGTAAGGAAGTCCATGCATCCAAACGAGTACTGAATGGAATCATGAAATGTCTGCCCAGAGAAACAATTGCAAAGCATCAATAAAATTAATTAAAAAAAAATTAAATAAGTAATAAAATATTTAAAGACAAAGATAAATAAGTAAAATGAAAAATAATGAAAATACAAAATATATTATAATAGAATATAAATTACACGAAAATGGAAAAATGCAATAATAAAACAAAGTATTAATAAAAAACATGAATAAAACAAAAAAAAAATTGTGAATTACAATTTATTAAAAAATAAACCAAAAGAAAATTATAAATACATTTTAATAAAAAAAAATGGAATAAAATAAAAATAAAATCTAACAAACTGAAAATTTTAAATTGAATAAAAAAATACAGTTTAATAAAAAATAAAATAAAAAATATTTATTAATAAAAAATAAAATCGAACAACATAAAAAATAAAATCGAACAAAATAAATAATTTAAATAGAATAAAAAAAATAAAATTTTAAGAAATACCAAAAATAAAACAAAATTTAAAAAAAATACATTTTAATAAAAAATAAAATCGAACAAAACAAATAATTAAAATAGAATAAATAAACACAATTTAATAAAAAATAAAAAATACAATTTGATAAAAAAATAAAACAAAATAAAATAAAAAATACATTTTAATAAAAAATAAAATCGAACAACATAAACAATAAAATCGAACAACATAAAAAATAAAATCGAACAAAATAAATAATTAAAATAGAATAAGAAAATACAATTTAATAAAAAAAATACAGTTTTATAAAAAATAAAACAAAATAAAACAAAAAAGACATTTTAATAAAAAATAATATCGAACAACATAAAAAATTAAATCAAACAAAATAAATAATTAAAATAGAATAAAAAAACGCAATTTTAAAAAATAAAAAAAAACATAAATTGATAAAAAATAAAACAAAATAAAAAAAAATACATTTTAATAAAAAATAAAATCGAGCAAAAGAAAAAATTAAATTGAACAAAATAAATAATTAAAAAAGAATAAAAAAATACAATTTTAACAAAATAAAAAAATACAATTTGATGAAAAATAAAACAAAATAAAATAAAAAATACATTTTAATAAAAAATAAAATCGAACAAAATCAAAAATAAAATCGAACAAAATAAAAAATTAAAATAGAACAAAAAAATACAATTTAAAAAAATTAAAAAATACAATTTGATAAAAATAAAACAAAATAAAATAAAAAATACATTTTAATAAAAAATTAAATGGAATAAAATAAAAATAAAAGCGAACAAAATAAAATTTGATAAAAAATTAAAAAAATTAAATAAAAGTTACATTTTAATAAAAAATAAAAAATAAAATAGAACAAAATAAATAAGAAAATACAATTTAATAAAAAAAATACAATTTGATAAAAAAAAACAAAATAAAATAAAAAATACATTTTAATAAAAAATAAAATCTAACAAAATAAATAATTAAAAAAGAATAAAAAATACAATTTTAACAAAATAAAAAAATACAATTTGATGAAAAATAGAACAAAATAAAATAAAAAATACATTTTAATAAAAAATAAAATCGAACAAAATCAAAAATAAAATCGAACAAAATAAAAAATTAAAATAGAACAAAAAAATACAATTTAAAAAAAAATTAAAAAATACAATTTGATAAAAAATAAAACAAAATAAAATAAAAAATACATTTTAATAAAAAATTAAATGGAATAAAATAAAAATAAAAGCGAACAAAATAAAATTTGATAAAAAATTAAATAAAAGTTACATTTTAATAAAAAATAAAAAATAAAATCGAACAAAATAAATAAGAAAATACAATTTAATAAAAAAAAAATACAATTTGATAAAAAATAAAACAAAATAAAATAAAAAATAAAATCGAACAAAATAAAAAATAAAATCGAACAAAATAAATAATTAAAATAAAATAAAATAAATAATTAAAATAGAATTAAAAAAAATAAAATTTTAAAAAACAACAAAAAAACAAATTGATAAAAAATAAAACAAAATTAAAAAAAATACATTTTAATAAAAAATAGAATCGAACAAACAAATATTTAAAATACAATAAATAAATACAATTTAATAAAAAATAAAAAATACAATTTGATAAAAAAAATAAAACAAAATAAAATAAAAAGTACATTTTAATAAAAAATAAAATCGAACAAAAAAATAATTAAAATGGAATAAATAAATACAATTTAATAAAAAATAAAAAATACAATTTGATAAAAAAAAATAAAACAAAATAAAATAAAAAATACATTTTAATAAAAAATATATTTTAATAAAAAATACATTTTAATAAAAAATACATTTTAATAAAAAATAATATCGAACAACATAAAAAATAAAATCAAACAAAATAAATAATTAAAATAGAATAAAAAAACAGGAACTCATATTTTGGACGAATCAAGTTGAGGGATCTTGCTCATATCTAAGATATATTCTCCAAAACACCTGCGTCTTTTGTGTAACAATGGTCCGCAGTCCATGATCAGCTGCAGTGAGGTTTCGTCACTTTCTCCACAGAATCGACAGATGGCATCTGAAGATATACCCAAATTGTTCTTATGGTAGTTGAGTCTAAACTGTGCGCTTAAAATGCCTGTGATGATTCTTAATCTACTCCGAGGCATATTTATTAACTCCTTAGCTCTTTTAGGATTAAAATCTCCCAGAAGAGCTTTGGACTGTCTTAATCCCGAAAGAGTCTTCCTTATTTGACTTCTATTTGCATCTGTACACTTCTTCAGCAGACCTCCAATGGTATTGGATGATAGTCCACAGAAGGATTCAGGGCCGTTGAAATGAGAGGCCGCAGCCTTTCTTGCTAAGCTATCAGCCTTTTCATTTCCCCCCTCTCGTATGTGGCCTGGTACCCACATTAGAGATACCTTGCTCATACTAGGGAGTTCAGTTTCCCAATACAGTCCCATAAAAATTTAGACCTCACCAGGGGTAAGCTCAAACTCTTGAGTATCACTATGTTTTTCCCCCGATATTTCCTGTCAATGTGGATCTGGGCACATCTTTCAATAGCGTGAATCTCCGCTTGAAAAATGCTTGTGATAGAACCTATTGGTTCTCAGTAGTTGGTTCTAGGCCCAAATACTCCTGCCCCCTACCCCAGTTCCGTCCATTGTCTTAGAACCGTCTGTATACCATAAGAGGCAGTTTTTTCTAGCTTTATTCGTCTCAGTTAGACCTTTCCATTCATTTTTGCAATTCATTTTTGTACTGTATTTGTGTGGAAAGTTGAAGTTTCTTGGCATAAAATCCTTGTGAGATTTTAGGATACCATATTCTTGAGCTGAATTGTTACCCCATATATTTTGCAATTTGATTCTCTCGAGATAATTTCTTGTATCTTGCTAAGAGATTTCCTAGCAGAGTCTTGTATTACTAGATGTAGGGGTGTTAGATCTAGTATAACTTCCATTACTGCCGTTGGACAGGTGCGCATAGCTCCAGTGATGACAAGGCAGGAAGGCGTTGTACTTTACTTAATTCAGATTTCTCTGTCTTAAGTCTGACTTTATTTGACCTGGCTACAGAACCATAGGTGATGATTGGTCTCACCGTCATGGTATGCATCCAGCGAACGATTTTTGGGTTACATCCCCAAGATTTACCAGCAAGCTATCTACATATCAGTAAGGAAACTGTAGGCCTCTTTGTGGTTGCTGTCAGGTGAGCCTTCCACAATAACTTTTTGTCGAAAATGACTCCGAGGTATTTGGTCTCAGAGCTAACATCGACCTGTGTACCATTTAGAAGAATAAGTTTCATATATGGTAGGGATCTTTTTCTAGTAAACGGCACAATGGCGGTCTTCGAGGCATTGATTTTCAATCCTGTTCCCCTGCACCATTCACTAGCTGCTAATAAGCCCCTCTGGATAATATCACAAAGGGTGGATTCATATTTTCCTCTACATTCTTGGAGGTATTTCTCGACTTTCACAACATTGTTACGATATTGCTTTTCTGACAATTTATATCAAGCTCAAAACTTGGATTCGTATCGCTGGATTGTGTAATAAGCAAACAATTCCCTCTTCAGTTGGAACAATTGGCTTTAATAATATTCGTCCAACTTACTATGATGAACTGGCTAGGTTCGGTTACGCGCAAGCCTCATAGGTCCGTAGCCATGCTGTGGTATCAACTGGGCGGAGGATAAATCCAGGGTAGATAGCTGGGAACATAGTATCAGAATGTCACAATGGGAAGGGATAGAGGGAATTCGCCAAGCCAAAAGGCTGGTAGGGCGATTCACCTACAATAAAGCAGACATAGGGGAAATAGTAAGTTTTCTATCAGGTTATTACTACCTGGAATATCACCCGACTAAAATCCACATTGTTGATGATACGGAGTGCCGGCTCAGTCTAAAAGAAGAGGAAACCACAGAACACATACTGTGCAACTGCACTGCTTTGGCAAGAACTAAAATGAACATATTCCTCCGCGACCAGCTGGCTCTGGAAGGAATTAAGAATGCTCCTGTTATGGTTATTCTCAAATTCATCCATAAAGGGGAAAAGATAATGAAGGAATATGACTTTCAACTACTTCCTTTCTTTAGAGAGGGAACATCTAAGTAGAAAAGGACCTGACGACTTTAATTGTGATGCTTTGACATCACCAAACGGAGGACATGCTATGGCATTACGGAAGAAATGTTATGGCATTACGCCGGTACTAAACCTACAGGGCATAGTAGATCGGAAAGTTGTGATCCCATGGATCGTTAATGACAAATGTAGTATGACACAAAAGATATTGTAGGTCGCAGTGTTGGCCATGGGGCAAACTACTAAAGCTAAATTATTATTATTAGTACTTACACCAGATCCAAAAACTCTACTTTTTATGAATATAGACTGAATAATTGTGTGTGTGGACGTAAAAAAGAGATGAATGACTTCGGTGTCATCTTTAGCCAAAATTTTGGTTGAACTCTCATTATGATTATTGGTCTCAAAGTCCTACTCCAGGCTTGGCTTTATTAAAAGAAATACTCGAGATTTCACAGACCCAGTAACCATAAAGGTACTTTATGTCTTGCTAGTTCGGAGCATAATGGAATATTGTTCTATTATTTGGAGCCCTTTTTATGACGAGCATTCAAATCGCTTCGAAGTAGTCCAAAAGAATTTAACAAGATATGCGCTCAAAAAAATGTGTTTGGCCGGAAGGACTAGCTTCTTACGATAGTAGACGGAAGCTATTAGGTATTCAATCCTTGAAAGTTAGGAGAATTGTAAACTCCAGTTTGGTTGTGTATCATATATCAGCAGGTTGAGGCATTGTATGAAGCCCCGAGAATTCTTAGAAATAACAGATTTTTAGTTGATGCATTTTATAAAACTAAGTGCGCCTCAAATGAGCCTATTGGTAAGTGTACTCGCCTTTGTAATAAGTTTAGTAGCCCATTCAGTCTTAATATAGATGAAAATCATTTTAGGTTAAGCCTCTTTATATCATTTATTTAAATCTCTATTCATAGTTTGTAGGATTTAATTATCAGTGGACTGAAATAAATAAATAGAAATAGAAATATAATAGAGAGACAGATCTTAATCCTTGATATTTATCCTTGATATTTGTTTAAAAAAATATAAATACAGAAATCAATTTGTGGGACGGTCCATTATAGTGGTGTGTAAGCCAATAACTGTTCTACCGGCTCTACCTAGGATCTCTCTTAAAATAAACTTCAGGTCCTTCGGCACAAGAAAAAAATATCTACTGAATTGGTAGTCAGACATATTCAGATATTGAGCCTTTTTAGCTTCATATTCCATTACCAGTTCCTTCACTTTGTCTACTGTTAGTGGCAGTAGGCGACATTGAAGACCACCCGGAACAGGCAGAATTTCTTTATTTTCATTACATCTGAGCCACTTCGGCATTCTTCTATGATTCTCCAGAAGAAATTTCATTGGCATTACCAAAATTTGTAGCAAAATGGTCATTGGCATTACCAAAAATTTGTAGTAAAAAGGTCGATATTTCGATACATTTCAACAATCGCAGAGCTTGCTATTGGTGGACTAACCTCATCAACAGCCATAAACCAACAAATGGCGCCAAAGCTTTACATGTGGAGAGAACATTTCATAGAGAACTGGATGTAAGTTATCCGGGTGGGTCTGCCTCTATAGAAAATGTACGTCTTCAATTCATTCCTACATCGGCGGCATTTCAGCAAACACAATAATATCAAATTCAGTGGAAACAGTTTCGTGTTGCACCTCCCAAACTGTCATCAAAGTATCAAATTTTACCACAAAAAATTTATTGCATGCCCCTAACAGAGTGAGGCGAGGTGCCATTTTGTGTTTGTGTGGCAGTGTAACTTCCGACTTAAAGAAGTTACGATGCTCGTTGTAGTGTCAACCTCATCATACTTTATTGTGATCTTTAGACAGGTGTTCGAGTTTAATAGATGATGAAATGATTGAATGATTTGAAGGTTAAATTGTTCCAAATAATGTCAGTTGACTTGCTAACATTATAAAACAAATTAAAAATTAAAAACAAAGATTTTAAGGAAAACAAAGAAAACTTTCAAAATCAAAAAGTAAAAAATAATAAAAATCGTACACCAAAAAAAAAAGTCAGTCCTTACTGAAGTTATTGATATTATAATTCGTGTGTGAAATGAAAATGAATAATTCATTTCCTTTTATAAACAAAATAAGTAATTAATTTCCTTTTATAAACAATATAAATAAGTCGTCGGTTTACTTCCTCTCAGGTATTAAAAACTTTCTTCGCTTTATAAAAGGCTCAGGTTGGCTCAACCTGGAGGGGGAATCGTAGTCATGCCGGCTCACAAGGGACCTAACTGGTGGTCTAAGTGGCATCACTGGTTTATCGGTGATGCGGCTGCCCAACCTACCTACCTACTTCTATCAAATCGTACGAATTTTGTTTGAAGTTTGGAAGATCAGCTCAGCAAGACGTATACGACTACGAGCCCAATGTACGACTACGAGCCCAATGTACGACTACGAGCCCAATGTACGACTACGAGCCCAATCTCGCTAAATCTATCATAACTACCGAAGACTTGATTTCAATGGCTCGAAGACCTTATGTTCATCAAATTCAATATATGTTAAATCGGATCTTCCGAGACAATTCTAGGGAAATTTCGATGATTCTATCACATCAATAAATTTATAATGGAATTGTCACATCTTTCATTTCGTTCCCCAATCGAATGACAGTGGAATGATATATTGACAGTCATTTTAGTCATATTTTATATATACTAATATACATTTTCACGCAAGAGGGTTTAATCATTTACAAACAAAGCAATAGATAGGCTTATCTAGGTCAAGGTATACTAAATCAGAGATCTCACCGGACATTTCCACTTCTTGAGGAACAAGTGTCCCAATATACTAGCAAAGAGTATACATACATAGAGTAGAGATTGAACCACTCAAAATTTTGTGTGATGGAAGTGATGGGGATTTCACAAAAATCGGTGATCGGCAAGGAGAACCGAGATCCAATGAGTGTATTTATGTTCGGGTGGGTTTACTAGAAAACCCCTCGAACACAATTTTTGCAACAATAACTTCGATCGTCATGCGAGCTCTATATATGTATACTTTTTGATACTAGTTTACAACCATTGGTAATTATATAGAATTATTTTATTAGAGAAAATGTGCGGTCGTCTATATTAAGAAGACTATCGAAAGACTTGTTTTTGGTTGCTAGTATAAGCAAGTCACTTCCCTTTCTCTCTCTTCTATGCATTAAGTCTTTTATGTATTTTAAAGCTGGCGATACATTAAAAAGAAGTTGTATATGGCGTATTGGTATTGTTCCATATTATCTCCTCACCTATCTTTGGATTTTCATGATCTTATGTTCCATTATCTCCTCACCTATCTTTGGATTTTCATGATCTTATGTTCCATTATCCCCTCACCTATCTTTGGATTTTCATGATCTTATACAGCTTCAAGTACAAAGCAATTTCAGAGGTTCCTGTATTTTAACGCAGAAAATACTAAATTGGCCCTATCACTGAGAAGAAATCGACTGAGGATACTGTGCGGTGCGTTGACAGGTCACTTTCCCTGTCATGAGTACCTGCACAGAATGGGACGTGCTGATACCAAATTATGTAGATTTTGCCTAGAAGACTATGAGTCTATGACTTGCCCGGCACTTACACGAACAAGAGTAAGGCAACTCGGCAAAAATTTTCTCGGAGATGACGACCTGATGCAAACATCGCAGACTGGTCTAATGCAAATCCTGAGTACAGTAATCACTAAACTGGGCTGGCACAATAGATCTCTGTGGTCGCAGTGCCTAAGGGCGATGGGCCCAACCCTTAACATTACATTACTTAGCAATTTTCCTCTCAATTCTTCTTAATCTTCCAACTATTCACACTACTTTATAAATTTCACTCTCTCTCTCTCTCTCTGCAACGTGATTTCAATCGAATTCCTTTCTACGGACAAAGTACTGAAAACTGCACGAAGTTGTAGGGGAGTGTTTCGGCACTTTTACTACTTTACAACGTACTGCAATTCCAGCGGTTGTTCGGCAAATGTTCCTTCCCTCCAAGCCTGCCCCCTTTGCTCCACTTCTTGGCTATTGTTTAGCTTAATTTCTATTTTTAGTCGTAACGTTTGAGTTAGAAAAAAGTTTCCCCCATCATTTTCTCCCCTGCCATCATTTTCGGTTATTAACATCGCTCTGCTAAATTGTTAAATTAGTTTATACTCGAGTAATAATTAAAAATAAAAACAATAAACATAATAAAGATTCATAATTAACCACCGTTGACTCATTCACAAATTTCACTTTTTTTGTTGTTTTCTGTTGAACAAAAAATCCAAACATTTTCTTGATTTTTACAAACAAACGATTCGGTTGGTTTTCTACACTATCAAGCGGGAGGTGACTTAGTTGGGAACGTGTTGAAATGCAATTTTTATTATATTGTTGTTGATGTTTTGTTTATTGTACTTTTCCACACTTCGCAGTAATAGCAAAATTTCTACCGTTAGAGTTCAGTTCTGTCGTTTGAAAGCTGGGTGATTATTTCATCATTCCCTCTGAGCAAAGCTATTGAAGCCTTTTACGACGTTCCACTGCCACTGTTGGTAGAGTTAGAAAAGGTGGAAACAGTTCGGAGAACCGAAAACCCTTTCATACGTCAGAGAGAAAGGCCTGTTCCGTCATATCTCTTTGATATTGAGAGTTCGTGAGAGTTAACTTGTAAAAGAAAACATGTCCTTCGGCTCTGCAACAGGTGCAGAACTTTTTCGATCAGATCACTTCAGTCGTTATATTCCAACTTATGGTATATTATGACCAACCTTCTCCACAAGAGTACTTAAGCCAGCAATACACATGCAACACTGCAGAAATTTTGGCAGGAAAAAATATGGAAGGTACACAGCAGAGAACACAGAGTAAGGAAAGGGTCTGTTTCGCTGCCAGCGTCCGTAGTGCACACACCACGATTTTGAGTGGATTCACCACGATTCTGAGTGGATTCACCGCGATTTTGAGTGGATTCACCACGATTCTGAGTGGATTCACCCCGATTTTGAGTGGATTCACCACGATTTTGAGTGGATTCACCACGATTCTGAGTGGATTCACCACGATTCTGAGTGGATTCCTGTACAACGTCCGTCTGCTTTATTTCGCTGTTTTGCCGTTTGACGTTTAAGTTTCTTTTCTCTGTGTTCTTTGGTACACACCCGCACTACACGTAGAAACTATTCGAATCTATCACCGATTTTAACATTATTATGACATACTCGTATTTTTTACATAGAGTAGTAACTATGTTGCTTAATAGCGTTATGTTATTCCGAGTCTGTACAGTTAGTTCCAGGATCTATATTCCCTATCGGAGATTGTTTCGATTACTCTTTTGAAATTACCTTAACCAGTCGAAATAGTTCCGCTTTGACAATAGTTCACTGCAGAGAAAGAGATCACTGCAATTTACAGCAAAATGTGTTTCTTGCCTCGAGTAATGGTGAACGTATCGATTGGAAAATATCGATGAATTCTGTTCCCATTTTGGATAGATGTGTTTTTCCATAAGCTTCGCCCAAATTGTGCCTTTCCCCTAACGTCAGGCCTACAGTACAATGGACATCACTTACCTGAATACTTGGAGAACTCTTTCTATGGCAGTTCTCTGGCCTAAACTACTTCTACTTTTGTATGCTCCAAAGTTTGGAACTAGAAGGTGCCCAGAACGATTTTTGTCACTAACGTGAACAGTATCCAGAACGATTTTCCAGTTCCCAGACAGTATCCAGAATGATTTTCGTCTCTAACAGGTACAGTTCTCAGACAGTATCCAGAATGATTTTCGTCTCTAACGTGAACAGTTCCCAGACAGCATCCAGAACGATTTTCGTCTCTAAGGTGAACAGTTCCCAGACAGTATCCAGAATGATTTTCGTCTCTGACGTGAACAGTTCCCAAGCAGTATCCAGAACGACTTTTGTCTCTAAGGTGAACAGTTCCCAGACAGTATCCAGAAAGATTTTCGTCTCTAAGGTGAACAGTTCCCAGACAGTATCCAGAATGATTTTCGTCTCTAACGTGAACAGTTCCCAAGCAGTATCCAGAACGATTTTCGTCTCTAACGTGAACAGTTCCCAAGTTGTATCCAGAACGACTTTTGTCTCTAAGGTGAACAGTTCCCAGACAGTATCCAGAAAGATTTTCGTCTCTAAGGTGAACAGTTCCCAGACAGTATCCAGAATGATTTTCGTCTCTAACGTGAACAGTTCCCAAGCAGTATCCAGATCGATTCTCGTCTCTAACGTGAACAGTTCCCAAGCAGTATCCAGAACTATTTTCGTCTCTAAGGTGAACAGTTCCCAAGTTGTATCCAGAACGACTTTTGTCTCTAAGGTGAACAGTTCCCAGACAGTATCCAGAATGATTTTCGTCTCTGACGTGAACAGTTCCCAAGCAGTATCCAGATCGATTCTCGTCTCTAACGTGAAAAGTTCCCAGACAGTATCCAGAACTATTTTCGTCTCTAAGGTGAACTGTTCCCAGACAGTATCCAGAACCATTTTCGTCTCTTACGTAAACAGTTCCCAGACAGTATCCAAAGCGATTCTCGTCTCTAAGGTGAACAGTTCCCAAACAGTATCCAGAACGACTTTCATCTCGAAGGTGAACAGTTCCCAGACAGTATCCAAAACGATTTTCATCGAACGAAAAATCACAGAAGAAAAAAAAATTGTTAATTTCAATGCCATTAAACGGGCGGAACTATGTATTCGTTGTTCTACAAACTAGAAAGTAGTCCTACTAACATGTTCCCACGTCCATTCCATTTTTGGAACTGTTTTAAGTAACCTAGTCCAAGATTGTGTGAACAAGTTTTGCCATAGATCCATTGTGATTTTGTGTTGTTTCTAAGATACCTCGGAGCAGCATATTGTTTTATAGACCACGTAAGGGTCTTGAAACCTTGGGAAAATGGAGTTGAAGTAATTGATGATTTTACCTTGGTAAATATTTGGATGTATACTATACTCGGGAGTCACTTACACCTTGACAAAAAAAGTGGGTCAGTGAGATATCAGAGAGAACATTCGCTAGGCAGCGAGAATGTTAAAAACAGAGAGCATAGAAGGGAACATAATCCCAGCAGAAAATAAGGGAATAAGGGGAGCAACATCCTGGCAGGGAATAAGGTAGGATCAATCCAATTGGAAGTAAAGTGGCATCATCTCATCAGAAAATAAGGGAGCACCATCCTTGGAGGGAATAAGATAGTAGCATTCCAATTGGAAATAAGGTGGCATCATCCCAGCAGGGAATTATGGAGTACCATCCTGGCAGAGAATAAGGTAGTATCATCCTGGCAGGGAATAAGAGAGCCTCATCCTGGCAGGGAATAAGGCAGCATCATCCTGCCACAAAGGTAGTATCAGTCCAATTGGATATAAGGTGGCATCATTCTGGCAGGGAATAAGGTAGTTGAATTCCAATTGGAAATAAGGTAGTACCATTCCAATTGTAAATAAGGTGGTATCCTCCCAGCAGGGAATAAGGGAGTACCATCCTGGCAGGGAATAGGGTACTATCAATCCAATTGGAAGTAAGGTGGCATCCTCCCAGCAGGGAATAAGAGAGCATCATCCTGGCAGGGAATAAGGGAGCATCATTCCAATTGGAAGTATGGTGGCATCCTCACAGTAGAAAATAAGGTAGTATCATTCCGATTGGAAATAAGGTAGTATCATTCCAATTGTAAATAAGGTGGTATCCTCCCAGCAGGGAATAAGGGAGTACCATCCTGGCAGGGAATAAGGTACTATTAATCCAATTGGAAGTAAGGTGGCATCCTCCCAGCAGGGAATAAGAGAGCATCATCCTGGCAGTGAATAAGGGAGCATCATCCTGGCAGGGAATAAGAGAGCATCATCCTGGCAGGGAATGAGGTAGGATCAATCCAATTGGAAGTAAAGTGGCATCATCCCAGCAGAAAATAAGGGAGCACCATCCTGGGAGGGAAGAAGATAGTAGCATTCCAATTGGAAATAAGGTGGCATCATCCCAGCAGGGAATAATGGAGTACCATCCTGGCAGAGAATAAGGTAGTATCATCCTGGCAGGGAATAAGAGAGCATCATCCTGGCAGGGAATAAGGCAGCATCATCCTGCCACAAAGGTAGTATCAGTCCAATTGGATATAAGGTGGCATCATTCTGGCAGGAAATAAGGTAGTTGAATTCCAATTGGAAATAAGGTAGTATCATTCCAATTGTAAATAAGGTGGTATCCTCCCAGCAGGGAATAAGGGAGTACCATCCTGGCAGGGAATAAGGTACTATCAATCCAATTGGAAGTAAGGTGGCATCCTCCCAGCAGGGAATAAGAGAGCATCATCCTGGCAGGGAATAAGGGAGCATCATCCTGACGGGGAATAAGGTAGTATCATTCCAATTGGAAATAAGGTGGCATCATCCCAGAAGGGTATAAGGGAGCAGAAAACTGTGTAGATAGATGTCACCTTAGCCCACTACTATTCTATTAAATAAAACTTTGTTAATTCGTCTGACGCTGATTGTGGGGAGCGCTCTCTGAGCTAACTTCAACATCTCCAGCCTGATGGATATCATTTATAATGGAAGAGCAAATCTCCGTTTATGCTATCTAAGCGGAGAGCGTGGACCTGTGAAAAGACAAAGGGTGTTTAAGATTGCTAGTTGATTGATAGTTTATCCGTGACGGGTTCCTACATACTCTTTATTTGCTTATTGACAAAGAAGATTCGTATTTTCTATTAATTCGTACTTTCTATTAATTGTCTTCTCTTTTGTTTTACCTTCTCCACAGCATGCCCTTTCTGAGTGTTACACACATATACCGGGTGCTTACCCGCAGGAAGCCCATCGAAGACTCAACAGAATCGAAATTGGCCAAAGTGCTATCAGCCTTCGACTTAACCGCCCTGGGTGTCGGATCGACGCTCGGTGTGGGTGTTTACGTGTTGGCCGGTGAGGTATCCAAACGCTATGCTGGTCCGGCTGTGGTCATAAGCTTTCTAATTGCCGCCATTGCATCCATATTTGCTGGCTTGTGTTATGCGGAATTCGGTGCGCGTGTACCGAAGGCGGGCTCGGCTTACATCTACAGTTACGTTACAATTGGCGAGTTCATCGCTTTTATTATCGGCTGGAATCTGATACTCGAGTATGCGATAGGTAAGTGAATATGTACGGGTTGATGGAATGGATGCGTTGACGGAAGGCCTGTGAGGCTCTCTATGTTTGCAAGTCGATGTTTGGCAAAAAATGTGGTCTTAGACCAAGAATTGTGCTCTGGATGTACAATATGGTGGTGCGGCCGATCTTAGGTCCGTGGTTTGGTGAGAGGCTCTCAGGTAGGACTACAATCTCACGAGACTACAAAGAATCCAGCGCACCGCGTGCATTGGCATTACAGGAGCCTGCCTCACTTGTCCGGGGGTTGCTTTAAACACGATTCTAAGCCTCCTCCTAATAGATCTTCATACTTATTCCATTTCTGCACAAAGTTTACTAAGACTCAGGGAATCCGGTAGGAGAATCCAGTAGACTAGAGACACCCTGTATGGTCATGGTAGCATTTTGAGTCAACTGCCACCAGACTTCGTATCCTCGAGAACCGACTTCTTCGTTCGCAATCTGGATTTTGCGAGCTGTGTTAGCACAGTTCTACCAAGTAGGAATGAGTGGAAGAAGGGAAAGGTGCTCGCGAAAGGGGGTATGCCAAGTTTTACCGATGGTTCCAAGATGGAATCTGGGGTGGGTGTGGGAATTTTTTCAGAATCTCTCAATTTTCTGCTCTCCTCCAAATTGCAGATGGAATCTGGGGTGGGTGCTGGAATTTTTTCAGAACCTCTCAATTTTCTGCTCTAATTCAAATTGCCATCGACATCAAGTGTATTTCAAGCAGAGGTCTTTGCAAAGACGTTGCAGGGGCTCAAACTGACCAGAAACATATCCATTTACTCCGACAGCCAAGCGGCAATAAAGTCGCTAGCGTCACCTTTTACCAGCTCTAAGTTGGTCGGCCTCTGCAAGCAGGAATTTAAATCATTGTCAGGAAATAATAGAATATCCCTTGTCTGGGTTCCGGCACACAGGATCATTGAGGGCAACGAGAGAGCTGATGAGCTAGCACGAAGAGCCTCATCGGAAACCCATCCAGTATTTTCCTTTATGTACGTGGGCGTCCCCATAACTGTTGTTAAGGGAAATATTTATAATCACTTCCTCCGCAAGGCTCGCGAGAGGTGGAAAATCAGTGCGACATGTGCCATTTCTCGAATGATGTGGCCTGATTACAGTGCAAAGAGACCTAATCACCTTCTCAATAAACTAAGATATAAAATAAGCAACCTTATAGCACATGTCATGAGACTATTGGCACACACTCAGTGCTTCAGTTGAAAGGTTGTCCTTCTGTTGAAAGAAAGTGAAAACTGTCGTGCCGACAAACATTCTTTTAAATATTATTAAAGTGCCTATGATCTTCATTAAAAGATCAGATTAATAGAACAGCTTTTAGTCGCCACGCCTCTAAGAATAATATTAACATCATTATAAACAATCTAAAAAAGTGGCGAATTAAAGTGTTGCTTCATAGGAATACTTAAAAGTCATTCCCACTGCCAAGTATGTTTACCTTGGGTCACCGGAGGACTTGCCCTGAAGATATTGTTCACAACTTGAATGTTGCTCTCTGACCTCCGAATCAGTACAACCGTACCTCCTCACCGTATTGTGATATTTTCCATCATTTAGTATGGAAAATAAAATGGAGAAGTCTGTTAATATTGAATTCAGATCGAGAAAAGAGACTAAACGGAGTCTTATATATAATTTTAGAGATAGCTTCAGATCCGTAGATTCCACAGAACACTTTTGAGAGATATTAACACTCTTTCCTGCCATGAATTCCTAGAAATACCCTGACTTCCCTTTGATAGCTCCATCAATTGTGCTTCGTTGAGTGATGTTAGCACAGTTGCAGACTGGTTTTAGCAAAATTACTCCCGAAATCCGACTTCTACGCCATCTGGGGTTAGCCTCTGTCACTGAAGCAGGGACATATTTCTCAAAGATCCCTGAAAGCCTTATATTGCTATTGCAGCTGCCTCTTAATTCCCTGTAATGTTAGTGCCACTCAATGCTGGGATTTAGAAACTTCAGCAACGCTTGGAAAATTGTGTGACTATGAGTATTTTAGAAGCTGATACAATGCAAGACTAGCAACCTTATAGCTCTATGCACGGGTCATTGGACTATCGGCACACACGCTGAAAAAATGGGCATTCCGTTCAATGCTCATTGTAGGAACTGTAAAGACCCACAGGAGACAGAAACAGTCGTACACTTTCTTTGTGATTGCCCAGACCTTGCTCGCTAGAGACTCAAATATTTCGGATGTCGTTTTCTAGAGAGTCTAGGGTATTGCTCCAGCTTAGAACTTTCGGACCTATCCAAATTTGTCAGCAACTCCGGATGGTTGTAAATGTACAACAGTATATTAGCATTTTCTTTAGGCTCGCGAGGCATGGGAACAAAATGGGGCTATTGCTAATGGAGCCATTTTATCTACCTACCTTAAAGTAGCTGTCCCCGAATCACCGGTTATGAAATGTCCTTGCTTAACTCATCACTAATTTGGTTTTATATAAAGTCCAATCAATGCTCAAGAGAAATTTCCCTCGAGTAGAAAGAAAGTGTGCAAAGAAGAACAAATGGATGGACAGAAAGATAAAGAGCAAGAAAGAAATGAATAATTGAACAAATAATGAAATATAGAAATAAAGAAGAGAGAGAGAAAGAAAAATATAAAAAATATATAAAGAAAAATATAAAATATATATATAAAGACAAAGGAAGAATATAAAAAAAAGGTAAAGAAGAAAAAAGAACAAATAAAAGGAACAAATCAAAAAACATTGCCATGTACCCTACATTTTTGGACAGAAACTTCCAAATAGTTTATGACAAACAAGAGCCACGCTCGTTCATGGGTCTACGGGGGTTAACGTGTGTAGCGGTCCGGAGGCGTTGTCCAGCCCATTCTGGTCGGCGTTTCGTGATAACTCACAAATTTGTTTTATTATGTATCGCCAACTCAATTTACAGGCAGCACGTTTCTAAATTACAATCAATTAGAAACCAATCAATTCGAGCAAAAATAACAAATACAATTTGCGAATATTTTAAGCTGCATCGAAATAGAATCAATTAAAGTAGCAAAAAAAAACCAAAAAAAAAAAAATGATGAAATAAATGAAAGAATAAAAATCGAAATCATAAGTTTATAATTGGCACATTGCATGCAGCGGCGGCAGCGAAGGAATCCAAAAAAACAAAGCCAAAAAACAAGCGGGAGCACACAAATCGACACAATTCAATTAAACAAACACCAATTGATATTTAAAAAAATTTGTGATAAATAAAACCAGAAGAAGAGTAGATAAAAAACGCACCTTCCTTTTTGGCGTTACAAACACTCATCAGATTTGATCTAAAATTGTATGACCAGAGAGTTGCTCCAGCAACTCTACGAAGCAATTCAGATCCGCATGTATGAGTATGGATTACCGAGAGCGTCGTTGCAAAACTGCCGGCAATTGTGATTTCGTCAATAATCGCTGAGTTAGTATAAAAGTCCCCGCTTGGTAGTCACCTTGATGTGGTGCGGGGGCTTCGTTACAATCCTCCGACTTGGCCATGGTCAGATTCGTAGTCCTAGCATGTCCTGTGGGTTCAACCGTGTCAGACGGGCAGTCAGGGAGTAAAAACTAAGAACTACCAACCTACCCTCACCCCATTCTCTGCCTCTCTCCAATCCTAAATTTCCTTGTCACTCCCATCCAATTTCAATGCAGTTTAGGAGCGTCTGCTACATAGTAAGCGGCCTCTAATCCCTTGCCCTCAAATCCACGGGGCGTCGGTTCAATAGTGGGCGGCCCCTGGTCTGCGTCTGCCTCCAGTGGGCGGCCCCTGGTCTGCGTCTGACTCCAGTGGGCGGCCCCTGGTCTGCGTCTGACTCCAGTTGGCGGCCCCTGGTCTGCGTCTGCCTCCAGTGGGCGGCCCCTGGTCTGCGTCTGACTCCAGTGGGCGGCCCCTGGTCTGCCTCCAGTGGGCGGCCCCTGATCTGCGTCTGACTCCAGTGGGGCGGCAGTCACTCACACTTGACCTATAAGTATAAAATGCAAAAATATCAAGGTGACGCCTACTCCCGGCTTATCTGCACGAGGTATACAGCTAACTGGTAACACGTCAGCGGCCTGGGCATCGGATGTGCAGGCCCAAAGCTCACCATTCCTAATGACCGAGACTGACCCTCAGGGTCTCGGAGGAAGCCAATTACTGAGTGTAATTGATGGCCCATAGACTAGGTCAATGGAAAACCTACAGTTGGAGAAAAGGGGAGACGATCTGGCATCGAACCAGTCGGAAGCAATAAATGCTAATGCAGTGAAGAAGCTAGAGACTTCCCCTAACTCCTACAGGAGACTGGTACAGGTGTTTAAAATAAAAGAGAGAAAATCATAAACGTACTTGGCTCTGTCTCGGTTGACTTCTCGAGATATGTACTCGTAGTTGATCCCTATAATTAGTAACTCTTTCTGGCTATGCGTCCATATTTTGTACCATTCACAACACTCAAGTTTTATATACTTATATCTTCTAACCTCATTCTTCCAGCTGCGTAACTTTTATGAAATTTATAAAGATAGTGTGCGGGGTCCTAGTTTAAAATCTCCATACATATTTTGTTGCTATCATTTGTTTCAAAGACCCAACTGACCTATAACCCCCATACGGTGCGCACCTCCGCCACCGATATTTATGTTATGCTAGGTAAATCATGGCGATAATCGTGGTTACTGTGGCTTGGAAGATTTTGTATGAGGCAGAGGAGCAGAAATGCCGATCTACTGACCCCAGTCTAGCTCAAGAGAGAAGAAACTGAATCCCATGACACAACTCTGCTTCTTTGACGTCATAATCATTCAAATACCACAGAATACAAAGTGAAGAAAGTTGGTATTTTGTCTGAATTTTCATTTTATTAGGAGTTATATTCAATGCAAGGTCTTCCCAATATTTCCAACATAGGTTAAAATTGTTCAGACAAACCACACAGACAGTTATTTTAAGTACTCTGATTAATTCCAAATCATCCTAATCCAAATCGTCGTCATAATCCAGATCCTCACCATAATCCAAATCATTATCGGCATAATCAAAATCATCGTTATATTCAAAATCATCGTCTTAATGAAAGCAAAATTTATCATCCTGATCCAAATTATCATCATAATCCAAATCATCATCGAAATCATTTCTATCAAAATCATCGTCACCCATCAGCATCATCATCATTATCGTATATAGTCTATGTTTTAGTCTCTTTAGACTCTTGAAGATTCAGTTTAGGTATTCTTCTATAGCATATTATAGGCTGTAGTGCCCTTCGACCGATTTGATCTTTTGTGTCCATCCTCTTTACGAATGTTAGCTTTTTATGGGGTTCCATGTTTCTGATTGTTTCGGGTGCTATTGTAGCAGCTCCCATTTGGAGGAAACGCCTTCTGCAGATAGCAGGATGGTCACATAGAATGTGTATAGAGGTTTCCGGTTCTTGGTTGCATAATCCCCAAATATCAGTGGAGGAAATTCCCAAATTTTTGAGATGATACCTGAGTGTGCAGTGACCCGTCAGATACCCGGTGAGGAATCGTAGGTCTTCTCTGTTTACCATAATGAGCTTTTTAGATATTCTCTCTCTCTCTCTCCCTCTCTCTCTCTCTCCCTCTCTCTCTCTCTCTCTCTCTCTATCTCTCTCTATCTCTATCTCTCTCTCTCTCTCTCTCTCTCTCTCTGGAGTCAGAAATCTTTTGGCCTGATATTGTCCTAAATTATTACTCCATTGCCCGGCAAATTTCTGATCTACCAATTCCCTGAAGAATTCTTGGATGTGTTCTTTTGGTAGTACACAGAATGGTTCAGGGCCTATTAGGGGTCTTAATTCATTATCATTAAGATAAACAGCAGCACTAGCCACCAGGGCTTGGAGCTTTCCTAATGCATGAGTGGTGACTTAAAAGGCTCTGACCAAAGAGTATACATACTCGTACAGAGAGATTGAATCAGTCGAACTTTTGTGTAATGGAATTGGCGGCGATGAGAGGCAAGGAGAAGCGAGATGCAATGCGTGTGAAAGGGGTTTACTAGAAGCCCCTCGAACAAACTTTAAGCAACAATAACTTTTTCATCATGCGAGCTCTATTTATGTATACTCTTTGCTCTGACTTACAATGCAAATCATTACAAGCTTTGAAAGCTTTCAAACGCCATTATTGGCTTCCCACTGCTGTACTCGTAATGCGAGTGCATGCTTTCAAGTTAAAAGCTTCAAGTTTAATTGAGCTCTTTCCAGTGTTTTATTCCTAAGCATTAATATTCTTTTTCCTCTCTTCAGGTTCGGCAAGCGTCGTGAAAGGCCTGAGCACATATCTGGACTCGTTGTGCGGCTACGCTATGCGGGATTTTCTCGGCACCCATCTACCCATGCATATAGAGGGATTCAGTGCATATCCCGACATATTTGCCTTCGGTGTCACGATAATATTCTCCTGGGCCATAGCGATGGGCGCCAAAGAGTCCACTCGCGTCAATAACGTCTTCACTACACTCAATGTGGGAGTGGTGATATTTGTTATAGTGGCAGGACTATTCAAAGGTAAGCGTGATCAGTTTCAACTATATCTGTAATCGATTCATACTCAGCTGCGATCAGCTGTGTCAGAGGAATGCGAAGTTGGGTAACTATATCTGCATTCGATTCATACTCAGCTGCGATCAGCTGTGTCAGAGGAATGCCCAGTTGGGTTCCTGAGGACTTGTGCACATAATATGGCACAACATTTGCTCTCAGTGTTGCCGACTCTTTCACAAACGCTCACTGGGCGACTTCCACGTTGAGTAGTGAATCGAATCCATCCATTATATAAATATACCTGCAATTCACAGAGATAATGGAAATTTTCTTTTTTTATAGTATCCTCCAGCAATTGGGCTCTGCCAAAGGCGTCCGTACCGGAGGGTTATGGTGATGGCGGCTTCATGCCGTACGGCTTCTCGGGGATCATAAAAGGTGCCGCTGTCTGCTTTTACGGGTTCATTGGTTTCGATTGTATTGCCACCGCCGGTGAGGAGGCCAAAAATCCCAAAAAATCCATTCCATTCGCTGTGATTACTTCGCTCGCCATGATTTTCCTCGCCTATTTCGGTGTCTCCACGGTCCTGACCATGATGCTGCCGTACTACGAGCAAGACGAAAGCGCACCACTGCCACATGTATTTCGAATTTACGGTTGGGTTGTGGCTGAATATATTGTCACCATCGGCGCGATGTTCGGCTTGTGCGCCAGTCTTATGGGCGCCATGTTTCCGCTGCCGCGTATTGTGTTCGCTATGGCCACAGATGGGTTGCTCTTTCAATTTATGGGCGAAATTAGTCCCAAATACAAGACACCCTTCAATGGCACCCTGTTGACGGGTTTCTTAACGGGCATATTGGCGGCTATTTTCAATTTGAGCCAACTGGTGAATATGATGTCCATTGGCACGTTGCTGGCCTATTCGATGGTCGCCAGCTGTGTGCTGATCTTACGCTACGAGTGCGATGAACGGCGCGACAGCAGAAGTGTGGGCAATGGTCGCACGCTGGTGGATTACAATGAGTCCAAGTGTGCGCTGTGGCGGCAGCTGTTAAATACGAGTGGTTCCATAGTGCCCACTAAGAAGACAGCTCGCATTGTGACTGTGGTGACGACACTTTTCTGTGAGTAATTTTTGGTGTTTTATTTTTGTATGAACCATTTCAGTAGGTGACCCTAAGTTATTTGTCCAAATTGACTACTTGAGAGGGAAGGTTGCTTATTGTTTGGATATGTTTGTATACTAGGATTATGTTATACAAAGGGGAAATCTGTAGAGACAGCTCTACACAACCTTATTTCCATTGCAAAAGGGTCATTGCATAAGCAGGAATTCACTTTGGCTGCCTTTCCTAATATTGAGAGGGCCTTCAATACTGCCAAAGGGAAGGCCATCACTGCATCACTCACTTGGGGTGGAAACGGGCCTGGTAGGCCACATTGGTAACATTCTGAATATCAGAATCATTGAGGCGAATCTAGGAGAATCGGTTCTACGTAAGTTGGTGAGCAGGGGTACACCTCAGGGAAGTGTCCTCTCACCGTTTCTATGGAACACAGTTGTTAACAAACTCCTGTTAAGATTAGAGGCGGTGGGATGTAAGGTGGTGCCTTATGCTAATGATGGTGTTATTGCTGTCTCTGGAAAATTCACCTCTACTCTGAGAGATTTGTTGCAAAATGCTCTAGATATTCTCTCAAAGTGGGCGGAGGACTGTGGTCTTGGAGTAAATCCGAATAAGACTCAGGTCATTCTGTTTACTAGGAAATATAAATTACCTCAATTAGATCCAATTACGCTTAAGGGAAAAGCTCTCGGGAGTTCAGAAGAAACGAAATACTTGGGTCTTATAATTGATAGAAAGCTTACTTGGAAGTCGAAACACCCTTGAAAGAGCTACGAAGGCTGGGGTGGCTTTTTATGCCTGCAAAAGAGCTACAGGTAAAACCTGGGGAATTAGGCCTAGGGTAGCTCACTGGCTTTATACTGCAGTTGTCAGGCCCATTCTCCTCTATGGAAATGTTGTCTGGTGGACTGCAGTGCAGAAAAGGACCTACTACGAAATACTCAGTAAGGCACTGAGATGAGCAGTATCAGCAATAAGTGGCACCATGAAAACCACGCCAACCTTGGCATTGGATATCATACTACATCTGCCACCCTTAGATCTCTTCTGCAAATTTTTAGCGGCTTGCTCCGCCATTCGGCTTAAGGTGAGCTCACAATGGAAAGCTGTTCCGTATGGATATGCGACCATATTAGATTCCTATACGGACATACCCAGTGATATTGATTACCTTCCTTCTTCTCTTTGTTTCGAAAGGAATTTTTGAGTAAGAATTCCTTCCAGGCAGGAATGTCTCGAGGGGGATCCATCACCACACACTCCCATCAATATATACACAGACGGATCAAAAATGAATACCGGTGTAGGATCAAGGAGTTATTGCGAAAAGCCCTCAATCAGTGAATTCATCAAACTAATGGATCACTGCAATGTTTTTCAAGTGGAAATAACAGCTATTCACGAAGCCTTGAATTGGCTGAGGATAAACGAGGTAACCGTCAAGGATATCTGTATTTTATCAGACAGCCAAGCTGCACTAAGGGCTTTGAATGCATTCCAAATAACATCAAGGAGCGCCTTAGACTGTCGCCGATTTCTAAATGAGGTGGCTAAACAATTCCATATCCATTTGTGATGATACTAGGCCATAGGGATATACCAAGGCTGATCAACTTGTATGCCAAATGTCAGTAGGCATATGAGGGTACCTCTTGCGACTTGTAAGCTTCTCATAAGGGAGACACTAATTAACAATACCTGTAAAATCGCCACGGAAACATGGTCGAGACTAAATCTGCGTCTATCCACGAATATCATTACACTCAATAGACTATAAATTAGGACTCTGGAGAACATGCACAGAGGTGTCCCGTTCCTGTTTGCATAATCTGCAGATATCCGTGAAGGAAATTCGAAGCTTTTTGCGATGATACCTGAGTATGCAGTGCTCCGATAGGTATTCAGTGATGATTCGGAGGTCCTCCCTGGTTAGCATCTGAGCCACTACCTGCGAAATCGCCGGGCAAACATGTCCGAGGCTAAATCTGCGTATATCTAGGAATATCATTAGACTCAATAGACTACAAATTAGGACTTTAATTGGAGCCCTCACGGGACATTGTCTAATAGGAAATCAAGCAAGAAGAATGAGAGTTTATATGCCTGATTACTGTCACAGCTGCAGAAAGGAGGAGGAACTGAAAACGGTCCAGCATCTCTTCTGTACATGTCGAGCATCTCTTCTGTACATGTCCAGCATCTCTTCTGTACATGTCCAGCATCTCTTCTGTACATTTCCAGCATCTCTTCTGTACATGTCCAGCATCTCTTCTGTACATGTCCAGCATCTCTTCTGTACATGTCCAGCATCTCTTCTGTACATTTCCATCATCTCTTCTGTACATGTCCAGCATCTCTTCTGTACATGTCCAGCATCTCTTCTGTACACGTCCAGCATCTCTTCTGTACAGGTCCTGCATCTCTTCTGTACAGGTCCAGCATCTCTTCTATATATGTCGAGCATCTCTTCTGTACATGTCCAGCATCTTTTCTGTACATGTCCAGCATCTCTTCTGTACACGTCCAACATCTCTTCTGTACAGGTCCAGCATCTCTTCTGTACATGTTCAGCATCTCTTCTGTACATGTCCAGCTTTTGCTAGAAATACGGAACGTTTACTAGGATCCCACTTCTTAACAGTCAGGTGTCAACAACCTTCTTCGCTTTATAAAAGGCTCAGTTTGGTTCAATCTGAAGGGGGAAGCGTTGCCATGCCTCGCATCCGCGGCTCACAACGGACCCAACTGGTGGTCTAAGTGGTATCACTGGTTTATCGGTGATGCGGCTACCTAACCTACCTACCTATTCCTTCTTCTTCTCTCTATTTAAGGTATTGTAGACTAATCTTCCAATATTATTCTACTCCTCAAGTTTTGTAGACTATTCTGTCCATATGACTCTTCTCTCTCCGAAGGGTATTAGAATATAAATCTTTCTTAGAATATAAATCTTTCACTCCCCCAATATTATTCTTTCCGCCTCTTCAGAGAGTAGTTATTCTTTGGATCGAGACAAAGAGGTATTGCAACAAAATGAAACTTCCTTAACCTGCACAAATCAAATGGTACGAAATATGGGCGTATAATGATCCTAAGCTAATACAGTTCCGAGGTGGGTATTAACTAACCTCAGCATGGATATATTTGAAGTCATTACAGAGACTATCACAAGAATCCCTGGCAAAGGGAATGATAAGATGGCTCTGGTGAACAGCTGCCACACCAACGCCTCCTAACATTGCATTTCCTTATAAAGAGTTTGTCCCTTTTTCTCCTTCACGACTTAAAGGATAACAGTTTGGCAGCCGTGATCTAACATTCTGTTTTCGTTTTTTGTACCATTCGAGACTCACAAATTCCATAGTTTTGTCTATGGAACGTCCATGGGTAAAGTCGTCGAACTGCAACTGAGGAATATGCCGTAATGAGAGTGGAGCTAACGCCGAGTGACGATGATTGAACTCCTGATTTAACTGATGTACTCAAATAATTTTGGTTTGAATCGGGCTTTAAGGAAGGAATATGCCGTAATGACAGTGGAGCTAACGACGAGTGACGATGATTGAACTCCTGATTTCACTGATGTACTCAAATTTGGTTTGAATCGGGCTTTAAGGAAGGAATATGTCGTAATGAGAGTGGAGCTATCGGTGTCGATGATTGAACTCCTGATTTCACTGATGTACTCAAATTTGGTTTGAATCGGGCTTTAAGGGTCGTTATTGAACGGTAATCGTCTAAAATTCTCTCAATAATAATATCCAACCTATTGATGTGGAACACTTATTAAGGCAGGAAGAACCTCTCCACTTAAATATCATGGGGTATCTAAGATGTAATACAATATTATGCTCGTGATTGTTGTCCACTAATGTGATGGTTCCAGGAATGTTCTTAGTTTTTAATTCCCAGCTACTATGCTCTCTTCCTATTCTGTTGTTACTGCCACAGTCAGAGTACCTCTGTTAAGAGTCCTTAAAAGAAATCCCTATTCTTAGAACCTTCGATATTATTAAGTCTTATTTACATGCCTAACCACGTATTTGATACCTTCTCTTTTGCCTCGCAGCTGGTTGGTGTTACATCTTCTCTCAAGTTTTGACCAAGTTCGAAGAGGATTTCACCCATATCACCGCCCTAGATGTAACGCTGTTAATCGTCACGGCTGTGCCATTGGTAGTAATGCTGTACATCATAGCCCGGCAGCCGGTGTCTGGCAGCCAGTTGGCATTCAAGGTGCCATTTGTGCCATGGCTGCCCGGCATCTCCATATTGATCAATATTTACCTCATGATTAAATTGGATATTTTGACTTGGGTGCGCTTCAGCATCTGGATAGCCATCGGTGAGTGAAAAGACCTTTGTGAAACGACGTCTCATCATCGTTGAATTGATTTTAACCACTTCTTTTCCAGGTTTATTGATATTCTTCAGCTATAGCATACGCAATAGTCGCCTGGGTCAGAAGGAGTCGCGTACTTCGGTGGCTAGCATGCGTGAGGGCAGTGAGGCAACTTTGCTGCAAAACGACAAATACCTCACCGAGGTGCCGCTCATTTGTCTCCAGAATTCCAGTTAAAAGGCCAGATGACACAGAAGATATATTGAAGATTGCACGCAACTGTACTTAGTAATTGGCCACGTAGTGTTTGGACGCATCGAGCATCCCCAATCGAATCTCTTGTATTTAGTTTGTAGTTGTAGCTCCATTCAAATTGTGGGCGATTTAATGTGAATGATCGGCATGCAACGTAGACCACACCCAACGAAGAGCCTCACCCAATCAGTGAGAGGCCTTCAATTCTCCTAATTACAAAAACATTCAAAAGTTGCTCCCGCCGACACCGTTTCCACACACCGCCACCACTGCAACACAATTTTGCTACGAGCGTATTTTAAGATTATTTTTAGCCTTATTCTTAAGTCGGTCAACACACACTTTAATATCACGTATATTAATATCAGATATTCACACTTGTTCTATACTTCGTAAGCGTCGTCGCTCTGAAATACCAAAAATAAACAAAATATCAACGCTTTTTTAAATATCTTATAGTTTTTTATGGAATATTTACAAAAGTATTGCTTTTTTATACATAAATATTTTTATAAATAAGTACTTAAATAAAATTTCATTTGAGAAATTTAATCACTTTATTTTGGGTGCAACAACAATTGGAGCCCTGACAGCAAGGCACCGTTCTATGGCGACTCCTTACGAGACCAGGCATTGTGCCCTGACCTGTGTTTCTTCTCTCGCTTAACTGTACTTACATATTGACATATATATTCTAATTCTCCAGTGCATTTGCCATCGCACACGAGTGTAGTCAAAATGATCCCCGGATCCTCCCACTTAGGAGATCAGCCAGCACATAAAACAACACAAGACTTGCTCCCAAACCTTTTGTCATAAATGTAGATAAATATAAAATACAAACTAGAATACGAGTAATAAAAGGCCCACGCCTCCTTTCGGGCGTTACAAACACTCATCAACTACACAAATTGGATCTAAAATTGTATGACCAGAGAGTTGCTCGAGCAGCTCTACGAAGCAATTCAGATCCGCATGTATGAGTATGGATTCCTGAGAGCGTCGTTGCGAACCTGCCGGCAATTGTGATTTCGTCAATAATCGCTGAGTTAGTATAAAAGCCCCCGCTTGGTAGTCACCTTGATGTGGTGCGGGGGCTTCGTTACAATCCTCCGACTTGGCCATGGTCAGATTCGTAGTCCTAGCATGTCCTGTGGGTTCAACCGTGTCAGACGGGCAGTCAGGGAGTAAAAACTAAGAACTACCAACCTACCCTCACCCCATTCTCTGCCTCTCTCCAATCCTAAATTTCCTTGTCACTCCCATCCAATTTCAATGCAGTTTAGGAGCGTCTGCTACATAGTAAGCGGCCTCTAATCCCTTGCCCTCAAATCCACGGGGCGGCGGTTCAATAGTGGGCGTCCCCTGGTCTGCGTCTGACTCCAGTGGGCGGCCCCTGGTCTGCCTCCAGTGGGCGGCCACTGGTCTGCCTCCAGTGGGCGGCCCCTGGTCTGCCTCCAGTGGGCGGCCCCTGGTCTGCCTCCAGTGGGCGGCCCCTGGTCTGCCTCCAGTGGGCGGCCCCTGGTCTGCCTCCAGTGGGCGGCCTCTGGTCTGCCTCCAGTGGGCGGCCCCTGGTCTGCGTCTGACTCCAGTGGGCGGCCTCTGGTCTGCCTCCAGTGGGCGGCCCCTGGTCTGCGTCTGACTCCAGTGGGCGGCCAGTGGTCTGCCTCCAGTGGGCGGCCACTGGTCTGCCTCCAGTGGGCTGCCCCTGGTCTGCCTCCAGTGGGCTGCCCCTGGTCTGCGTCTGACTGCAGTGGGCGGCCCCTGGTCTGCCTCCAGTGGGCGGCCCCTGGTCTGCGTCTGACTCCAGTGGGCGGCCCCTGGTCTGCCTCCAGTGAGCGGCCCCTGGTCTGCGTCTGCCTCCAGTGGGCGGCCCCTGGTCTGCCTCCAGTGAGAGGTCCCTGGTCTGCGTCTGCCTCCAGTGGACAGCCCCTGGTCTGCGTCTGACTCCAGTGGGCGGCCAGTGGTCTGCCTCCAGTGGGCGGCCACTGGTCTGCCTCCAGTGGGCGGCCCCTGGTCTGCCTCCAGTGGGCGGCCCCTGGTCTGCCTCCAGTGGGCGGCCCCTGGTCTGCCTCCAGTGGGCGGCCCCTGGTCTGCCTCCAGTGGGCGGCCCCTGGTCTGCGTCTGACTCCAGTGGGCGGCCCCTGGTCTGCCTCCAGTGGGCGGCCCCTGGTCTGCGTCTGACTCCAGTGGGCGGCCCCTGGTCTGCCTCCAGTGAGCGGCCCCTGGTCTGCGTCTGCCTCCAGTGGGCGGCCCCTGGTCTGCCTCCAGTGAGAGGCCCCTGGTCTGCGTCTGCCTCCAGTGGACAGCCCCTGGTCTGCGTCTCACTCCAGTGGGGCGGCAGTCACTCACACTTGACCTATAAGTATAAAATGCAAAAATATCAAGGTGACGCCTACTCCCGGCTTATCTGCACGAGGTATACAGCTAACTGGTAACACGTCGGCGGCCTGGGCATCGGATGTGCAGGCCCAAAGCTCACCATTCCTAATGACCGAGACTGACCCTCAGGGTCTCGGAGGAAGCCAATTACTGAGTGTAATTGATGGCCCATAGACTAGGTCAATGGAAAACCTACAGTTGGAAAAAAGGGGAGACGATCTGGCATCGAACCAGTCGGAAGCAATAAATGCTAATGCAGTGAAGAAGCTAGAGACTTCCCCTAACTCCTACAGGAGACTGGTACAGGTGTTTAAAATAAAAGAGAGAGAATCATAAACGTACTTGGCTCTGTCTCGGTTGACTTCTCGAGATATGTACTCGTAGTTGATCCCTATAATTAGTAACTCTTTCTGGCTATGCGTCCATATTTTGTACCTCATTGAACCTCATTCTTCCAGCTGCGTAACTTTTATGAAATTTATAAAGATAGTGTGCGGGGTCCTAGTTTAAAATCTCCATACATATTTTGTTGCTATCATTTGTTTCAAAGACCCAACTGACCTATAACCCCCATACGGTGCGCACCTCCGCCACCGATATTTATGTTATGCTAGGTAAATCATGGCGATAATCGTGGTTACTGTGGCTTGGAAAATTTTGTATGAGGCAGAGGAGCAGAAATGCCGATCTACTGATTCCAGTCTCAGCTCAAGAGAAAAGAAAATGATTCCCATGAAGTAACTCTGCTTCTATGACGTAAGATCATTCAAATACCACAGAATAGGAGGTGAAGAAAGTTGGTATTTTGTCTGAGTTTTCATTTTATTTCATTATCATTAGGATAAACTAGCCAAACATTACAACAAAATTATGAACATAATCCAAATCATCATCGAAATCTAAATCATCATCGAAATCCAAATCATTTCTATCCAATTCATCGACTTCGAGACTATCATCGAACTCTTTATCTTCAAAAGTCTTCATCCAGTCTATCATAAAACTGATTATCTTCAAAACTATCATCTTCATTCAGACTATAACGAAACTCATTAGCTTCCAAATCGTTATCGTCATACAAATCCTCACCATCATCCCAATTAATCATCATCCACCATCAACATTCAAATAAAATACATCATCGAAAGCTTCATCTTTAACACCATCAACATCAAAATCATTATCTTATAAATTTATGTTTTAGTCTCGATACTTGGAAATTCAGTTTAGGTCTTCTTTCAGTTAGGTCTTCTTTCAGTTTAGGTCTTCTTTCAGTTTAGGTCTTATTTCAGTTTAGGTCTTCTCTCAGTTTAGGTCTTCTTTCAGTTTAGGTCTTCTTTCAGTTTAGGCCTTATTTCAGTTTAGGTCTTCTCTCAGTTTAGGTCTTCTTTCAGTTTA
This sequence comes from Clusia tigrina, assembly GCA_920105625.2. Taxonomy (NCBI): domain Eukaryota; kingdom Metazoa; phylum Arthropoda; class Insecta; order Diptera; family Clusiidae; genus Clusia; species Clusia tigrina. The sequence goes on from OV050032.1 coordinate 192,432,082, forward strand.
GATCTTCTTTCAGTTTAGGTCTTCTTTCAGTTTAGGCCTTATTTCAGTTTAGGTCTTCTTTCAGTTTAGGTCTTCTTTCAGTTAAGGTCTTCTTTCAGTTTAGGTCTTCTTTCAGTTTAGGTCTTCTTTCAGTTTAGATCTTCTTTCAGTTTAGGTCTTCTTTCAGTTTAGGCCTTATTTCAGTTTAGGTCTTCTTTCAGTTTAGGTCTTCTTTCAGTTTAGGTCTTCTTTCAGTTTAAGTCTTCTCTCAGTTTAGGCCTTATTTCAGTTTAGGTCTTCTCTCAGTTTAGATCTTCTTTCAGTTTAGGTCTTCTTTCAGTTTAGGTCTTATTTCAGTTAGGTCTTCTTTCAGTTTAGGTCTTCTTTCAGTTTAGGTCTTCTTTCAGTTAAGGTCTTCTTTCAGTTTAGGTCTTCTTTCAGTTTAGGTCTTCTTTCTGTTTAGGTCTTCTTTCAGTTTAGGTCTTCTTTCAGTTAAGGTCTTCTTTCAGTTTAGGTCTTCTTTCAGTTTAGGTCTTCTTTCAGTTTAGGTCTTCTCTCAGTTTAGGTCTTCTTTCAGTTTAGGTCTTCTTTCAGTTTAGGTCTTCTTTCAGTTTAGGTCTTCTTTCAGTTTAGGTCTTCTTTCAGTTTAGGTCTTCTTTCAGTTTAGGTCTTCTTTCAGTTTAGGTCTTCTTTCAGTTTAGGTCTTCTCTCAGTTTAGGTCTTCTTTCAGTTTAGGTCTTCTTTCAGTTTAGGCCTTATTTCAGTTTAGGTCTTCTCTCAGTTTAGGTCTTCTTTCAGTTTAGGTCTTCTCTCAGTTTAGGTCTTCTTTCAGTTTAGGTCTTCTTTCAGTTTAGGCCTTATTTCAGTTTAGGTCTTCTCTCAGTTTAGATCTTCTTTCAGTTTAGGTCTTCTTTCAGTTTAGGTCTTATTTCAGTTAGGTCTTCTTTCAGTTTAGGTCTTCTTTCAGTTTAGGTCTTCTTTCAGTTAAGGTCTTCTTTCAGTTTAGGTCTTCTTTCAGTTTAGGTCTTCTTTCTGTTTAGGTCTTCTTTCAGTTTAGGTCTTCTTTCAGTTTAGGTCTTCTCTCAGTTTAGGTCCTCTTTCAGTTTAGGTCTTCTTTCAGTTTAGGTCTTCTCCAGTTTAGGTCTTCTCTCAGTTTAGGTCTTCTTTCAGTTAAGGTCTTCTTTCAGTTTAGGTCTTCTTTCAGTTTAGGTCTTCTTTCAGTTTAGGTCTTCTTTCAGTTTAGGTCTTCTTTCAGTTTAGGTCTTCTCTCAGTTTAGGTCTTCTCTCAGTTTAGGACTTCTTTCAGTTTAGGTCTTCTTTCAGTTAAAGTCCTCTTTCAGTTTAGGTCTTCTTTCAGTTTAGGTCTTCTTTCAGTTTAGGCCTTATTTCAGTTTAGGTCTTCTCTCAGTTTAGGTCTTCTTTCAGTTTAGGTCTTCTTTCAGTTTAGGTCTTCTTTCAGTTTAGGACTTCTTTCAGTTTAGGTCCTCTTTCAGTTTAGGTCTTCTTTCAGTTTAGGTCTTCTCCAGTTTAGGTCTTCTCTCAGTTTAGGTCTTCTTTCAGTTAAGGTCTTCTTTCAGTTTAGGTCTTCTTTCAGTTTAGGTCTTCTTTCAGTTTAGGTCTTCTTTCAGTTTAGGTCTTCTTTCAGTTAAGGTCTTCTTTCAGTTTAGGTCTTCTCTCAGTTTAGGTCTTCTTTCAGTTAGGTCTTCTTTCAGTTGAGGTCTTCTTTCAGTTTAAGTCTTCTTTCTGTTTAGGTCTTCTTTCAGTTTAGGCCTTATTTCAGTTTAGGTCTTCTCTCAGTTTAGGTCTTCTTTCAGTTTAGGTCTTCTTTCAGTTTAGGTCTTCTTTCAGTTTAGGTCTTCTTTCAGTTTAGGTCTTCTTTCTGTTTAGGTCTTCTTTCAGTTTAGGTCTTCTTTCAGTTAAGGTCTTCTTTCAGTTTAGGTCTTCTTTCAGTTTAGGTCTTCTTTCAGTTAAGGTCTTCTTTCAGTTTAGGTCTTCTTTCAGTTTAGGTCTTCTTTCAGTTTAGGTCTTCTTTCAGTTAAAGTCCTCTTTCAGTTTAGGTCTTCTTTCAGTTTAGGTCTTCTTTCAGTTGAGGTCTTCTTTCAGTTTAGGTCTTCTCTCAGTTTAGGTCTTCTTTCAGTTTAGGTCTTCTTTCAGTTTAGGTCTTCTTTCAGTTTAGGTCTTCTTTCAGTTTAAGTCTTCTTTCATAGCATATTCACCAATTTTGTGGTGCTTTCGGTTCATTGAAGTATTTCTGCCCACAAAAAAATGCATAAAATAAATCATATAACTTCAAATTCAAAACTCAGTTTCTCCGCATACTTGCTCGTGTTCTCTTCATCCAGAATCTCTCATAAAATCGTATTCAAACTTCGCAGTTCAAAAACCCCATAATTTTATATTTTTCTGTCCTCCACAATATGGAAGACTCGGCAATAAATCTCTTTCTCTCTCCAAGTGTGGTAAACTACTTGATCGATATTATTCTATCCTCCAAAGTTTGGTGGATTATTTTATAAATCTTTTTCTTCCATCTCTCTTTCTCGCTCTCTAAGGTATTCTATACTAATCTACCAGTACTATTCTATTCCACAAGTGTTGTAGACTATTCTGTCCATATGACTGTTCGTTCTCCGAAGGGCATTAAAGTATTAATCTTGCTCTCCCCCAAATGAGCTAACACTCTTCAATCAATATAATTCCCCCCTCCGACTACTTCATCAATCTTATTGCCTCTCTCTTCACTCTCAGGTGGACTACTCTATCAGCATTATTGTATCCCCCAATTTTTGGTGGACCAAGTGTGATAAGACCCATCTTCCTCACCCCAGAAAAGTATGTTGGACTACTTTTATCAACCCCAAAATGATGGCTTCTAAAGAAAACACGAAGGTTCTTCAAAGAAGTGGTTATAATTTCACAATTTTATTGAATTTAGAGAAATTTGTATTAGAAACATAGCGAGGAATCATATTGAATATTGATATTATTCTTCATTGTCCAGGGGCAATCTGCCCTTGTTGAAAAATTCAGCGTTTACCAAATACAAAAATAATTTATTATGATGGAAATATTTCAATGCAAGTGCGGAAGATTCATCTATCAAAAATATAAAGCGAGTTTCCAACTTTTGTGGCATGACCTTATGGCAGATAACCGTCCAAATATCAGTATTAATATAGGGCCAATGTAGTTTAACTTGAGTAAGAAATTCCTCCGGTCCGATTTTCTGGGCGTAGATAGCTCCATAGCAGTAGTATGTCTTCGAATTGAGTTGCATCGGTTCCAGAAATAGCGCATCAATTTTGGTTTCGTGACCACAAATCTCTGCCACACATTTCTGCAAGCACTTGTAGGCGAACACGTTCTCGCAAATCAGTGCGATATGCGTCTTTTTGTTGATAATGTCGTGGAAGATTGGCGTATCCAAGTCTTGGAACTGGCATATGCCAATCCAGCGAGTTAGTTCAGAGCGTAAAAACTCAAAAGTGTCCGTATCAATGCGTTCTTCTGGATCAGTTGATCTAACTTTGGCCCCAAACAGATTTCTCTGTTTAACATTAGTCGGATCAATGAAGTTATTTTGTGGGTAGTTCCAATTTTCACGGAAAGTCTTCGCAATCACAAGAAGCTCACTTGGACTTGACGAGCACATCAGACTGTTTGTAACAATCTCGTTCAATCTCTCAATTTCCATTTCAATCTCAGCCATTCCAAATTCGCATTTATCATCAACCGCCGGCGGTACGAATGCTGCTCCAGTTTCTTCCATTGTTGAATATCTGTCAGGTTAATAAAATGTAAAAGTTTCTATGAATTTATTATGTGATTATTTTTCAATATTTTTTCAATTTGAAAATTTTCTTGTAGGAGAGTTAGGAAAATAGATTTGAAATAGAAACTATAGAAGATATATTGATCGAATTAACTCTAAATGGCAAGGTGTTTTCCCAAAGTTTTTAAAAATTCTTTGAAAGTTTTCAATCGGAACACGGTAGGGACGCTTTTCGCAACTTACCGCTGAGCAATTCGCGGAAGCCTGAGTGCGTTTCCAACGACAGCAATGAAAAATACTTCAGCAGAACCTGAGCTCCCCTTGATACCAGATATAATGCTAGCTACGGGTTACCCTAAATCTTCTCAAGGCTGGAAATGTGTCATTCTAGCAAAATACCTTAATAACGTTTTACGCCGCAAACAAGATGCACACAATTTGGGGAGAGAACATGCATTACCTCTAACTCCGATCCTTCTAGAACCAGAATGTCATATGCCTGAGACCCTTAAAAATAACCCTCGGAAATAAGTTAATGCAATATCCGAAAGAGCATACTTCCAACCTTGTTTACAACATGCCATTCCTTCACGAAGCAGAGCATCTCAAGGCCGTAGGCTAGATTCTGCTCTTTGCCATCTGCTCAAAATCTACCAAAATTATGGCTTTTGCTGCTATCAAAGAGAACGGAGTGCATATCAGCTTTGGACTCCTGCACAACTTTTGCTCAGTTTTTACAATTGAAGCAGTAGCGCTGCTGCAACCAACGATATACTCGTATGCACAAAAAACTAGTGGAAATTGTGTGATATGTAACTTGCATCAAGGCTATTAGCTCCCCGTCTATCTACAACCAGACCATTGTCGTCATCAAATATATAATGCTAGGAAGTTTTAATAGAACTTACGCTATGTGAATTCCTGGTTATGTAGGTATGCGTGGTAACGAACTGGCAGACGCCGCTACCAGGTATATGCGCATTATGCCTACGCCAACATGTCAACATTGGACCAAAATGACATCAATCGTCGGTCAGGTGCGAACTGCTTCAATTGATCAGCCGTGGAATTATGAAACTGCCAGCGACTCATCACACAGAGGAGTCAAATTTTTCACGATACTCATCCGTACGATTTGGTAAAATATCCCAGAAAGCGTTTCTAAAATGTAAAATTGTTTACACCTGATTTGAATTATCATAACTACCAAATATTTTATTTTTAGTTCTGTTTTATAATTACCTCGATGAGTCCGAGTGGATTATTTCCACTCAACAGGAAGATAGCTCCAATGGTGATAACAGTTATCAGTTCATAATCCAAGTCCCCATTTACGTTTGGCCATATTCCAGTTGAATCCCTATTCCTGATGATTAAACGTCTAGCATTCAAGTCACTTTTTCATTCAGTAGTCAAATGGTTTCGATATTAATCCGTGAATATTTTCGAATTTGAGTTTTCCGTTGGGAAATAATCCCACGAAGGGCACGGGCGACATAAATTCCACGGAGGCTGAGAGTTTTATTCACTAAAACCACCCCCCACCGTTATTTAATACCTTGTGACCAAAGCATCACTTTAATCCTTGCAGCATATTCGTCTATTTCCGTCTTAAATTACATGTGTTGACAACGGCTATTTAATAGAATCGCCCACCAAATAAGATATTTCCGAATTGTTTACTACGCGCCCATACCGTGCCACTCAAATAAATGTTCTTTTCCAATAAACGCTAAAATCAGTGTTGCAATTTTTAGGCGTTTATTTAGTACCAAAACTGAGACATCCACAGTTGCACCACAAGTACCCAGAAGTAAGTACATTCTTTGAAATTTGTAGTGCGATGTGTCGTAGTGGCAGACACCAAAGCGACGCGACACTTAAAGCAGAAACCACAGAGAAAAGAAACTTAAACGTCAAACGGCAAAGCAGCGAAAAAATCGAAAAATCGTGGTGAATCTACTCAATCCAAGTGGTGTGTCCGCTACGGACGTTGGCAGCGAAAAAGACTTTCCTTTCTCTGTGTTCTCTGACTTAAATGTATCTCGTTTTGCGCACACTTACACATGTGCAAACTGTAATAGTGTGGCTGATTTTCTTCATAGCCAATGATAAACAAACCTATCCATATAGCCAACTAACATAGTGTCTTGACTAGCTATAATTCATGGCAATGTTCATGTTCATGTCAGAGTAGCTGATGGCTGTCAGAATATGAAGTGGGCAAATTATGTTAAAGCATTTCATTTTTTACATGTCTTTGAACAGTAAACAACAAAGATGCGTTCTCGCATTGAATGCTTTAACAGAGTTACAAAAATTGCAATCAGAAATTGAACAGTTTGTAATTGCACAAACATTCAAATTCTCGATAAATAATTATTAAATTAATTATTTCGCTACTCTTAAATTTAATTTGTGCCATTTTTAAATAGACAAACGTTCAAATCGAGTGAAACTTCAAATTTATGTCAGGGTTGCTAGCAGCACTGCTGTCTTGACATAATGTTTAATTTTTTTGGTATGACATTCACATATGGAGTCTCCACTCGACATTTTGATGTTAAGAAATGAACATTGCCATGAATTATAGATTTTTTTTTAAATGTCGGAAAATTTGACTTTTAAGTGTCGCTTCTCTGTGTTCTCTGGCAGTAGATAGCCAGCAAACAAACTTGTTGTTGGTGTTCTTGTAACAACAAACACATGATAAAATTATTAATTTTATATAATTTTCTGGTGAAGCATGTTTTTATCTTTGTGTCAGTTGTATGTGGCTCCATGAGCAACGCAAACAGTAACAAAATTTACTCCATAACTAATAATGCTTCTGTAAATATTTCTGTTTCTGTTGCCGTTTCTGTTTTATGTCACTCTGTAGCTTTAGAAGGATTTTTCAGTATAGTGTCGATTCTTGGATAGTGTTAAAAATAATAATTTTTATTAATCGAAAACACACTTTTAAAATTCCACCCTTTTGTGGTTAAAATCCCATTTTCTAGATTAATACTCTTTGGAAGTCGCACCATTTCTGCAAATTTTCAATCTTAATGAAATATGTATCATCTCCCTGCAATCGTAGTGAACATTTGTTTTATGGTAGTGCAACTTGAAATAATTAAATAACTTTTGTTAATATGTGCTTTAAATTTCGTTAAACTCAGCAATAATTCCCTATGAGCAGAGTAATCTTGAATGGAAACGTGTTCAAAGTATTTTGGTGTTGTTGTTGCAATGGTGTACTCACGACCTTAGTACTAATTTTGGGTTTAAAATTTATGGCATTGGCAACACTGACACACAACTCAAAACAGCTGATGGCCTGAACTCACTGGCCAGAAATTTTAAAAGGCGCGTTAAAAAGTTATTTTCTTAAAGTATGAAAAACAAATTTCTATTTTAAATCAGTTATTTCCAAAATGGAACAATTTAAAGGGTGTTTCCGAGCAGGAGGAGAGACGTGGCAGCAATTTGTATCAAATACTGCAGTATTTCATTATGGGATTGGCCCTCAATATGGAGGTTTATTTGTGAAATTCTGAATTTTTGATTTGTTATAAATTTTTCATATTTTTCCAGGTATCTCAAGTATGCCGTAAGATCCATGGTAAGTACTTAATATATCCGTCAATATATTGTACAAGAAACGACTGTTTCCGCCGTGGATGCTCCGGAGTCCGAGGGAAATTTGTTGACAAGGCCAACTAAAGTTATGTGTAAAGAAGTTCGTATTTTTGCAGCTAAAAGTCGGGTCTCTTGAATTCAATATATGTACATACAGTAGAGTCTCGCTAATCCGGATATGGTCTAATCCGGAACCTTCTGTAATCCGGACTGAGTGAAAAATTAAAAATTTCCATTGTGTCCCTTCTAAACCGGTCCGATCCCAGTTTCGCTAATCCAGATAGCATGTTATATAGTGCAATGGTCAATAATACAGTGATATGGAACACGCGTAGGTATGTTAAATTCACCTACACGCTTTATTTTATTTGATATTCGTTTATATACTGTATACCGCCATTTCTGCGTCCGCTTTATTTCATTCTTGTACAACGGAGAATCCCCGGATAAGTACAAAGTGCAACAAAACGAAGGTTTTTAGTCGGTTTTTCATCTCAAAATGGCATCAAAAAGGTCGCATAAAACTCTTGCGGAAACAGAAAATATTTGAATTCAACTGAATGATGGACACATTTTCTTCAATACTTTTAATATACCTTTGGTAATCCGGATTCTCGCATATTCCGGATTGGGCCGGTTTTAATTGATCCTGATTAGCGAGACTTTATATTTATTTGCGCTTAAGATATCTGTATATATGTGGGTGACTTTGCTTTTACAAATGTTTACATTTGAGTATATAGGAAGATTAGAACAAGTCGTAGTAATCACGCTGTTTGTACAGCAAATATGTCTATGAAATCAGGACCAGATCCGTCCCAATTTGAGCCACTCATGCTTAGTACTGTTACTGAATGTGTTAATATAACATAAACACATATAAGCCTTATAATCAATGACTTCCTATAATGGATGCAACAGTGTGATATCGACGGGAATCTGTGAGTTTGCTAATTAAATTCGAAAACTTTCAAACATTTTATAATTTTGCCTTCGTAGGAGTCAATAATGTGGCATTTGGTACAGGAATCAGTTGGCATTTGGTACAGGAATCAATAGCTGCAATTCTTTTATAAAATGATATAAAAAAATACAAAAACTGATGCGCAAATTCCGCACCCGCGCAGGTTCGAGGGAACCTTGGCCATAATAGTCTCTTCAGTGGGATTTGCTATACCGGGCCACCTACCTAATTAGCAACTTAATTGGATTTCCATACGTCTTTGGTACACATGGTAGATACTCACTTAAAAACTGGCAATCTAAAATATTGTATCATGTTTCAAATAATTAAAATTTTGTGACTAGTTCGCATATAATATTCTTCAGTACAAGGTCATATCGAGACAGATAATCTAATTGAGTCAATTCATCGCTACACACCCATGATAATCAATCTTGTTCAGAGCAGTTTTTACCATATTAACATTTCATGTATTGAGAATATTCCACTAAAGCAAGTCATCTTTCTTAGTAACGAAATATTTTGTGCTATAAACATTTATAATTGAGGAGAGGGACCCACTCACACTCATGATTTTTGTTATCACCCCCTTTGAGTGCAGTATTCTCACTGAAATGTTGATCTGTTTTTAGCCTTTATCCTAAAATGCTGGTCTTTTGACCCGTTTGAAGATGTTATTGTTTGTGAATACTTTTTTTAAGTATATAATAACTTTAAAAACAGTTCTTTAAAGAGCAGAAAGCTTTCCTCTTATTGCTGAAGAATGTTCCCCATTTTGCCTTATTCTACTATGTGAAGGTAGAGAGTTCTGTCGGCGTGTTCTATGCCACATTTTGTGGTAAACCACGGTCACATTTTCGGAACCGTCATTTTGATAGTAAGCGATACAAAAACAAAATATGGTAAAGATGAAATACTTTATATGCAATGATAGTTTACTATATTGTTACGAAATTGCCCTCTTGACAATTTACTCTAACTCTCAATACTCGGATTCGTACCACTGGATTGTGTAGTAATCAAACAGTTGCTGGTTAAATTAAAATAACTAACTTTATTTAATTATTGCAATTAACATACTTAATATTAGGCTTAAAGTTTACTTTATTACAATTTGCACTTTATTTAAAAATTAATTAAATCGCTCAATCACAATTACAAATATTGCTGCTTCGATTAAAATGCCCGATGTACACACTGTTACGATCTCTGCTCAACTGTCCTCGACTTTGAATACTGTGGTGGCTTTTATAGCTTTCGAATGGTTGAAGTAGAAAATTCTACGCTATTCAAGAAGTTTCTGGATCATTCTAGAATCTTATATTCACCTCGACGGAAGTTTTTATTTTCGAGAACATTCTTGCACCACAGGGTGTGCTTGACTTATATACACAGGGTGCACTCATTCTCAAAGTTCAGATGGGATCCTAGAAGTATGCAATCATATTTCAGTATGCAATTACGTTTCAATATCATATAAATATTTGTACCTAACCACCAGAGTCTGAGCTCATTACCAATTCAACCGGCGCCTCCATAGTAAGCTATGCTTGGTTATACATATACAGAAGGCATCTCAACTCTGGCGACTTTTTTTCTTGTGATTATTTTCGAATTTTATAAAAGCTTCCCGTTTTGTCATGTGATCATTCTTCCAAGTAGTTCTCAGACTACGTGAGGATATTTGTGAGGATAATATGAGCATTTTTATTAATTTTGGGTGTAGAATGACTCGGGCGGTAACACGGCGACGGTGTGTAGTGTGTTGCTAATAGTCGACACGACCGATTATGAACATTGTTTTTATTAAGTTTTATTATTTTTTATAAATTACAGTGCTCGAAAATGATCTCACCAGATATTATATTAACAAAACCTGCACCACCACCACCTGTGGGACCGTGACTCTACTGGAATCGGTGCAGATATCGTAGCCAACCACTATTAAGGTACATGAAGTACGGTACCTGGATTCTATGGGAGTGTCAGAGCTAAGTTGACTATTCAACATGTTGCAAATCGCTCGGGTATATGCTTAAGTTCACACCCGACGCGAAACTGCTGCGTTATTCTCAAACGCGCTGTGTCGTCTTAAGGGGGCGCCTGAGTTGTTAAAACTACGAACAGCACCAGGATATTCCCTACAATCGCTTCACATACGGCACCAGATCCAATGGAGTTGCCGAAAGGAAACGCTAACGCGTTTGTAGGCTATTGAATCATTAAGCTGCAGCATTATTGTGTCCGACAAGAAGGACATTATGGATCGGTTAATAGTATAATAAATATATATTATAACTTACTCATTTTTTGTTTATTTATTGTCTTTAATGTGCTTTCTCACTTCTCCACTTGCAGCTGACTTCAAAATTAACAACATTGGCAAACAATGAATCCATCTAAAACACTATATATCTTCAGTCATGAGGTTGCCTAAATAGATTTCATATTTCCATCTCTAGAAAATAACACTTGTAGGAGCTGTCAAGATATCGGTGGCAAGACGCAGAGATAACTACCTAGGCAGTGGGTTCTTATCTCCAAATCACCGGGTAAAAATTAAGCCCACAGCTGTTACGAGATTTATAAATGGTCTAGGATTGTTTTAGTTGGGTACGAGGCTGCACAATAGATCTCGATAAGATATCGAGGGAGAGGAAACAGTGCAACACCTCCTCTGTGGGTGCAATGCTCTACACAGAAAAAGTTTCTCCACTCTTGGATGCGCGTTTCTTGACAGTATTGAGGAGGTTTCCCGGATGAATTTAACGAAAGTGGCTACTTTTATCAAATCCACAGGATAGTTTAAGGAGGATCTGGGGGTGTAGGGGGGAAAAAGCTCTAGTTGCCACAATGGACCTTAAACAGGGCTAAGTGAGTCTTAGGGCAGCCATCTAACCTACCTACCTAGAAAATAACACCTTTTTTTTTATAAAAATACACATGCTGAGCCATGTCAGTGTAAAGTGGAAGCTCCTCAGTAGTAGTTGAGTTCAGTACTAGTTGAGCTCAGTACTAGTTGAGTTCAGTACTAGTTGAGTTAACCATGCAACAATGGCAGCAAAGATGGGAGCAATCCAGCAAAGGCCGATGGACATTCCAACTGATACATAATATCAACGAATGGTACTCGCGTACACACGGCGAACTTCTATTTAACACAGATGCTTAGTGGCCACGGGTGCTTCAAGGAATACTTGCACAAATACAAATACGATGATGACCCGTTTTGTCCAAGTTGCCCGGGAGAGCAGGAAGACACGCAGCATATACTTTTTCATTGCCCGCGATTTAACGAGAGCAGAAACAACTTGAGCGCTATCTTAAGAGAACAACCAGCAGTGGCTAATCTGGTAGCGCATATGTGTGAAACCGAGACTAAATGGGAGGCAGTTTGTTCTACAGTATCCATTATGATGATAACTGTGCGGAACACTGAACGCGCCCGAACAGCAGCACGTCTAAGCCAGTGCGGTGCTGAGGAAAACGTTAATAGGGGTGGATCAAGAAGTAGCACTGAAAATGGTCAGAACTAAGACTGACGATTGAGCGGTAACGCTCGTAACGGCCTCTCGACGTATTACCTAAAGGTGAGGTCCCCAGAGGATAATCCGTCCGGACATCGGGGTGATTTTAGTGGGTTAAGGCCCCACACTACAAGGGTTTTTGCCTGCTTTACACCACGTAAAAAAAAAAAAAACTAGTTGAGTTCACTACTAGTTGAGCTCAGTACTAGTTGAGTTCAGTACTAGTTGAGTTCAGTACTAGTTGAGTTCAGTACTAGTTGAGTTAAGAACTAGTTGAGTTCAGGAATTCATGAATGTCTTCTCTGAGTTTGTTGGACACGGCTGCCAGCGAGCAAGACATGGATCTGGTGTTCAGATCCATGTCTTGCAAGCTAAATGGAGCTAAATGAGATGAGGAAACATGGTGCTCAGATCCATGTCTTGCAAGCTAGATGGAACTAAATGATATGGCGTTGTATTGCGCGTTGAATATCTGTGAAGCCCCACTTCTCTTGAACGCTAGATTTGGGTGCTATTTAACGGGTCCGCCAAATAACTTTTTTTTTTTGAAAATTCTATAAAAAAAAACTACTGGATATTTTCTCCAATTTCTTTTTTTATTTGAAAGTACAATCCTTCCGGTTAATAATGGAAAATATTTTAATCAAATGGCTGCCTCGGCTGGCCAAGCAGTAGCCTACACGTTCGGTCCAATTTTTAAGCACATTATCGATTGTGTGCAGCTGTATTTCACCAATGGCTTCACGAATATTGTCCTTTAAAGCGTCAATTGTCTCTGGCTTGTCGTAACACTTATCTTTGAGGGCACCCCACAAAAAATAGTCTAACGGTGTCAAATCGCAGCTCCAAGGTGGCCAAACGACATCAGCTCTGCGGCTGATAATGCGATCTTCAAAAACAGGGCGCAAAACATCGAGTGTAGCTTCGGCTGTGTCGCATGTAGCGCCGTCCTGTTGAAACCAAATGTTGCCAATATCCTCCTCTTCAATTTTTGTGAACAAAAATTCGTTCAACATGGCCCGATAACGATCGCCATTGACTGTAACGGCCACTCCTTGCTCATTTTCGAAGAAAAATGGCCCAATTATGCCTCTGGACCAAAATCCGCACCAAACAGTGACTCGTTTTGGGTGCATCGGCTTTTCAATGTATGCGTGCGGGTTTTCTGTGCCCCAAATGCGACAATTTTGCTTGTTTACATACCTGCCAAGGTCAAAATGAGCTTCATCTGAAAAGATGATTTTTTTCGCAAAATCGGTATCTTCTGTAAGTCGATCGCAGGCCCACTTAGCGAAGCGAAAACGCATTGGATGGTCAGTTGGCTTCAACTCCTGAACCAATTGGACTTTATATGGCGTCATACCAAGGTCTTTATGCAAAATTCGTCTCAATGATGTCTCCGAAATGTTCAATTGTTGAGAACGACGGTGAATTGATGTTGATGGCGCTTCACGCACACTTTCTGCCACAGCAGCAATATTCTCGGGTGTACGCACTGTTTTGGCTTTTCACGCTTTGGTTTATCGATGAGGATGCCAGTTTCTTTCACTTTTTCCACAAGATAACGATCATACAGAGCTGACGGTGCTTCTCTTCTTCCAAAATCCGTACGCAATTTTCGCACACATTCTGCAACATTACCATGATTTTCAAAGTAATGTCGCAATATTTCCCAGCGTCGTTCAAGCGTATACACAACCATATTCGTTCAGCGGAAGGATAAAACTAATTATCTGTCAAATCAGACATGAGCTAAGTGTTACCATTCACGAAATAAGCACTAGTTGACAAAAAAAAAAACGTTAGATGGCGGACCCGTTAAAAGAGGAAAACTAAAACATTGAATTCCCACGTCACTCCAACTACTTGGCATGCCATATTGTAGGGGAACAGTGTGATTCCGCAAACCAAACTTACTGAAGCTGATGGTAGGGCTCGTTGTCTCATATAACGATGTGTGTTTAAGGTGCTCCTTTCACTTAGAGAGAGCCTTTTTCCATTACATAAAAACTTGTTTTTTTTTTTGTAGAATTATGAAATTTTATTTATAAAATCGTGTGCTTAAATTTTAAATTGCAAATTTTTATAAATTGTGTTTTTTCTTCGTCATTATTTTTTCAATTATAATGCTTAATTATACTAAAAAAAAAGAAAATCAAAAAAAAAAGGATAAAGAAAAAACAAAATAGTTCTACGCTTAAAGCTAGTCAAATGTGTTGCGCCTATAAATATTCACTGTATTTAAGTTTTTGCCAACCGTTACGCTCCCTCCTTAAATCTCTAAAACTATTCGGTAGCCCATAGAAAAAGTAAATAGACAATCCTGCATGGGAGATGGGAATAAAAACAAGATAAAAACGTAATTCACATCAAAACAATTCAAGGAACAATTCTTTACTTGGTGCTTTTACCAAAACAACACAAAATTTCACATTACTTAAATTTATAAAGATTAATTAAGTCAAATTGTTTGGTTAATATAATAATACTTTTGAATTATAATTGAACGGAGCAGTATTAGAGTAAATAAACACCAAAAGCGTGCAAGAAATTTAAAATATATTGAATAATATAATAGTAATTAAGTTAAAAATTAAGTAAGACTATTCTACTTTGACAAGAAATTAAAACATAAATGCACACACAGACTCATTCCATATACTGGAGTCCTCACAGCACTGGTAACCGATTGTTGAGTGTGATAGAAGCATTGAGAAACTGACGAGGGCGGGGACTATAAAGAACCAATTCTGGTCAACGACGCTAAAATTCACTGATGCTGTTTTACTTTGGAGCGGATACCGAAATGCATATGAACAGGGGCGTCCTAGAATCGGACTCGCATGCGGCAGAAAGGGTGATCGAACATCTTTTTGTATATCAAAGAGGCAAGTTCGACAATAAGACACCTAACATTGTACGATATTTGGCGTTTGAACATTTATTATTAACAGGCTAAAAGAACACCGCGACCTAAGTGATCTATTGTGCAGGGCGTTTGAACATACGGCTTCCTATAATAATATGTGCCTATTGAAATTTTTGACTTGTCCCTTGAAATTTATAACTTGACCCTTGAAATTTTTGACTTCATCATTGAAATTTTTGACTTGTCCCTTGAAATTTATAACTTGACCCTTGAAATTTTTGACTTGTCCCTTGAAATTTATAACTTGACCCTTGAAATTTTTGACTTGACCCTTGAAAGCTTTGACTTGAGCCTTGAAATTTTTGACTTGATCATTGAAATTTTTGACTTGACCCTTGAAAGTTTTGACTTGATCATTGAAATTTTTGACTTGACCCTTGAAAGTTTTGACTTGATCATTGAAATTTTTGACTTGACCCTTGAAAGTTTTGACTTGATCATTGAAATTTTTGACTTGACCCTTGAAAGTTTTGACTTGATCATTGAAATTTTTGACTTGACCCTTGAAAGTTTTGACTTGATCATTGAAATTTTTGACTTGATCATTGAAATTTTTGACTTGACCCTTGAAAGTTTTGACTTGATCATTGAAATTTTTGACTTCACCTTTGAAGTTTTTAACTTGTCCCTTGGAATTTTTGACTTGACCCTTGAAATTTTTAACTACACCTTTGAAATTTTTAACTTGTCCCTTGGAATTTTTGACTTGTCTTCTTCTGGTACACGGAGAACCTGGCGGACTTCAGAGGTCATCATACAACATCTGACATGCTTCATAGTAAGTAAGTCATAGTAGGTCTTAACTATAAATATTGAGAGTCCTTGGTATCAGGTTGGATTTATAAAGGGTTTTCCAACAAGAGGTGTTATGTTGAATCACCCGGTATTTCGGTAGCTGTCACTTTTGAAGCTTTTATTCTTTGACATTTGACAAGTAAAAACTACGCCATTACTAAAATTGGAACGATACACGCTTCAACAACGCATTGAAATTATTAAAATTCACTACAAAAATGGTGAAAATCTTGCAGTCACAGTTCGCAAAACTAAAGCATTTTTGGGTCGTCGTGAAGCACCTTGTCGGACCGCAAGACAGAAATTGGTGGAAAAATTGGAGCTGTTGGGACAAGTTAGTGATGTGAAGAATAAAACCCGTGCACGTCGCTCAAGGACAACTGAGAATATTGCTGCTGTAGCCCAAAGTATTGAAGAAAACCCAGGTTTGTCCATTCCTCGTCGTTCTTTGGAATTGGGCATTCCACAGACGTCATTACACCGTATTTTGCACAAAGGCTTGGGTCTTAAGGCTTATAACGTTCAGTTAACACAAGAACTCAAGCCGGCCGATCATCAACAACGTCGTGTCTTTGCTGATTGGGTCCTTGAAATGCATGAAAATGATCCGGAATTCCATCGAAAAATCATTTTGACTGATGAGGCCCATTTCCACCTCGGTGGCTACGTCAACAAGCAAAATTGTCGCAACTGGGGCTCGGAAAACCCAAGAGTTATTGTTGAGAAGCCTCTCCATCCTCAACGTGTGACTGTTTGGTGCGGTTTATGGTCTGGCTGGGTCACTGGACCTTACTTTTTCGAAAATGAGGTTGGATCATTGGATTAATGATTTTTTATGGTCGGAGTTGGATGGCATTGATCTGGACAACGTTTACTTTCAACAAGACGGCGCTACGTGCCACACAAGCAACGAAACCATTGCTCTTTTACGGGAAAAGTTTCCGGACCGTGTTATCTCTCGAAGAGGTGATCACAATTGGCCACCGAGATCTTGTGATTTAACACCTTGCGACTTCTTCCTTTAGGGCCACGTGAAAGATAAGGTCTACGCCAACAGCCCAGCGTCGATTCAAGACCTCAAAGATAGAATTCGTGAGGCTATCGAGGACATAGGGCAGCCACTTTGCGATTTGGTTATGGAAAATTTCATGCAAAGGATATGGTCCTGTAAGCTTGGTCGTGGTGGCCATTTGGCTGATGTTGATTTTCATTATTAACGGCATACCTTCCTCTTTATTTTGAAATAAAGATCCGATCATTTATCTTAAAAAATGGCATTTTTCTTTGAATACCAAAATAACACCTCTTATTGGAAAACCCTTTATTATGGCCCAAGTGAGCAACGCAAGGGAAGCGTCTTTCGACTTGTACATTCCTACTAGGGTAGCCTCCTCTGGAACTAATCTACAATACAGTTCATCAGTCACACACAATTTGAGTAAGTTGGTTTAAATCAATTCCTAGAGACATGTCCAAAATAATGACTGCCTCCTCCCCTATTCATATAGAGTTGTCAAACTCGATATCTTCATTGAATTCATTGTGATAATTATATATGATTGCGTCCCTAGGCCAAATTGGGACCTGCTGTATTAACTGCTACTGCTATTTGAAATTATTTAGGATATAAACTGGTTCTCGATTCAGAAGAAATCGGAAATTTGACCGGTAAGGGGGATTGCTACCTAAGACTGACTCTGCAAGTACTTTCCTGTTGAAATCGGGGGCCCTCCCCATATTTCTGTGGACTTATTTAGGATATAAACTGGTTCTCAATTCAGAAGAAATCGGAAATTTGACCGGTAAGGGGGATTGCTACCTAACACTGACTCTGCAAGTACTTTCCTGTTGAAATCGGGGGCCCTCCCCATATTTCTGTGGACTTATTTAGGATATAAACTGGTTCTCAATTCAGAAGAAATCGAAAATTTGACCGGTAAGGGGGATTGCTACCTAACACTGACTCTGCAAGTACTTTCCTGTTGAAATCGGGGGCCCTACCGATATTTCTGTGGACTTATTTAGGATATAAACTGGTTCTCCATTCAGAAGAAATCGGAAATTTGATCGGTAAGGGGAATTGCTACCTAACACTGACTCTGCAAGTACTTTCCTGTTGAAATCGGGGGCCCTACCGATATTTCTGTGGACTTATTTAGGATATAAACTGGTTCTCCATTCAGAAGAAATCGGAAATTTGATCGGTAAGGGGAATTGCTACCTAACACTGACTCTGCAAGTACTTTCCTGTTGAAATCGGGGGCCCTACCGATATTTCTGTGGACTTATTTAGGATATAAACTGGTTCTCCATTCAGAAGAAATCGGAAATTTGATCGGTAAGGGGAATTGCTACCTAACACTGACTCTGCAAGTACTTTCCTGTTGAAATCAGGGGCCCTACCGATATTTCTGTGAACTTTGCTAACGTCTTTTATACACTTAAACCAGTTGGTTTAACAGGTTTTCTAAACTGGACTTGGGTCACTATAATCAAGTGGCGGTGTGTTATACTATGATACCATATATATTATATTATGATACCATATGTATTATATTATGATACCAGTCTCCACAAACACAATTTCAATAAACATTTGTGTGTAGCTTTTAACGTTTGGTTTGGGGGCTGACTAAAGCTTTCACGGTGATGCATATGAATAAAGAAAAGCTCAACGAATACCAGACATTTACCTATGCACATCTTCACACCATGATATACTCTATAAATATAATACATAATTGGTATTAATTCTAAATTAATATGTTAAGAAGATCAGTCTGTCTGTCGAAACGAACATTCTTAGCGTCTAAAATACATTAATGAAGCACTCTAAAAGTAGGTCATCATTTTCGGTGGTTTGGATTTTAAAGCCTTTACACTCCATCAGAGCGCTAAGCATACTTTTAGGGTGCTTTATTATTGTGGTGCAAGGAAAGAATGGTCGTTACGCCTCACAGATTGATGGCATAAATTAAGTATCCTCCTTAAACCAGGGTAAAATTGGCTACTAACATTTCTGGTCTTTAGTATTAGGACACAACATATACGGGTACTACTGCCTTTTGCATTGTGAGAGTGCAAACTGAATCAAACGTTCAGGTCGTGTAACGCGTCTTAATGGTGGACTCTAAAAGTAGGCTTTTTATGTGAGGCTGAAGTACTTCATTTCAAATTTTCGGGATTATCAGTAAATATCCTTTCCTGCATACTTTTAGGATAATTTATATTGAGTGTTATTTTGATATTATTGATATATTGAGACGATATGAACGTTTGTTTAGAGGCCGCCTAGCTTTATAGTGACGTCAGATAGATTGTATTTTCACCTGAGTCCCGTTGGATTAGGACCCCTATCTAACTTCTTCCAGATACTCTTCGGATATGCATTCATGGTGCTTAGTAGGCCCCCGCATGCAGCCATATTCGTGTGGAAGGAGTTATGATGGACCATGTGGGCATGTGTGCGTTAATTTCAAACACAAATAAAACATCACGCAGTCGAACAATGAACATGGAATGAAGTGATCTTAGACATTTATAATAAATATGCATAAATATATAAATTTACATAAATGTATTTCAAAAATTTGCTACAAATAAAATATTTCGTAATTGTTTTAATTGAAAAATACACACTACAATTGTGCACTTTGGGATTGATCTTTGTGGATTGATGACGAATGTATCCAATGAACTTCAATATCTCTTCGTGTCGTTTAACAACAGAAAAGGAAGGCAACGATGATCATTCAGGGAAATGTCACTTAAGTGTATTAAAGCCCGTTGCAGAGTAGCTGATGCTTGAAATCTATGAAGAAGTTGAAATCTATTGGAATATTTTCGGAACGACTCAAAAGGGTTCCGATGTCTTCAATATTTATATTCTCAGATGTAAGCATATTTCGTTC
The DNA here is from genome assembly GCA_920105625.2 of Clusia tigrina. NCBI lineage: Eukaryota > Metazoa > Arthropoda > Insecta > Diptera > Clusiidae > Clusia > Clusia tigrina. Next base: position 192,451,583 of record OV050032.1, read on the forward strand.
CAAGCCAGTAGAGGGTTTGAAACCCCTCAAAACTATCCCCTGAGTCACACTGGGAAAGAGGTATTTATCCCACTCCCCTGGGCTTGGTCGAAAATGCACACAAATGAGGGATTGCTGCGTCAGCTATTACGAAACGGGCTTTAAATGGGACGTACACATACACAGTAAGGCTAAATTTGTGACGACCACAACTACAACGACAACAACAATGACAAGGAACATGTTTAGCTGTGCTAAAGCTGCTCCTTTAAGGAACATAAACATAAGAATAAGAACATAAAACCATATTTTTACTATAGTCCCCCATAAACACTCGACACTCTTTCGGGAGCACTGCCACACCAGGATATCGCCTGCTGCTCTAGCGCTTGACTAAACAACGTTCCGCTCTTATCGGTAGAGAACTGCTCGGCGAACTTATTTATGCTCCGCAGCTGTGTTCACCATTGCGTGCATGGATTTGGGTCGCTTCAAATCCAACACGTTCGTGCTTTGAGTGCGGTAAACGGGACCACGTCGCAACATGGCCTCCAGTTGCAGCTTGAACGGCATTTCTGCAGCGGACGACACTTCCGCAATTTCAAGACGGCCCGACGCCTTGGGCTTCTTTGGATGTTCCCGCTCCAGCAGAGTGCTGACGTTGGGATTCTCTGAATTCAAGCGTAGACTCTTGATGGTTCTGTACAGCACTGGGTCGAATTTCGGTGGCTTGGGTATGGAGTTGGTCGCAGTGTCTGCGGGGAAAATCAAGCGTTCCACATCTGCTTCGCTCTTCGAGTGTTTTAGAGTCGGTCGTGCTGACTGACCCGAGTCCGGCTGCTGAGCAGTATTGAACGCATTTGTGGCTTTGTTTGGTTTGTTGGCGGGAGAGTGCAATATAATGCGACTGAGCTCCTCTTTAAAGGCGACCGACCGCATAGCAACTGGGGTCACAATGGCGGAGTTCACCGTTTCGATAGTTGGTGCCGCCATACTCTCCGCTGACTCTTGCTTCGCCCGTAGGGCAGCGTACAATTCATCACTGTCGAGAATCTCGTTGACCAAATTCTCTGCGGCCCGGTGGCTCTCCGCGTGCATGTCGTAGTCTGAATTGGAGCTGGTGCCTGAGTGTTCAGTGTCCATTTCGGGCAACTCGTCCAAGCCGTATTCCGATGTGTCGCTGCTGCTGTGCACGGTCGCCACTATCGTCGTCTCAATCACGCTGGGCAACATTTCCGAGTCAACGCTAATTTTACGATTATACTCGACTATGTGGGCTTTGGGCACTGCCCCCGACTCCTCGGATTGTATAACATAGTCCAGCAGGGCAATGACCGAGCGCTCGTCCTCCAAGATATCGGCATATGCCATGGCATCCCTTTCGGCGGTCGTCTTCGAAGCGCTGCTCTTGGAAGTATTGCTTCGGTTGTCCTCAATAAAGAAGATTTTGCCGTTCGGATGCCGCATCTCGATCAAGTCTTCGCTGACTTCGTTCAGGTTGACTATTTCGTCCAGACTCTTAACCGAGTGCTTGCTTTGGGTGGACAGAATGGTACCATTCTGACCCACATGCAAACTCGTGCTTTGGGAGTCGCCTCCTGCGGGCGTGTGCTCTTTCAGAGCATTTGCAAAGGCAATTCTGCTTGGATTACGCTTACAGGGATTCTTACTGTCATACATGCGGACACATGCAATGAATAAGGGAATACCTGTTCGAAATATTGGATTAGATTGTGAACAAGTGAGGTTAGGTTAAAGCTCTAAAAAACCAAAAATTTCAAACAAAAAAAAAATAACCAAAAGAATATGAAAATTCAAAATCAAAAGAAAATCCAACAAAATTTGAACAAATCTAAGAATCGAGCATGCAAACATAAAAATTGGTACCCAATCAACGTGATCCTCCTCACCATGCAGAGCTAAATAAAACCGACACTTCCCCGTGCTCGCAGCCCACATTTTTCCGCACTTACCGATGATCATCCAAATGCCAAATCGTATCCAGGTCATGACGTCCAGCTGCAGCATCAGGTAAATATTGATGAAGATGCTCAGCGCCGGCACCATCGGCACGAAGGGCACACGGAATATGCGCTTGTAGGTCTCGCGCGGTTGCAGGCATATCGCCAGCAGCACCAAACCTGTCAACGCCACCAGTACGCACAGCAGTATCAGCACCCAGAGCTGGTTGTGTATGAGAGCATCGTAGGCCTGCATCAACACCAAACCGATGCCCAGGGAGAGCAGACCTAGCGAGGAGATATTTGCGATTAGAACTTGTGTGGCTGTGTCCGAGCCAACCCTATCGACTTACAATACAGCGTAATCAAAATGCCCACGATGTATATCGATAGTGAGGTGGGCGTGTGGACCCGTCTCAGGTTGAACAATTGCCACATGACCGCTTTGCAGGTGATGCGCGAGCCACACGAGGTCAGCAGCGATGTTTCCGAGAGCGTGTGATTGCCGTTCTCACGTATGGGTTCTTCAGTGTTGTCCATATAACTAAATTAGGAAAGGGGGGGGGGGGGGGTGTTATTATCGGTAATGTATATGATATATACGATTGTTTAAAGTAGCTTCTTATATCTGTGAAAGAAGCGGTACGAGATTGAAGTCAGTTGTGGACTCAGATTTATTCCCTCAAAACTTGCAGTAACTTGGAATCAAGGCAGTCGTTTGAAATTATTGTGGTCAATTGAAATCTGTATGACTATTGAAATCAGTCTAGACGACAGATTTTATTGCCATCATTTAAAATTAGTTGAAGTTGTTGTAGTCAATTGACATAGTTACAGTCACTTCAATTTATTTTAGATCGTTGCAATCATTGCAGTCTTTTGAAGTCACTAAAGTGATTTCAAGTCTCTGGAGTCAAAAGTAGTTTGAATTTATGGCAACCCGTTGAAATTTTTACATACCTTTTAATTCATTCCAGTCGATTTTAGTCGATTGAAATCATTGGGGTCATATCATGTCCATAAAGCTTTTTAAAGCCATTCAGTAAATTCATATTGTATTTGGATGAAGTCATTGCAATCACTTAAAAATTCTAGACTGATAACTGTTATTTGAAATCATTCTAGTAATATGTTGTCAATTGAAGTCATTATGGTAATTTGAAGTTATTCTAGTCAATTGCAGTCATTTGAAATCAATGTAGTCAACTAAAATCCCTCCCTAGATCTGAGGTGATTACTAACAGTTAAAGTTATAACAGTCATTTTTAGACATTGCAGTGATTTTAAACCATTGCAATCAATTGAACTCATTGCAGTCAATTGAAATCATTGCAGGCATTATTCTAGTCAATTGCAGTCATTATTCTAGTCAATTGCAGTCATTTGAAATCAATGTAGTCAACTGAAATCCCTCCCTAGATCTGAGGTGATTACTAGCAGTAAAAGTTATAACAGTCATTTTTAGACATTGCAGTGATTTCAAACCATTGCAATCAATTGAACTCATTGCAGTCAATTGAAATCATTGCAGGCATTATTCTAGTCAATTGCAGTCATTATTCAAGTCAATTGCAGTCATTTGAAATCAATGTAGTCAACTGAAATCCCTCCCTAGATCTGAGGTGATTAGTAGCAGTTAAAGTTATAACAGTCATTTTTAGACATTGCAGTGATTTCAAACCATTGCAATCAATTGAACTCATTGCAGTCAATTGAAATCATTGCAGGCATTATTCTAGTCAATTGCAGTCATTATTCTAGTCAATTGCAGTCATTTGAAATCAATGTAGTCAACTGAAATCCCTCCCTAGATCTGAGGTGATTACTAGCAGTTAAAGTTATAACAGTCATTTTTAGACATTGAAGTGATTTTAAACCATTACAATCAATTGAACTCATTGCAGTCAATTGAAATCATTGCAGTCAATTGAAATCATTGGAGTCATTTGAGATTACTCCTGTCGTCTGAAGTGATTGCTTTCAGTTAAATTCAGTGGAGTCGTTTGAAATCATTGCAGTAATTTGAAACCATTGAACCCAATTGAAATGATTACAGTCAATTGAAATTATTACAGTCAACTGAAATCATTGCAGCCAATTGAAATCATTGGAGTCATTTGAAATTACTCCTGTAATCTCAAGCGACTGCATTCAGTTGAAGTTAGTGGAGACGTTTCAAATCATTGCAGTAATTTCAAACCATTGCAGTCATTTGAAATCATTGCAGTAATTTCAAACCATTGTAGTCATTTGAAATCATTGTAGTCAATTGAAATCATTGCAGTCAGTTGAAATCATTGGAGTCATTTGAAACCCTTGGAGTCATTGCAGTCAACTGATATCATTGAACTCATTTGAGATTACTTCTGTAATCTGAAGTGATGGCATTCAGTTAAAGTCTGTGAAGTCGTTTGAAATCATTGCAGTAATTTGAAACCATTGCCGTAATTTGAAACCATTGCAGTCATTTCAAATCATTGCAGTCAGTTGAAATTATTGTAGTCACTGCAATCATTGCAGTCAATTGAAATCATTGCAGTGAATTGAAATCATTAGAATCATTTGAGATTACTCCTGTCATCTGAAGTGATTGTATTTAGTTATAGTCAGTGGAGTCGTTTGAAATCATTGTAGTAATTTGCTGTCATTACTTTGACATCTTTGTGTTCATTTGAAGTCATTAAAGTAAGTCTTTGGAGTCATTCAAAATCTTTGAAATGATTTGAAATGATTTCATCCATTTGAAGGCAAGGCAGTAATTTGAAATCATTGCAGTAATTTGCAAACATTCCAGCCATTTGCAATCATTCCAGTCATTTGCAATCATTCCAGTCATTTGCAATCATTCCAGTCGCTTGAAGTCATTCAACAGGAGATTGCAATAAACGACTGTGCATTCTTGACTACGTGTGGAACAAAATCATTGAATTCACTTGCAATTCGCAGCGAATTTGGAAATGTTTAAACACTAAAAATTACTGAACTTCAAAAACACACATTGAAAGAGTCACTTTAAATCTCTGGCATAAAGTAGACACCTACCGCAGAATTGTCACCGATATGGCCACGACACTGTACGCCAGAAGAGTGCCAATTGACAGCAGGTTCACTAACTGCGCCAAATCGAATAAGCCGGCAATGAGAGCTGAAAGTTAAGAACAAAAATTGAGCTTGCTGAAACTAGAAAGGAATCTCCAAGATAAAATCACCTGTGAGTACGGCAGCGAAAATGGAGCCAACGACAGGCACACGAAAACGGGGACTCACCTTACCGAGGAATTTGAAAAGCAGACCGTCTTCTGCCATTGAGTACATGATGCGTGGCAGCGGGAACAGAGCACCAAACAGACTCGCCATCAGCCCAATGAGTCCGCCGATCGCCACCATCCACATGGCGAAGTTCCAGCCGACTTGCTTGAAGGCGTAAGGTAATGGCGCATTGGGGTCCTGCAGATAATAGGGCACCATCAGCGTCAGGACCGTCGACACGCCAAAGTAGCACAGAAATATGACCAGCAATGAGAGCAGTATTGAACGTGGTATGTTGCGGCGAGGATTGCGCACCTCCTCACCGGTCGTAGCGATGCAATCGAAACCGACGAAGCCGAAAAAACAAGTGGCCGCACCTTTCAGTGTGCCCTCAAAGCCGAACGGGAAATATCCCCCTTTGCCAAGATCGCTGGTCGGGCTGGTGCCACTGCTATTGACGGCGGCCACGTCGACGTTCCAATTCTCGAAATTCGCTGCGGACAACAGAAGATAATTAATATAAAGGAGAAGCGGGGATCGAAAGACCTACCCTTAATAGAACCTGCAATGATGACGAAGAGCAGTACACAAATATTCAAACAGGTACAGAAATTGTTTGCCATAGTTGAGGTTTCAACTCCGAATGCCAGTGCCACTATAACAGAGAAGCCACCGAATTAATTCCATAAATAAAGCGATTTTCCGTAAACCGAAGCAAAATTGAGGCATCCGAAAAGTTGCAAAATAAATTTACTGATGTCTACTTTTAGGCTGCACCACTTTCGAACAATTCCTAGTTAGGAATTGTTTCTGCACTCACCCCCAAACACAAGCACTATGCCGCAAGCGAAGAAGTCAAAATAGCTGCCCAAGAAGCTGACATGCAGTGGTGCCACCTCCTGAAAAGCATGCTTCAGAGTGTCATTAAGTAGCGTGTCCAGATACAGGCTGATGCCACGACACACGCTCGCAGTGCCAATGATATACTCCAGTATCAGGTTCCAGCCAATGACAAAAGCGGCGAATTCGCCGATGCACACGTAACTGTATATGTAAGCGGAGCCGGCCTTTGGTACGCGGGCGCCAAATTCAGCATAACAAACACCTGAAAGAAGAATTTTGTTAATTCGTCAAAAACCACACGACACCCTACCCCAAGTAGGCAGTCATTTCTTGTGGCATTATGTGAGTAGAATCTGATGCGAATTGTGGAGTCTTGTAAAAATGGGCCGCACTCACAACCAACCTATTTCGCACAGATTTAGTAGTAATTGGTAGGGATAGTGCGGCATGTTTTCCAGTACCCCCAAAATACTCATGACTCGCTGCAAGTGTAGAGTAAGGAAATAAGAGTCAAATTCCCGAACAACAAACTTTTTGTATGGTGGCGCTGCTAATAGCGCCAATCACTCAATAGCTCTCATTTTCATATTGCAGCGCCACTCTGGTTACTACCCCCTCTATGTCGAAAATTGAGTGACAGAGGTTGTGACTCTTATTTCTTTACTCTATGCTGCAAGTCTCTACACCAGACTACTCAAAAATTTGATTGCAAGACATAATATAACTGCATACTTTTAGGATGCACCATTTCTCTGTATGTGTGGCTTCACGAAACTTGTGAGATAACCTAATGAAGCACTTTACCTGCTAATAAAGATGCTAATGCTGCTATGGCGAATGATATCATAACGGAGGGTCCCGCTTGTTCTTTGGCAATTTGTCCCGCCAGCACATAAACGCCAGCGCCCAGTGTTGAGCCAACACCCAAAGCGGTAAGATCATATAAACCGAGCACTCGATTCAGTTTCGAATCACATTCCGAGCCCTCGGCGGGCAGGACTTTTCTGCGCGTGAGCACGCGCCAATAGGAGGGTTGCTGTACCATGGCTTAGTTTGTTGATAATGTAGCGCGACTCGTGGCTGCCTCGTGTTCTGTACAAAGAATTCGAATTGTTCTGCAAGTAAAAAATGTTAATTTTACTTTGATTTTGCCTCTTCTTTTTTCAATTCAGGTTAATTATTTACACACAATAAAATCTTATTAGCGATTGTGTTGGGCTGTCGCCCAGAGCGAGATATGTGGCTCAAGTCTCTCATTAAAACTAAAATAAAGATTATTTTTTATGGCTCCTCATTGACATCCATGCAGTGTAGTCGCGGTGATGTCGTTTCGTATTGCGTCTTAATTGATATGACTTTGGACATTGGCAGATCAGTTGCTAAGGAATCATTCAGTGTGCGAGTAGCAGAATAGAATGCGAAATTCCCAGACATGAACGTGGGACTGAAATGTGAACTTTCACGAACCACAAGGCCACTTCAGAAAGAACGATTTTCTGCGACGAGTCTCTCTAGACTTATAATTATTTCAGTCCGCGTGATTTAGAATATGCCCAGAGATTTTTGTTTAACTGAACAGCATATAACTGAGGTAGCCGGGGAGAGCCGCCGAAGAAGGAGGTCTCCAAGCACTCAGGCATTTATGCCCATTGTACTGAATATCATAGTAGCGGAATGGTTTCAATATGATCTCTCCAAGTAATATATTTAATTTGTGACACCCAGAAACAAATTACGATGAGGGTTTTCTATGTCATAACTGCATTTATTCTCAGCAACATGTTCGTTTCGTTCAAAGTACAAAGGCAGTTCTCCTTTGTTTCTTGGGGAGGAGGGTTAAAACCCCAAATATATCCCCGAAGTGGAAGCCTCCGGAGTTAGCTAAATGATGCAATAAAAAATCATGGTTTCTAGTCAAAAACTCTTTGTCAGCGATGCTGGTTTCTAGTTGTAGTAAGATCGAGTTCCAACGACAAAAACCTTACTTGAGTATTTTCGAAGCACCTGAAAGTATGCTGCACACTTTACATACCAGTCCCACATACATTTGGTAGCAATTTAGAAGCCAAAGTGCGGCATATTTTCAGTAGCCTGAATTATTAGTATTAGTATTAGCAGTGATATTATCCTACTTATATATTATAATTACTGTAGATATCGGATATAGGCATTCCCATTTACAATTTGCCTACTAACCCTCTGGATGGAACGAATCTGAGGGAAAATACTCTCATCAGTATTACTGTCAACAGCACAGAAGTGTCTGACATTGGCCTGATTTCTGCAGTAGCCACATACGTGTGGATGACGTACTCGTTTGAGATTTGTGTATCTGTGGAACTGTTCTACTTGTCGATTGATGGGAAGATTTCTGAAATTCTCTTCAATTTGCGCACTGCCAATTATTGACCTTGACAGACTAATGCTCTCATTTTGTAAGACGAAACGAATTTATTTGTATCGTGCTTCACTGACAAAAGCAGTGGACCCTAAAAGTATGCTTCTTATATGCGATGATATATAATACAAATTTTTATTTCACAGCTTCATACGACCAACAACACATTAAAGGCTTGCCTACTTTTAGGAAGTATTTTTAACATTCATGACTACACATGAATAAAGGTGAAATGCCATAAGTCGTTAGTGGATGGTCATTGGTGATAAATCGTGAGCAAAAAATTATTTGTCAGAGGTGATTATTAATAAATCATAAGCGAAAAGTCATCGGTGACTATAATAATATGATAAGTCATAAGTGATATGGAATTAGTGATAAGTCTACAGTGATAATAATAGTGATAAGTCATAAGTGAAATTATTGACTAAAGAAGACTGGACATTCAATATTGTAAGTTATTAATGACAAGTCATAAATGAGAAGTGATTAGGGACGAGTCATTAGAAAATGTTATAAGGATGAGTCATTAGAAAATGTCATAAGTCATAAGTGAAATCTTATTAGTGACTAAATAAGACTAGACATTCAATATTGTAAGTCATTAATGATAAGTCATAAATGTGAAGTGATTAGGGATGAGTCATTAGAAAATGTCATAAGTCATAAGTGAAATCTTATTATTGGCAAAATAATATTAGACATTCAATATTGTAAGTCATTAATGACAAGTCATAAATGCAAAGTGATTAGGGATGAATCATCAGAAAATGTTATAAGAAATGAGTCATTAGAAAATGTCATAAGTCATAAGTGACATCTTATTTGTGACTAAATAAGACTAGACATTCAATATTGGAAGTCATTAATGATAAGTCATAAATGCAAAGTGATTAGGGATGAATCATCAGAAAATGTTATAAGAAATGAGTCATTAGAAAATGTCATAGGTCATAAGTGACATCTTATTAGTGACTAAATAAGACTAGACATTCAATATTGTAAGTCATTAATGACAAGTCATAAATGCAAAGTGATTAGGGATGAGTCATTAGAAAATGTTATAAGAAATGAGTTATTAGAAAATGTCATAAGTCATAAGTGACATCTTATTTGTGACTAAATAAGACTAGACATTCAATATTGGAAGTCATTAATGATAAGTCATAAATGAGAAGTGATTAGGGACGAGTCATTAGAAAATGTTATAAGGATGAGTCATTAGAAAATGTCATAAGTCATAAGTGAAATCTTATTAGTGACTAAATAAGACTAGACATTCAATATTGTAAGTCATTAATGATAAGTCATAAATGTGAAGTGATTAGGGATGAGTCATTAGAAAATGTCATAAGTCATAAGTGAAATCTTATTATTGGCAAAATAATATTAGACATTCAATATTGTAAGTCATTAATGACAAGTCATAAATGCAAAGTGATTAGGGATGAATCATCAGAAAATGTTATAAGAAATGAGTCATTAGAAAATGTCATAAGTCATAAGTGACATCTTATTTGTGACTAAATAAGACTAGACATTCAATATTGGAAGTCATTAATGATAAGTCATAAATGCAAAGTGATTAGGGATGAATCATCAGAAAATGTTATAAGAAATGAGTCATTAGAAAATGTCATAGTCATAAGTGAAATCTTATTAGTGACTAAATAAGACTAGACATTCAATATTGTAAGTCATTAATGACAAGTCATAAATGCAAAGTGATTAGGGATGAATCATCAGAAAATGTTATAAGAAATGAGTCATTAGAAAATGTCATAAGTCATAAGTGACATCTTATTAGTGACTAAATAAGACTAGACATTCAATATTGTAAGTCATTAATGACAAGTCATAAATGCAAAGTGATTAGGGATGAGTCATTAGAAAATGTTATAAGAAATGAGTCATTAGAAAATGTCATAAGTCATAAGTGACATCTTATTTGTGACTAAAAAAGACTAGACATTCAATATTGTGAGTCATTAATGACAAGTCATAAATGAGAAGTGATTAGGGATGAGTCATTAGAAAATGTCATAAGTCATAAGTGAAATCTTATTATTGGCAAAATAATATTAGACATTCAATATTGTAAGTCATTAATGACAAGTCATAAATGCAAAGTGATTAGGGATGAATCATCAGAAAATGTTATAAGAAATGAGTCATTAGAAAATGTCATAGGTCATAAGTGACATCTTATTAGTGACTAAATAAGACTAGACATTCAATATTGTAAGTCATTAATGACAAGTCATAAATGCAAAGTGATTAGGGATGAGTCATTAGAAAATGTTATAAGAAATGAGTTATTAGAAAATGTCATAAGTCATAAGTGACATCTTATTTGTGACTAAATAAGACTAGACATTCAATATTGGAAGTCATTAATGATAAGTCATAAATGAGAAGTGATTAGGGATGAGTCATTAGAAAATATTATTATTGATGAGTCATTAGAAAACGTCATTAGTCATAAGCAAAATCTTATTAGTGACTAAATAAGACTAGACATTCAATATTGTAAGTCAATAATGATAAGTCATAGATGAAAAGTGATTAGGGATGAGTCATTAGAAAATGTTATAAGAAATGAGTCATTAGAAAATGTCATAAGTCATAAGTGACATCTTATTTGTGACTAAATAAGACTAGACATTCAATATTGGAAGTCATTAATGATAAGTCATAAATGAGAAGTGATTAGTGAAAACAGTTTTAAGGGATGAGTCATTAGAAAATGCCATTAGTCATATGTAATTAGTGATATCATTTGTGATAACATGGGACTTAAATAACCAGTCATAAACAATGTTATCTATTTTATTCTGGATCGTGTTGTGTGTGTGTGTGTGTGTGTGGTATGACATCGAAATCAGCGGTAAGAGTCGTGGCGGTGGAGTTCAGTTCAGACTTGGAAGCGAATCCAATGAGCGTATTATCGAAGTTAAACTAAAACTAGTTGAAATTAGTCTCGATACCTATTACCTCAGGGAATTGCTGTTAACTTCAACCACTTAAAGATACACTTTATCACACCAATGTATTTTATATACTTGCCACGATCCAGTGATCACCCTAATAGCAAAACTAGTTTACGTAACAATATTTGTTCGCAAACGGTTAAACCCTCCTCTTGGCTCAGACCCGCATTCCACAATGTAAGCTCTTAATCAAGACAACTTCCTCTTAAATATACCTACTCAATTCCAGGCAAAGATGGCAAATGTGAACCAATTTAATCTCTGTTTTCTTTACGTACTTACGAGTATAGCACGAGCCCTTCACACTACTGACCATTCGACCCAGTTTTATATGCAAATAAAATACAACAATTGCGGAGAAAAGAACAATGAACTGTGGCACGGACCACAGAGGACCCTGGCGCCTATCATGGCACGAGCATATCAACGAAATAGGCGCGTCTGTCAGCAGTAATCAACGTACGAGTATGTGCCCTGACCTGAATGCAGCGTAGATGCGGACAGGACAGAAATCTGCCGAAATCAATGCCAATGAACGTTCGTCGCCTACATCGCCGAACGTTCATTGGCATTGATTTCGGCGTGACACTTGCCCGCCGCCTCCCGTCCAGCTGCCGGGCCAACGCAATTGAACTGTGCCAATTATGCGAGCGGACCCAGTGTACTCGTAATGCAATCCGCGCCAGCGACTGGCAAATGACAAAGTGCGAAATAACTGTCAATAGGCTTTAAAAATAGACGGAGACGAGTGTCTCTCGGCAATCAAACGTTGATACACTTGTGGAGGCATCCGTTATGCGTCGCATTTGAATTTCGTTGCCTGAACTCTTATCGGCAGCTGGGACGGTCATTGATTGGGGTGCGGTGCATTCAACATTCTGCGTAATATTTATTTATACCCGCACACAGAACTGGTCAATCAGCAGATCAAGTGACAAAATTAGCAGCGACAGCTCCCACAGATACAGGGAATTGAGATGTCCGCACAAGTGCAAGAAGACTTGTCCACCGCACAGGATTGGTTTCTATGTTTACGTGATAATTGTGTTTTTATATTGAATGCGGGATAGTTTATTAAGTCAGATTGACATATATACTTATACATATATACCAATATATATGCTTATTTACATAATTTTATGAAGCATTGTTGACATTTACCACACTCGCAGGCAACTCAAATGACAAGGAAAACATTTTTCATGTTCTTTATTGAAAATTATGTTCAACTCGGCATGTAATTTGAAGTGTTTATAAATATAATAAACATAAATTGGAGGCATAGAGAAGCCTTTGGGCATTGGAGGACAGGAACAACCGAGGGTGGGCTGAAAAGTTTCTTGTATCAGAATGAACCCAAATATTTTGAATATCCAAAAGAGTTTTTCCCACATTTTCTCTTATCAGTGGCAAAGACTTGTCCAATTTTGACTGCACCCCTTTGAACCCTTCCAGGAAGTGATCAACTGGGAGGTCTTCAAAGTAGCCATTTAAAATTGTGATGACGTCATTAGTTGATAACGGAATGGTATGATAACGGTTCCATGTCTGGAAAGGTTTGGAAACAAACGAAACTCCGATGGAGACTCATTTGGCCATGTGGATGGGCGTTCAATAGTTTGGAACCTGCACTGGTTCAGTTTTGGAGTTCCCAAAGCACTTGAAAGAACAAATGAAGAAACAAAATGTCTTTCCTGGTTAAGCCGGGACTTTTTCTGCAATTGTGTCCTTAAAATGTACCACAAGTGATGTAAAGTACCCGACATTAATAGTTTTTTAAGTGTCAAATCATCAAAATGGATTTCGCAACCCAAAAGACTGATGATCTTCCGTTTCCGGTGGATTGGAGACGGTTTATCAAGTTTTGTCTGAAGTTTTGTTTCAAGTGGCTACTGGTGATTTAGGGTCTCTCTCATTCATGGTGATGTATCTCCCCATGAAATTTACTCCATATTTCCTAATCACATGACACCACTGACCGGATGGACTCATTCCGTCCAACATTTCTTACCGAGGAAAATTCCCAGATAGATAGTTTTGTGATTTAGGGTCTCTCTCATTCATATTGATGTATCTCCCCATGAAATTTACTCCATATTTCCTAATCACATGACACCACTGACCGGATGGACTCATTCCGTCCAACTTTTCTTACCGAGGAAAATTCCCAGATAGATAGTTTGGTGACTTAGGGTCTCTCTCATTCATGTTGATGTATCTCCCCATGAAATTTACTCCATATTTCCTAATCACATGACACCACTGACCGGATGGACTCATTCCGTCCAACATTTCTTACCGAGGAAAATTCCCAGATAGATAGTTTTGTGATTTAGGGTCTCTCTCATTCATATTGATGTATCTCCCCATGAAATTTACTCCATATTTCCTAATCACATGACACCACTGACCGGATGGACTCATTCCGTCCAACATTTCTTACCGAAGAAAATTCCCAGATAGATAGTTTGGTGACTTAGGGTCTCTCTCATTCATGTTGATGTATCTCCCCATGAAATTTACTCCATATTTCCTAATCACATGACACCACTGACCGGATGGACTCATTCCGTCCAACATTTCTTACCGAGGAAAATTCCCAGATAGATAGTTTTGTGATTTAGGGTCTCTCTCATTCATATTGATGTATCTCCCCATGAAATTTACTCCATATTTCCTAATCACATGACACCACTGACCGGATGGACTCATTCCGTCCAACATTTCTTACCGAAGAAAATTCCCAGATAGATAGTTTTGTGATTTAGGGTCTCTCTCATTCATGTTGATGTATCTCCCCATGAAATTTACTCCATATTTCCTAATCACATGACACCACTGACCGGATGGACTCATTCCGTCCAACTTTTCTTACCGAGGAAAATTCCCAGATAGATAGTTTGGTGATTTAGGGTCTCTCTCATTCATGTTGATGTATCTCCCCATGAAATTTACTCCATATTTCCTAATCACATGACACCACTGACCGGATGGACTCATTCCGTCCAACATTTCTTACCGAGGAAAATTCCCAGATAGATAGTTTTGTGATTTAGGGTCTCTCTCATTCATATTGATGTATCTCCCCATGAAATTTACTCCATATTTCCTAATCACATGACACCACTGACCGGATGGACTCATTCCGTCCAACATTTCTTACCGAAGAAAATTCCCAGATAGATAGTTTTGTGATTTAGGGTCTCTCTCATTCATGTTGATGTATCTCCCCATGAAATTTACTCCATATTTCCTAATCACATGACACCACTGACCGGATGGACTCATTCCGTCCAACATTTCTTACCGAAGAAAATTCCCAGATAAATAGTTTTGTGATTTAGGGTCTCTCTCATTCATGTTGATGTATCTCCCCATGAAATTTACTCCATATTTCCTAATCACATGACACCACTGACCGGATGGACTCATTCCGTCCAACTTTTCTTACCGAGGAAAATTCCCAGATAGATAGTTTTGTGATTTAGGGTCTCTCTCATTCATGTTGATGTATCTCCCCATGAAATTTACTCCATATTTCCTAATCACATGACACCACTGACCGGATGGACTCATTCCGTCCAACATTTCTTACCGAAGAAAATTCCCAGATAAATAGTTTTGTGATTTAGGGTCTCTCTCATTCATGTTGATGTATCTCCCCATGAAATTTACTCCATATTTCCTAATCACATGACACCACTGACCGGATGGACTCATTCCGTCCAACTTTTCTTACCGAGGAAAATTCCCAGATAGACAGTAGCTTAGATTACTATATGGCTACTCACTATAAAATTACCGATCTTTTGTGCCGTACTATTCTTACAGCAAAATACATTGTGCTGAATGGAGACTCCTTATTGAAAATTCCTTTTCCAAACACTAAATTGGGCCGCGATATACGTCTATGGACTTTCAAAGTGTGCCCCACATACCTACTCGTATTTGCTATTAGGCGTATTCGATTCGTAACTTGTAATAAGCTCGTATCGAGTTGCGCGAATAAAACAGCAAAAAAGTAAGTGGCATACTTAGCAGCACTGTTTCAAAAAAAGCACTGAAACATAAAAAATCCCAGGGAAATTTTCATGGGTAATTTTTAATCTCTCTGGATTTCAATGAGGAAGCACTTTCTATCGAGGATAGAAAACTCGCTCGTTTCATCCAAGTATAATTTACTCGATAACCTTTTCCATACAAAAGTCTGTCCTATCTTCGATAGAGTGGTGAATCGAACACGCCCATTATTGCATAACTGACCAAAAAAAAAATTGTATGTTCCTTTATAAACCTATTTATTCTCATGCTACCATACAGTTCTTGGAAGAATGACAAGTCATCAAATGTATTGAGGGTGTGACCCTGATACTACTCAAGATAAGAACGCTGAAATTCAAGAATAACACCCCAATACCTTGGAATTTATTTCGAAGTTCCTTGAAGATAATAATGGAGAGTTCTCTCTTTTTAGTTTTTCCAATTTTCTTTTCATTGATGTTCTCTTATGAATTTTTCCAAGTAGCCTCTCCCGTTTCTTTGGCATGACTCATGAAGCCTTTCTCTATATTATATAAGGGCAATTTCGGTGCCCGAACAAAAGGAATTGTTCCAATCGATTTTCAGTCCTGCCCATCATAGTCAAATACTATTAATTGCTACTCAGGTCTGTTGAGTTTTCGAGGTCACTAGAGTGAGGTAGCCTAAGTTATTATTCAATCATAGTTAACTTCATACTTTTTGTGCATTATCACCAGTTGTTCTATGTCTTTCGAAATATTGTATATATCTCTGTACTCCCTGAGAACTAAATCTCGCATTTTGTTTACGGAAATGATCGGGCATTTTCCTCACCAACATTGTATTACTTAAACGTGCTTCCGTCTGGAAACGCGCCACTTTTATTCGATTAAGTAATTTAATTATAGTATTGTTCAATGGAAAAAACAAAAACAATCAATTCTCGGTGGTATGGGACATACAAAATAGAGATCTGCTTCGAATGATTCAAGGCATTTTCACTTTTCCACTCAAACTATTCTCATTCCTATATCAATGAAAAGTGGATCACACTTTTACTTCTTTCAAAGTTTTGGGGAGTAGACGCCAGCAGAGAGAGTGAGAGAGAGAGAGAGAGAGAGCAAGAGAGATAGAAAGAAGACTTGTGAAATATGTAGATATATTGAGAGAAAACAGAAGATATGTGGGAAACAAGAGATGGCAAAATGGACAGAAATAGAGAGAAAGAAAGAGATTGGGAAATATGAAAAAATGTTAAGATGGAAAAATGGTAAGATGGAAAATTGGGAAGATGGATAGAAATATAGAAAAATGGAAAGCTGGAAGAAAATGGAGAGATGGAAAAATTTAAAGATGGATAATTGGAAAGATGGGTACATTCAAAATTGGATTGCGAGAAGGAAAGAAATATGAAAAGGTGCGAAAATAGAGAGACAAAGAGAGAGAAAGCAAGAGATATGGATATATATGTAAAGAAATATAGATAAAGTAGGAGATGTTAAGATATGGAAGAATGGCAAGATGAAAAAACGAAGAGATGGGAAGATAGAAATATGGCAAATTAGAGAAAGAGAGCAAAAAAGAGATATGAAAACGAGGAAACATGGAGTGACAGAAAGAGAAAGGAAGATATATTGAAATATGTATAGAAATATAGATAAAGCAAGAGATGTGTAGATGTGGAAGAATGGCAAGATGAAAAAACTAAGAGATGGAAAGATAGAAATATGGCAAATTAGAGAAAGAGAGCAAAAAAGAGATCTGAAAACGAGGAAACATGGAGTGACAGAAAGAGAAATGGAAATATGTATAGAAATAGAGAAAAACAAACTTTGAAACGTGGCAAAATGGCAAAGTTTGGAGAAAATAAGACTGATATGGGAAGATGGAAAAATAGATGGAGAGAGATATAGAGAAAAGACGAGATATGGAAGTTTGGAGTCAAATAGTAAGAAGGAAGTTGATTTAGATTGAAAAGGAGAGATTATGGAAAAATGAAGAAATTGATAGATCGGATAATGGAAGGATAGATATATGGCAAGATGGATAGATGGAAGAATGAAGAAATTGATAGATAGATAGAAAAAAGGAAAGATAGATATATGGCAAGATGGATAAATGGAAAAATGAAGAAATTGATGGATAGAAAGAAAAATGGAAAGATAGATATATGGCAAGATGGATAAATGGAAAAATGAAGAAATTGATGGATAGAAAGAAAAATGGAAAGATAGATATATGGCAAGATGGATAAATGGAAAAATGAAGAAATTGATGGATAGAAAGAAAAATGGAAAGATAGATATATGGCAAGATCGATAGATGGAAAAATGAAGAAATTGATAGATAGATAGGAAAAAGGAAAGATAGATATATGGCAAGATGGATAAATGGAAAAATGAAGAAATTGATAGATAGATAGGAAAAAGGAAAGATAGATATATGGCAAGATGGATAGATGGAAAAATGAAGAAATTGATGGATAGATAGCAAAATGGAAATATAGAAATATGGCTTGATCGAAAAAGCGAAAGGAAAAAAAATGTTAAGTTAGAGAAATTGACAGAGATAAAGAGATATGAAGATAAACAAAGATAGAGACAGATTGAGAGTGATGGAGATAGTAAGGAGATAGATAAAGAGAAATAGCTTAGGATAAATATATAGAGAGTCAGATCAAATAGGATAAAGTAGGTTATATATAGAAATATATAGATGGAGATTAAAGGTGGTACGTAGGGGTAGAGTGATATAAAAATGGAGATAAAAGTAGATAGATGGAAAGGATTTGACAAGGATAGTGAGGATAGAAGGGAGTAGAAAGGAGTAGAGACGAATAAAGAGGAACAAAGAGAGATAGAATGACATAAAGGGGGATAGAGAGAGATAGAGACACATA
Source organism: Clusia tigrina (assembly GCA_920105625.2). Classification (NCBI taxonomy): domain Eukaryota; kingdom Metazoa; phylum Arthropoda; class Insecta; order Diptera; family Clusiidae; genus Clusia; species Clusia tigrina. The sequence continues at coordinate 192,469,922 of OV050032.1, forward strand.
CAGAGATATAAAGAGATATACAGTGACCGTTAGAGAGGGAATATGAAGCGGTCCATGTACTGGGAGGGGAGTTACGCATAATTTAACAGCTATGAGATGCATATATATATATATATATATATATATATATATATATATATATATATATATATATATCATAGAATGTCCCGCCCTCTTTTGAATTTGCCGAAATCACAATTGAACAAAAACAATAACAAACCAAAAATGCAAAAAATGTATCTCAATAACAAAACACTAATAGAGATGAGATGCACGCCAGTTAATTCGACGGGAGATGCACTTGCAGCCGCAGCAGCTACAACAACCATGACAGCAACAACACCGAACAATAGATATACGAGATACTGCATATAATATACTTTTATATAGCAGATATTTCAGAAAAACAGCGCTTAGATACAAAGATATGAGGAGGAAATGCAATTAAGTTTTAATCAGAGAATTCCTCTTAAATGAACTGCATTGCGAACAAAGTGTAGGGGGGGTGGGGAGGGGTGTGGTAGGAGGAAAGAGCGAGAGTTTGAACAAAAAGATTTTTGCATTAAAAAAAAAAGAAAATGAACGACCTAAACAGTAGTAATGCAAAGCGAACAGTAGTAATAGGAGCAGGTTTAAAATGTTGCTTTTTTAACAACTAATTACAAATTGTTAATACAAATTGCTCATCAACTTGAAACGCACACATGAACGCACACGTGTGTGTGTGTGTGTGGTTGCCTACTTCAGTCGCCTGCGTATTCGTCACGTCTGTCGAACGATTGCTGTGTAAAATGCATCAAGAGGTGAGGGCAAACGCTCTGGCCGAGAGTAGGGGCATCCAGTATCTATTTGTTGTATAACAGACATGCTCCTAAGAATAGCCAACAATCTCAATACTCTATTAATATTAATTCATGAACTCTCAGTACCAACTTTAATATTCTATATACAAGCTCGATGAGTAATGAAAATCGTTTAATTGACTTATCAAGATGTTAATTTATTCAAATTGGAAATGATCAATTTTCTATAAATTCACTTTACGATAATTGCATGTTTTGTGCAGAGAAATCGATTGAATGGTTGACAATTATGCTCACAATCGATTGTTGTTGATCGACTTTAATAATCATAGATGATATGTTTCGATTAATGACTGAGTGGAGTGATAAAATCGATTGATATCAGACCATGATGATCAATAATTTTGTTTTGGATCCTTTGAACAGATGCTTTAAATAAAGACTTATAAAAGAAGAGATCGCAAATGGCAAGATGGATAGATAAAAAATTGAAGAAATTGATAGATAAATAAAAATATGTAAGGACAGAGGTATGGCAAGATGGATAGACGGAACAATGAAGAAATTGATAGATGGAGAGACAAATGGAAATATAGAAATATGGCAAGATGGAAGATGGAGAAATGAAGAAGTTGATAGATGGAAAAATGGAAAGATAGAAATATGGCAAGATGGAAAAAGGGAAAGATAACAAAATGTAAAGTTAAAGAAATGAACAGAGATAAAGAGATATGAAGAAAAATGAAGATAGACATAGATTGGGAGTGTTGGTGGTAGTAAGGAGATATATATAATAAATGAAGGAGATAGTAAGGACAAGTAAACATAATATATGAGTGCAGTGCTCAATCATAATCGATTAATCGATGTTACAATCGGTCGACTGTTGATTGATTTCTTTGCAATCAATCTAATATTCTACAACAAATCGACGTGTTCATCGAAATTGACTGCCATGAATTTTTTACAGTTTATCAATTAATATAATACAGTTTATCGATATATATATAATCGATTAATTTCTCCATAATCGCTCATCTCTAATGCATGCTCAACTAAGTTCCTTTCGGCTGCGGCCTCTCAGTTTAACGGCCCTGAACCCTTCTGTGGACTATCATCCAACACCATTGGAGGTCTGCTGAAGAAGTGTATAGATGCAAAAAGAAGTCAAACCTGGAAAACTCTTCCGGGATTAAGACAGTCCAAAGCTCTTCTGGGAGATTTTAATGCTAAAAGAGCTAAGGAGTTAATAAATATGCCTCTGAGAATCATCACAGGCATTTTAAGCTGACATTGTAGACTCAACTACCATATAAATAAGTTGGATATATCTTCAGATCCCATCTGTCGATTCTGTGGAAAAAGTGACGAAACCTCACTGCACCTTATCACAGACTGCGGACCATTGGCTTACAAAAGACTCAAGTATTTTGGAGAATGTGAGCAAGATCCCTCAACTTGATTCCTCCAATATACATTAATTCCTGTCGAAAATTAGCTTGACAGAAGATTTTTAGATGAGACTATCCTCATCTTTCAAATAAATAGGAGCATCACAATAGATGTTTCAGGTCGCAGTGTATAACACCCTGAAATATATCTATCTTTCTATCTAAGTTTCTTTCGCTGGAACAAGTGAAAGGGTTTTACAACTTTATCAGCTCGTATTTCTTCCCCTTAGGGAGAGAATCAATGAATTTATAGTAAGTAAATAATGGAAATTATGGATGGAACATCTCATCCTCACCCCGAAGACATTCTATGCAATGCTTCGATCTAACTTGCTAAATTGCTTTGCATTGTATGAAAACATCCTTCCATTGTGGAGAGTTTTCTGTAAATCGAATCTTTTTCTGCAAGGCAAAGATAACATTTCTTTAAGCCGGCTTACATCTCCTTTAATGCAATGAATCATTTCTTCACACCTTAGAAAGGAGTCTATATAACGAATAACAAAAATCAGTTTGATACTTTTGCAGTTCATGGTGGTCTGAGTGAGCTGGTCCTTAACCTAACCTAGCCTACTTTTTCAGTTGTTGACTTCCCATTATATATGTAAATGGTTCTATGAGGCCGGCTCATTCTCATGTTGATACATATTGTATTATATTTCTTTTTAGATATATTCGTTGTTATTCTCCAGATTCTTATTGCATTTGAAAGACCCTGTCTTATAAGTGAACTCTAATTAATTTACTATTCCATCTTATTATTAGTATAATAATAAAATATTTCTCATCACACTTTGCATCAATTATTCTTTGTTAGCAATATTTTCAATTACGGGTAGTTTAATAGAATTGAATATGATTGTAATCAAAACGGTTTGCTATCTTCTTTTTTTCCATCATACCAATTTGTAATGAGTTCATTATATTGCCGATTTAGTGGTACACCACTTGTTTTGCTTCCATGAATTCAGTTCGATAAATGGCATTAAATCAAACTTAATAAACAAATGGTTTTCTGTGTTTTGCAATCGATTTCATTTTAGATTATTATATGCCATTGTTTTCAATTCAGTGTTATACGATTATGTTTCATTCATCAAGCGACATTCATATCAGTGCTCACATATGTTCATTCATCAACCGACATTCGTTTCAGTGCTCACATATGTTCTGTATCTAGACTACACATTTTTATTTTACTTTTCTCTAGGTGATTATATTGTAATGCATTCCTCTCCTAATCCAGGCTAGATTGATGGTTCTCTTCTTTTATATTCCATGGTAGTCTTTTTAGTTCAACGATTTTGTATTTGAAAGAGACGCAACTTTATCGTAAGGACGTTTGTTGCTTGTTTGATGTTCTCTTACCTAAGGCTCAGCTTGAAGTGTCTATAATGTGTTCCCTACTTTCGGTTCTAATAAGTCACAATACAATTTGCTTAAATAAATCATTTGCTAAGAAATATCCCACCTTATTCTATGGGGATAACCTGGTTAATACTTTTTCTTTTGTCGGAACAACTAGTCTTAATAATAATAATAATTTAGCTTTAGTAGTTTGCCCCATGGCCGACACTGCGACCTAAAAGATCTTTTGTGTCATACTACATTTGTCATTACTGATCCATGTGATCACAACTCTCCGATCTACTATGCTCTATAGGTTTAGTACCGGCATTTCTTCCGTAATGCCATAGCATTTCGGCCGTTTGGTGAAGTCAAAGCGTCATAATTAAAGTTATCAGGTTCTTTTCTACCTACTAGTCTTATACGAGTATACACCACAGACTACAAGACATCCATTGTACTATGAGTATTTGACGATACATTTGCTAATTTTACTATATATTAAAAGTATTATGTAATATATATTTGTGATTCTGTATTATGTTGTCTCTTAACTTCCCCTTCTATTCCATCTATCTAAGCCATCCTCAATTCTTATTTCTATTACATTGCCTTCTATTCTAACTTGTTATTTTCTATTTTATTCAGCTGTATCGTTGTTTAACCCTGATTTCAAATAGGAATGTGAATATTTCTCTCCGATTGCCATTTGAGCTTTATTCTTATACGAACAAAATAGTCTCAGAGAACATTCACAATTATACTGAAATTGTTATTATTCCACATTATGTTATTGTCCTCTATTTTAGCTTTAATGTTTCTATGTTTTTTATATGAATCTATACAGTACAGTGATACCTCGAGTTACGTTATCTTTCTTAATGATTTCTTCGACTGATATCTGGAAAATATATGTTTCAAATCCTTACTTATCATTATGATTAACATCGTTGAATGTTTCGATTACTGATTTATATGCATCCAATTTTCAATTTAGCACAAGGAAAGGCAGTGAGTGATGGATTATTGGAGTGAGTGATGGCTTATTGGAGTGAGTGATGGCTTATTGCAGTGAGTGGTGGCTTATTGAAAGGACTCGGGCTTATTACAATAACAAAGACATTTTTCCATGTGATTCATTATATGAGTGGTCTGGGCATGCTGAGTGATGAAGCTCTTGCGTTCATAAACCTCTCAAAATGGCTATAAGGTTTAGTCGACCAAGATTTTTAAGAAGACACCTCTATAACAAACCAAAAGATTGGTACCAAAACGGCGCAATTGCGCTAATTGGATGTGGGTACATCACCACTTAAACCAACCAACGAACCAAGCTCAAATGGGAAGGATGAATAAATTATGTTAATTGAGAGAGGGCCACTCTCCAACAACAATCCAATTTCTTTACAACAACACAGATACACCAGTTAACAGTAATTTAAGCAATGTACACGTCATTAAGCATTTGATAAGTGCTTTACAGGTGCTTTTCTTAACCATAATACGTTATAAATGACAGGTTATAACCCATCACCGCGATTCTCAGCCTGTTTTTATGAAGCATTTCAAACAGCTGTTCTATATAGAAATATCCAATGAAGAAGGTGCAACAGGCTGGTTTATGTGTTTCTTTTGTTCCAACCTTAAATGCATTCTTAGCCACACCATCAACCAAGATGCAGTTATTAAACAACTTTAGCTCCCATTCCTAGTCCTTATACGCAATAACCCTTGCATTCTTCGTTGCAAAATATTCTTCGTAGAATTTGTATTATCCGAATTGTTTTAAATTCCTTGCTATAAACATCCTTAAAGAACATGGCTGCCTTAAGCTAACAACAGAGGAAGTCAAGGAGGCAATCAGTGGTTCTTTACTAATAGGAACATGCTTCGGCAGAATGTTTAAGTTCTTCAAATATTGAGTAATGTAATTTTTGTTCTACTCATTTTACATTCTTTCGATTTGTGTCGTATTTTATAAGAATCTTGATATATAGTTTGAGATTTATATTACTATATATATTTATATATATATATATATATATATATATATATATATATATATATATATATATATATATAAACTTTATATCTCTACCACAATCTACACACGTTTTTGGACACTTCCATATTTATTGCTGCTTTAGTATGTGAAAAAACCTGGAAAACTCTTCCGGGATTAAGACAGTCCAAAGCTCTTCTGAGAGATTTTAATCCTAAAAGAGCTACGGAGTTAATAAATATTCCTCGGAGTAAATTAAGAATCATCACAGGCATTTTAAGCGGACATTGTGGACTCATCTACCAAATGAATAAGTTGGGTATATCTTCAGATGCCATCTGTCGATTCTGTGGAGAAAGTGACGAAACCTCACTGCACCTGATCACAGACTGCGGACCATTGGCACACAAAAGACTCAGGTGTTTTGGAGAATATATCTTAGATATGAGCAAGATCCCTCAACTCGATTCCTCCAATATACATTAATTCCTGTCGAAAATTAACCTGACAGAAGATTTTTAGATGAGACTATCCTCATCTTTCAAATAAATAGGGGCATCACAATAGATCTTTCAGGTCGCAGTGTATAACACCTTTAAATAAATCTAAAATAATCTAATCTAATCTACTATGTGAAACTTATTCTATACTTCTTTCTTATTCTATACTTCTTTCTTATTCTATACTTCTTTCTTATTCTATACTTCTTTCTTATTCTATACTTCGTTCTTATTCTATACTTCTTTCTTATTCTATACTTCTTTCTTATTCTAGACTTCTTTCTTATTCTATACTTCGTTCTTATTCTATACTTCTTTCTTATTCTATACTTCGTTCTTATTCTATACTTCTTTCTTATTCTATACTTCTTTCTTATTCTATACTTCTTTCTTATTCTATACTTCTTTCTTATTCTATACTTCGTTCTTATTCTATACTTCTTTCTTATTCTAGACTTCGTTCTTATTCTATACTTCTTTCTTATTCTAGACTTCTTTCTTATTCTATACTTCTTTCTTATTCTATACTTCGTTCTTATTCTATACTTCTTTCTTATTCTAGACTTCGTTCTTATTCTATACTTCTTTCTTATTCTAGACTTCTTTCTTATTCTATACTTCTTTCTTATTCTAGACTTCTTTCTTATTCTAGACTTCTTTCTTATTCTATATTTCTTTCTTATTCTATTCTTCTTTCGTATTCTATACTTCTTTCTTATTCTATACTTCTTTCTTATTCTATACTTCTTTCTTATTCTATACTTCTTTCTTATTCTATACTTCTTTCTTATTCTATACTTCTTTCTTATTCTATACTTCTTTCTTATTCTATTCTTCTTTCTTATTCTAGACTTCTCTCTATTATATATAGTTTTTCTGTTCTAATCAGTTCTGTTATATGAGCCCCTATTTTATTGTATTATAGTATAATCTGCTGTCAGTTTTAAACAGTTCTATCGTGGCGTCATAGTATATATAATTAAAAGAGGAATTCAAATATTCATATGGAGTTCTATTCATGTGCAAGAAATATAAACAAGGACTGGTTAATCCATCCTACTTTACTACCTGTCTCTTCTACACAATTTAATCTAATTTTTTTTACATGATTTTTTTTATATAATCTTTTTCAAAATTCAACAGTTTTTTCTAAGCTTGAGACCGGAAACTATCAGTTACTATTCGATGTCTTTCTTTTGATAAGTGTATATCCCCCTATGTTTTCTACAATACTCCATACTTACTACACGTATTCTACTATGCTCCATACTTACTATAGACCTATACTCCAGTTAATTTTGTTCTACTCAAATCTATTTTATTGTGTTATAATCCAGTCTCTTCTAATTTAGTCGATTGTTCTCTGTTCTACTCAAATCTATTTTATTGTGTTATATTCCAGTCTCTTCTAATTTGGTCACGGTTATTCTCTGTTCTACTCAAATCTATTTTATTGTGTTATATTCCAGTCTCTTCTAATTTAGTCGATTGTTCTGTGTTCTACTCAAATCTATTTTATTGCGTTATATTCCAGTCTCTTCTAATTTGGTCACGGTTATTCTCAGTTCTTCTCAAATCTATTTTATTGTGTTATATTCCAGTCTCTTCTAATTTGGTCACGGTTATTCTCAGTTCTTCTCAAATCTATTTTATTGTGTTATATTCCAGTCTCTTCTAATTTGGTCACGGTTATTCTCTGTTCTACTCAAATCTATTTTATTGTGTTATATTCCAGTCTGTTCTAATTTGGACGGTTGTTCTCTGTTCTGTTCAACTTGTTGCCCCTTTGTATTATTTAACCTTATATTTCATTCTCTTCGATCAGTTCTTGTACTATTTCCATTAGTTATGTTTGTGTGGTGTTTATTATGTTCTGTTTATTTGGTTCTGTAGTTTCTTTTTTCTACCATTCAATTCCAATCAGTTCGAATTTGTTTATAAATAGTTTCCCTGGAATTGTTTTCCCATTGATTGCATTCAGTGCTTTGTTTCTCTTAAATTCAATTCTGTTGCTAATCTTTGCGTTCGCTTCCATCGCTTGAATTTCTGGATTGCTTTATTCTATTCCATTGACCTATAATACGTTCTACGCTTCGCATAATTAGCAGAAATTTGTATTAATCATAAGAGAATTGTCATTGTGTCTGCACACAATTGCAATACACAACTTGGAGAGATAATTCGTGCTGTGAACTCTGAAGAGTAGAGGGCAACGGCAGCACAATGATCTCTGGAAGTTCTGCAAAGAACTGTGTCCAATTCGTTTGAGATGTTTCAGAAGTTTGAGAAGTCAGTGAAATTATTTGATGTCCATTTTCGTGCTGCGTCCTTGCCACTCAGCTGCCACATGTCCTGTCCTCATCGTTATCAGCGCAGCGACGAATTTCCAGTTAAATTCTGGATTTTACACATTCATTTCGCCTTGATCGGCGATTTTCGATTGTGTGTTTAAAAAAAAAATCTCTTAATCTTGTTTATTGGCGCAAGGGCACTTACCAGAAGTCCGTGTAATTTCTCTGTAAGTTCATCCGCTGATTTGTGTTTTATTTAATATTTTTCTTCTTTATTTGTTTGCAATTGTTAATAAAATAATTTGCTTGAATATTTTTTATTTTTCACTAACAATTTTTTCACTTAGTTTTTTTTTGTTTGTTCAAATTCAAAAAAGAAATATTTATGGTGAAAAGCAAAATAGAATCGAAAAATATCCACTGAGAGCGCCGCTGGCTAAACGTGACGTTACAGAGCGCTGTAAGGTCCGTAACTGGATGAACCGTCGTGTGCTAAGTTCCCGGCGCGTTTACGGTATTGATTTACACGCTGCGGGAGCAGCGTTTGCCTAAACAACAAGTGAAACGGAATGAGACACAATAATTCAAATTCAAAATTTTTATTTATTTGCAAAAGCAAATATTGAGGAACAGCTCGATTGCAGTGCATCTCAGAAGACACACACAAGTATCTCACAGATACTGATAATAAACAATAACAAAACCAAAACCAAAACAGAATTAAAGCAAAAACAAAAACAAACAAAGCAGCGGCACCAAGTAGCAGCAACAACAAGCACGACAACAAAAACAACCACAACAATAGCACTGACACTGGCATCAGGGCCGGTTCTGACGATAAGCTGTGGCCCCGGGCGCGACTAAAACACGAAAACACACCGAAACTGATTTACAAATTTGGGCTTTTTTACTGTAAATTGAACTCACATATGGTGAGGATGGGGGTCCACCCTTTATTGAACCCTTCTGTAGTGTAGGAAAAGGCAAGCTGTTCAACCAGCTTAGGATTGATGAGGGACACGAATCTTTTCAGGCGGTATGTCCCTAGCAGTGTATTTGATACCCTTAGGCCCGGTAAATCAACCCAGTAGTTGGGCCTAAGGGTATCAAAGAGTCTGCTAGGGACCTACCACCTAAAAAGATTCGAATCACTCATCAATCTCTCTAAGAATAATCTTAGCATGATGGCAGTCCTACTCACAGGACACTGTAAATTAAATTCACATATGGTGAGGATGTATTGTATGAAATACTTTCTGAAGGAGATCGCAGCGAGTTGTTTCAGGAAATATTTAATGCCCAACTACAATTTATAATGGATACGGAGCTGCAGTTGTATTCAAGTCGGAATCAGATTTGAAGTTGGCTTTGAAGCAGATAATAAAAATGACTATGATAGGACACTTCGGAAGACTCCTACAGATTCTGTATTTAGGAAGAGGAGACCTATTTACATGTGCTGACACAATGTCCGGCTCTCATGCACACCCGCAGGAAATACCTGGGATTCTTCCAAAATAATTGAATTGAAACTGGAGCTAAAACCATTTATAGGCCAAGAACCCTTCTGTGGTGTAGGAAAGGGCAAGCCGTTCAACCAGTTTAGATGAGGCACACCAGATGCACAAAGAGTCTGTTAGAGACGGAGAATAGGATTCAAAGATGTACTTTGTATCTCTGATAGGGGCACAATAGATCGTAAAGTCGCGGTGCTTGAAAGCCCCTACACAAAAATACTACCAAATTCTAAAGTAGCATATTTTGGCTCCTGCGAAGTTCCTCTGGATTTATAAGGCAATGATCAGGCCCATAATATCCTATGCATCTCTGGTACGCATCTGGTATTAAGGGCTTTAACACGTGATAGTAACCAATTTTTTTTTACCAGAAAGAGGAAAGTCGAAGACTTTGTTCAGCCAACACTAAAGGCGTTCACTATTCAGTTATCCACTGAGGCAAAATATCCTGGGGTTGTTCTTGATAGTAAGCTCCTCTGGAAATCATACGTTGAAATAGGTAGGTAGGTAGGTTGGGCAGCCGCATCACCAATAAACCAGTGATGCCACTTAGACCACCAGTTGGGCCCGTTGTGAGCCGCGGATGCGAGGCATGGCTACGCTTCCCCGTTACATTGAACTAAAGATAGTGAACACACTGTCACCTTTTTGGCAGTGGAAGTGAATCTTTTCCAAGACGTGGGGTCTGGCTCCTTCGAAGGTCCTCTGGATTTATAAGGCAATGATCAAGCCCATAATATCCTACGCATCTGTGGTCTGGGGGAAGAGATTGTCTCTCGAAGGAGCTAAATATGCTCTATCTAGACTACAGAGACTATTTTGTGGCTATTTGCTGGACTGGAGCCTTTCCGACAACATCTGGCCCTTCTCTTGATGCGCTGTTGAATCTTCCCGCCATAGATGTTTTTATACAAGGAAAGGTCCTAAAAAGGCCATCTGTGGGTTGAAGCTCAATAGGCATAGGAATCTTGAAGATATTGTTGGCACTGATTTGGATATTGGTATACCTTCTATGCCCATTGATTGGATACCCGCGTATCCTATTACTGAAAGGCGGAACTGTATAAAAATTCCAGGGGCTCATTTATAGTTTGATCCTACGACTGAGCCCGCTGGGCAGTGCTGTTTTCACTGAAGGCTCCGAAATATATATTGAATAGGGTTCTGGGGTTTTTGGTGGAACTCAATGGTGTCCGGCTTCAGTACGCCGTCGGTTGTCATGCTTCTGTGTTTCAGGCGGAAGTGTATGCCATTGCGATGGAATACGTGGTGGAAAACAGATGGCGTGGCTCAAGTATCTATGTCTGCAGTGACAGTCTGGCTGCACTGAAGGCCTTACTCAGCCCCCAGTTGGTGCTGTTGTGCAAATTTAAATTGAATTATGTTGGAAAGCATAATAGGCTGATGCTAACATGGGTTCCAGCAGACATGGGTGTTATGCGGAATGAAGTCGCGGACGAGCTAGTGGATAAAGGATCTGAGATCAGTTTTACTGGCCCGAAACCTGTTCTTCGCATACCTTTTGCTGCCATTATACTATCAATAGAAGACTAGTTGGGATTATTTAAACTGAGGCAGGAAACTTGTTGCGTTGGGAAGTGGGCGTAAACCTTGTCGGAGCCACCATATTATTCGGGTGTAGCATATGAGAATGTGATGGTAAACTGGCACTTTACTAACTTTCTCGCTTAAATGATGTGATGAAAGAATCAGATTGCTATATGATGAAAGAATTAAGAGATTTGAATGAAATCGTGGAACCGGTCCCCATGAATTTTGCTGAAATAGTTTTGCAGTTGATAATTGATTCAATTCATGAACATTTCGATACGTTTGTTCTCGACTACAACAACAACCTACTTTTTAACATTCTTGGTGTAGAGAAAATGTGTTTCCTTCCTTCCAAGAAAATATTCATTTCCGATCATATTATATAAACATGATTCAATGTATGCATATCAATCCTATTGTATTTGGGATTTCTTTGGGCATGAAAGGATGCTGAAGGCATATGTGTCAAATATGCTAGATCCCTTACATGCTAGTTCCCCTACATACTAGATCTCTTACATTAATATGGCTGTAGCATTATATCGGGGTGTGTGTGTCATATTAATATAAGGGATCTAGCATATATATAATGGCCTTATCATTATAATTGTTCTAATCACTTAAGAATAGTAATCTAATTTTCATGCCACTAGAATGCCTAAATAGGCCTTCATTCACTTATCATTATTCACATAATATAATCCAGATAATATTATTACCAAAGATATTGGATATTTGTACCGCTACCAAAAAGACTCTTCTATTATTTAATAGACAATATTACAATTTGTTTATACTCATGCATTTATGTAAAATTTATTCTCAACAATATGACCAATCAGTGGCAGGCCCATGCACTAATAACTGCCCCTCAAATGCGCCTCTGGCCATAACAATGTTCACAAGTGTAGCAGCAGTCAGAGCAAGTAATACGAGTACAAATGGAAACAGATTGTAAGCGGGCACTTTAAACGACTCTGGGACAGTGTATGGCAAACGCGAGCACCCGCTCGCTCAAGTAATTGCAGCGCTTGTGTGGAGCAAGTAGCCGCTAAGGGTGTAAGCGTGTGAGTGGCGCTAGGGAGGCGGTGGAGCCAATTAGCTGAAAAATCTCAAGTGTTGGCGTAATTAAATGAACATAAGCATTTCTATACTATTCAATTGGATTATTTACTCGTACATAAAAGCGTTTAAAAGCGATCGAAAGCGTTGAACTACCGGGAGAGCAACAGACTCGAATCGCATTTTGTGTAGCCGCATTATGCAACTGCAGTAGCGACGTGCACTGACCGGTCGTCGTCTCTTCGGTCATATGACCAGTGGAACGACTGCCATATGAGTGAGATCTTAGACATGGCAGACATGTAGGTGGGTAAGAAGTGACAGCCAGTTGACCCATTGGGATAACACTTTCATTCTAAAACTGTATTTGGGTCCCTAACTCAGAAAGAGCACTTCATGAAGCGTCTGTCAGATGCACTCGTATTCGCATACGGCTTATAACTAGTTGTGGATCAGAGGTGAGAGGATGGAATATCATCTATGAAATGATAGTTTCTGCCTTCACGATCGTTATTTCCTCCTAAACTATATTTGGGTCCCCAACTCAGGAAGAGCACTTCATGAAGCGTCTGTCAGATGCACTCGTATTCGCATACGGCTTATAACTAGTTGTGGATCAGTGGTGAGAGGATGGAATATCATCTATGAAATGATTGTTTCTGCCTTCACGATCGTTATTTCCTCCTAAAACTATATTTGGGTCCCCAATTCAGGAAGAGCACTTCATGAAGCGTCTGTCAGATGCACTCGTATTCGCATACGGCTTATAACTAGTTGTGGATCAGAGGTGAGAGGATGGAATATCATCTATGAAATGATAGTTTCTGCCTTCCCGATCGTTATTTCCTCCTAAAACTATATTTGGGTCCCCAACTCAGGAAGAGCACTTCATGAAGCGTCTGTCAGATGCACTCGTATTCGCATACGGCTTATAACTAGTTGTGGATCAGAGGTGAGAGGATGGAATATCATCTATGAAATGATTGTTTCTGCCTTCACGATCGTTATTTCCTCCTAAAACTATATTTGGGTCCCAAATTCAGGAAGAGCACTTCATGAAGCGTCTGTCAGATGCACTCGTATTCGCATACGGCTTATAACTAGTTGTGGATCAGAGGTGAGAGGATGGAATATCATCTATGAAATGATAGTTTCTGCCTTCACGATCGTTATTTCCTCCTAAACTATATTTGGGTCCCCAACTCAGGAAGAGCACTTCATGAAGCGTATGTCAGATGCACTCGTATTCGCATACGGCTTATAACTAGTTGTGGATCAGTGGTGAGAGGATGGAATATCATCTAAGATATGATAATTTCTGCCTTCATGATCGTTATTTCCTCCTAAAACTATATTTGGGTCCCCAACTCAGGAAGAGCACTTCATGAAGCGTCTGTCAGATGCACTCGTATTCGCATACGGCTTATAACTAGTTGTGGATCAGAGGTGAGAGGATGGAATATCATCTATGAAATGATAGTTTCTGCCTTCACGATCGTTATTTCCTCCTAAAACTATATTTGGGTCCCCAACTCAGGAAGAGCACTTCATGAAGCGTCTGTCAGATGCACTCGTATTCGCATACGGCTTATAACTAGTTGTGGATCAGAGGTGAGAGGATGGAATATCATCTATGAAATGATTGTTTCTGCCTTCACGATCGTTATTTCCTCCTAAAACTATATTTGGGTCCCCAATTCAGGAAGAGCACTTCATGAAGCGTCTGTCAGATGCACTCGTATTCGCATACGGCTTATAACTAGTTGTGGATCAGAGGTGAGAGGATGGAATATCATCTATGAAATGATAGTTTCTGCCTTCACGATCGTTATTTCCTCCTAAACTATATTTGGGTCCCCAACTCAGGAAGAGCACTTCATGAAGCGTCTGTCAGATGCACTCGTATTCGCATACGGCTTATAACTAGTTGTGGATCAGTGGTGAGAGGATGGAATATCATCTATGAAATGATTGTTTCTGCCTTCACGATCGTTATTTCCTCCTAAAACTATATTTGGGTCCCCAATTCAGGAAGAGCACTTCATGAAGTGTCTGTCAGATGCACTCGTATTCGCATACGGCTTATAACTAGTTGTGGATCAGAGGTGAGAGGATGGAATATCATCTATGAAATGATAGTTTCTGCCTTCACGATCGTTATTTCCTCCTAAACTATATTTGGGTCCCCAACTCAGGAAGAGCACTTCATGAAGCGTCTGTCAGATGCACTCGTATTCGCATACGGCTTATAACTAGTTGTGGATCAGTGGTGAGAGGATGGAATATCATCTATGAAATGATTGTTTCTGCCTTCACGATCGTTATTTCCTCCTAAAACTATATTTGGGTCCCCAATTCAGGAAGAGCACTTCATGAAGCGTCTGTCAGATGCACTCGTATTCGCATACGGCTTATAACTAGTTGTGGATCAGAGGTGAGAGGATGGAATATCATCTATGAAATGATAGTTTCTGCCTTCACGATCGTTATTTCCTCCTAAAACTATATTTGGGTCCCCAACTCAGGAAGAGCACTTCATGAAGCGTCTGTCAGATGCACTCGTATTCGCATACGGCTTATAACTAGTTGTGGATCAGAGGTGAGAGGATGGAATATCATCTATGAAATGATTGTTTCTGCCTTCACGATCGTTATTTCCTCCTAAAACTATATTTGGGTCCCCAATTCAGGAAGAGCACTTCATGAAGCGTCTGTCAGATGCACTCGTATTCGCATACGGCTTATAACTAGTTGTGGATCAGAGGTGAGAGGATGGAATATCATCTATGAAATGATAGTTTCTGCCTTCACGATCGTTATTTCCTCCTAAACTATATTTGGGTCCCCAACTCAGGAAGAGCACTTCATGAAGCGTCTGTCAGATGCACTCGTATTCGCATACGGCTTATAACTAGTTGTGGATCAGTGGTGAGAGGATGGAATATCATCTAAGATATGATAATTTCTGCCTTCATGATCGTTATTTCCTCCTAAAACTATATTTGGGTCCCCAACTCAGGAAGAGCACTTCATGAAGCGTCTGTCAGATGCACTCGTATTCGCATACGGCTTATAACTAGTTGTGGATCAGAGGTGAGAGGATGGAATATCATCTATGAAATGATAGTTTCTGCCTTCACGATCGTTATTTCCTCCTAAAACTATATTTGGGTCCCCAACTCAGGAAGAGCACTTCATGAAGCGTCTGTCAGATGCACTCGTATTCGCATACGGCTTATAACTAGTTGTGGATCAGTGGTGAGAGGATGGAATATCATCTAAGAAATGATAATTTCTGCCTTCATGATCGTTATTTCCTCCTAAAACTATATTTGGGTCCCCAACTCAGGAAGAGCACTTCATGAAGCGTCTGTCAGATGCACTCGTTTTCGCATACGGCTTATAACTAGTTGTGGATCAGAGGTGAGAGGATGGAATATCATCTATGAAATGATAGTTTCTGCCTTCACGATCGTTATTTCCTCCTAAAACTATATTTGGGTCCCCAACTCAGGAAGAGCACTTCATGAAGCGTCTGTCAGATGCACTCGTATTCGCATACGGCTTATAACTAGTTGTGGATCAGAGGTGAGAGGATGGAATATCATCTATGAAATGATAATTTCTGCCTTCATGATCGTTATTTCCTCCTAAAACTATATTTGGGTCCCCAACTCAGGAAGAGCACTTCATGAAGCGTCTGTCAGATGCACTCGTATTCGCATACGGCTTATAACTAGTTGTGGATCAGAGGTGAGAGGATGGAATATCATCTATGAAATGATTGTTTCTGCCTTCACGATCGTTATTTCCTCCTAAAACTATATTTGGGTCCCCAATTCAGGAAGAGCACTTCATGAAGCGTCTGTCAGATGCACTCGTATTCGCATACGGCTTATAACTAGTTGTGGATCAGAGGTGAGAGGATGGAATATCATCTATGAAATGATAGTTTCTGCCTTCACGATCGTTATTTCCTCCTAAAACTATATTTGGGTCCCCAACTCAGGAAGAGCACTTCATGAAGCGTCTGTCAGATGCACTCGTATTCGCATACGGCTTATAACTAGTTGTGGATCAGTGGTGAGAGGATGGAATATCATCTAAGATATGATAATTTCTGCCTTCATGATCGTTATTTCCTCCTAAAACTATATTTGGGTCCCCAACTCAGGAAGAGCACTTCATGAAGCGTCTGTCAGATGCACTCGTATTCGCATACGGCTTATAACTAGTTGTGGATCAGAGGTGAGAGGATGGAATATCATCTATGAAATGATAGTTTCTGCCTTCACGATCGTTATTTCCTCCTAAAACTATATTTGGGTCCCCAACTCAGGAAGAGCACTTCATGAAGCGTCTGTCAGATGCACTCGTATTCGCATACGGCTTATAACTAGTTGTGGATCAGAGATGAGAGGATGGAATATCATCTATGAAATGATAGTTTCTGCCTTCACGATCGTTATTTCCTCCTAAAACTATATTTGGGTCCCCAACTCAGGAAGAGCACTTCATGAAGCGTCTGTCAGATGCACTCGTATTCGCATACGGCTTATAACTAGTTGTGGATCAGTGGTGAGAGGATGGAATATCATCTAAGAAATGATAATTTCTGCCTTCATGATCGTTATTTCCTCCTAAAACTATATTTGGGTCCCCAACTCAGGAAAGCACTTCATGAAGCGTCTGTCAGATGCACTCGTATTCGCATACGGCTTATAACTAGTTGTGGATCAGAGGTGAGAGGATGGAATATCATCTATGAAATGATAGTTTCTGCCTTCACGATCGTTATTTCCTCCTAAAACTATATTTGGGTCCCCAACTCAGGAAGAGCACTTCATGAAGCGTCTGTCAGATGCACTCGTATTCGCATACGGCTTATAACTAGTTGTGGATCAGAGGTGAGAGGATGGAATATCATCTATGAAATGATAGTTTCTGCCTTCACGATCGTTATTTCCTCCTAAAACTATATTTGGGTCCCCAACTCAGGAAGAGCACTTCATGAAGCGTCTGTCAGATGCACTCGTATTCGCATACGGCTTATAACTAGTTGTGGATCAGTGGTGAGAGGATAGAATATCATCTAAGAAATGATAGTTTCTGCCTTCACGATCGTTATTTCCTCCTAAAACTATATTTGGGTCCCCAACTCAGGAAGAGCACTTCATGAAGCGTCTGTCAGATGCACTCGTATTCGCATACGGCTTATAACTAGTTGTGGATCAGTGGTGAGAGGATAGAATATCATCTAAGAAATGATAGTTTCTGCCTTCATGATCGTTATTTCCTCCTAAAACTATATTTGATTTATATCCCGATGAATGATGGAATTATAAATTGACTTCAAGAAATTGCCGGGAGTATGATCACAGTTACTTGACCACCATTTATTCTTGAAACGGCGTTGAAGTTTATCGGAAGATTGCCATTTAAGTAATCAGCTGATTAGTCATTTTATGGGTTTCACTCCAGTTAGATGGGTCTAGTCAGCATCAAATCGGAGGGAATTTCAAAACAGCGTGTCTGGTCCACAACTCCTAAACAACATTTAAAGGAAGTCAAGCGGGAAGTGAGTTCGGTTACGCACCTCGTGCTCGGTTACTTTATTAACCATAATTCAGTTTTTGAATCGATGGAGATGGGGACCAAGTTTTTGTAGACCAGGGGTGGCGCTATCGAAACGAAGTCTTCAGACTTTGAATCGATAGAGATGAGGACCAAGTCTGTATAGATCAGAGGTTGCGCTATCGAAACGAAGTCTTCAGACTTTGAATCGATGGAGATGAGGACCAAGTCTTTATTGACCAAGGGTTGCGCTATCGAACGCTTCAGACTGGTCTTAGCCAAATTACTCCCGAAATCCTACCAACTGGGTTAGTCTTCCATTGTAGGTAGCTAGGTAAAATGGCTGGCGACCTCAGATCGCCTCAATTAGCAGGAGTGGCGTTTTGTTGCCATGTCCCCGCGAGTCTAGGTAAAACTTTTGTAACATTTACAACCTGCTGGGGATGTTATCAAATTTGGATAGGTGTGAAAGTTGTAAACTAGAGCAATGCCCTAGGCTCTCTAGGAAAGAACTGCCGAAATATTTGAGTCTCTAGCGAGCACGATCTGGGCAATCACAAAGAAAGTTACAGCTCCTGCAATGAGCATTGAACGGAATGCCCATTTTGTCAGCGTGTGTGCCGATAGTCCAATGACCCATGCATGCAGCTATAAGGTTGCTAGTCTTCCATTGTCTGAGCTTCTAAAATACTCATAGTCACACATTTTTCTAAGAGTTGCTGAAGTTTCTGAACCTAAGCATTGAGTGGAACTAACATTACAGGGAATTAAGAGGCAGCTGCAATAGCAATATAAGGCTTTCAGGGATCTTTGAGAAATATGTCCCTGCTTCAGTGACAGAGGCTAACCCCAGATGGCGTAGAAGTCGGATTTCGGGAGTAATTTTGCTAACACCAGTCTGCAACTGTGCTAACATCACTCAACGAAGCACAATTGATGGAGCTATCAAAGGGAAGTCAGGGTATTTCTAGGAATTCATGGCAGGAAAGAGTGTTAAAATCTCTCAAAAGTGTTCTGTGGAATCTACGGATCTGAAGCTATCTCTAAAATTATATATAAGACTTCGTTTAGTCTCTTTTCTCGATCTGAATTCAATATTAACAGACTTCTCCATTTTATTTTCCATACTAAATCATGGAAAATGCCACAATACGGTCAGGAGGTTCGGTGGTACTGATTCGGAGGTCAGAGAGGAACATTTAAGTTGTGAACAATATCTCCAGGGCAAGTCCTCCGGTGACCCAAGGTAAACATACTTGGCAGTGGGAATGACTTTTAAGTATTCCTATGAAGCAACACTTTAATTCGCCACTTTTTTAGATTGTTTATAATGATGTTAATATTATTCTTAGAGGCGTGGCGACTAAAAGCTGTTCTATTAATCTGATCTTTTAATGAAGATCATAGGCACTTTAATAATATTTAAAAGAATGTTTGTCGGTACGACAGTTTTCTCTTTCTTTCAACTGAAAGACAACCTTTCAACTGACCGACAACCTTTCAACTGAAGAACAACCTTTCAACTGAAGGACAACCTTTCAACTGATCGACAACCTTTCAACTGAAGAACAACCTTTCAACTGAAGACACAACCTTTCAACTGAAGGACAACTTTTCAATTGAAGGACAACCTTTCAACTGAAAGACAACCTTTCAATTGAAGGATAACCTTTCAACTGAAGGACAACCTTTCAACTGAACGACAACCTTTCAACTGAAGGACAATTTTTCAATTGAAGGACAACCTTTCAACTAAAAGACAACCTTTCAATTGAAGGATAACCTTTCAACTGAAGAACAACCTTTCAACTGAAGGACAACCTTTCAACTGAAGGACAACCTTTCAACTGAAGGACAACTTTTCAATTGAAGGACAACCTTTCAACTGAAAGACAACCTTTCAATTGAAGGATAACCTTTCAACTGAAGGACAACTTTTCAATTGAAGGACAACCTTTCAACTGAAAGACAACCTTTCAATTGAAGGATAACCTTTCAACTGAAGAACAACCTTTCAACTGAAGGACAACCTTTCAACTGAAGGACAACTTTTCAATTGAAGGACAACCTTTCAACTGAAAGACAACTTTTCAACTGAACGACAACCTTTCAACTGAAGAACAACCTTTCAACTGAAGGACAACCTTTCAACTGAACGACAACCTTTCAACTGAAGAACAACCTTTCAACTGAAGGACAACCTTTCAACTGAAGGACAACTTTTCAATTGAAGGACAAATTTTCAATTGAAGGACAAACTTTCAACTGAAAGACAACCTTTCAATTGAAGGAAAACCTTTCAACTGAAGGATAACCTTTCAACTGAAGGACAACCTTTCAAATGAACGACAACCTTTCAACTGAAGAACAACCTTTCAACTGAAGGACAACCTTTCAACTGAAGGACAACTTTTCAATTGAAGGACAACCTTTCAACTGAAAGACAACCTTTCAATTGAAGGATAACCTTTCACCTGAAGAACAACCTTTCAACTGAAGGACAACCTTTCAACTGAAGGACAATTTTTCAATTGAAGGACAACCTTTCAACTGAAAGACAACCTTTCAATTGAAGGATAACCTTTCAACTGAAGAACAACCTTTCAACTGAAGGACAACCTTTCAACTGAAGAACAACCTTTCAACTGAAGGACAACCTTTCAACTGAACGACAACCTTTCAACTGAAGAACAACCTTTCAACTGAAGGACAACCTTTCAACTGAAGGACAACTTTTCAATTGAAGGACAACCTTTCAACTGAAAGACAACCTTTCAATTGAAGGATAACCTTTCAACTGAAGGACAACTTTTCAATTGAAGGACAACCTTTCAACTGAAAGACAACCTTTCAATTGAAGGATAACCTTTCAACTGAAGAACAACCTTTCAACTGAAGGACAACCTTTCAACTGAAGGACAACCTTTCAACTGAAGGACAACTTTTCAATTGAAGGACAACCTTTCAACTGAAAGACAACCTTTCAATTGAAGGATAACCTTTCAACTGAAGGACAACTTTTCAATTGAAGGACAACCTTTCAACTGAAAGACAACCTTTCAATTGAAGGATAACCTTTCAACTGAAGAACAACCTTTCAACTGAAGGACAACCTTTCAACTGAAGGACAACTTTTCAATTGAAGGACAACCTTTCAACTGAAAGACAACTTTTCAACTGAACGACAACCTTTCAACTGAAGAACAACCTTTCAACTGAAGGACAACCTTTCAACTGAACGACAACCTTTCAACTGAAGAACAACCTTTCAACTGAAGGACAACCTTTCAACTGAAGGACAACTTTTCAATTGAAGGACAAATTTTCAATTGAAGGACAAACTTTCAACTGAAAGACAACCTTTCAATTGAAGGAAAACCTTTCAACTGAAGGATAACCTTTCAACTGAAGGACAACCTTTCAAATGAACGACAACCTTTCAACTGAAGAACAACCTTTCAACTGAAGGACAACCTTTCAACTGAAGGACAACTTTTCAATTGAAGGACAACCTTTCAACTGAAAGACAACCTTTCAATTGAAGGATAACCTTTCAACTGAAGGACCACCTTTCAACTGAACGACAACCTTTCAACTGAAGGACAATTTTTCAATTGAAGGACAACCTTTCAACTAAAAGACAACCTTTCAATTGAAGGATAACCTTTCAACTGAAGAACAACCTTTCAACTGAAGGACAACCTTTCAACTGAAGGACAACCTTTCAACTGAAGGACAACTTTTCAATTGAAGGACAACCTTTCAACTGAAAGACAACCTTTCAATTGAAGGATAACCTTTCAACTGAAGAACAACCTTTCAACTGAAGGACAACCTTTCAACTGAAGGACAATTTTTCAATTGAAGGACAACCTTTCAACTGAAAGACAACCTTTCAATTGAAGGATAACCTTTCAACTGAAGAACAACCTTTCAACTGAAGGACAACCTTTCAACTGAAGAACAACCTTTCAACTGAAGGACAACCTTTCAACTGAACGACAACCTTTCAACTGAAGAACAACCTTTCAACTGAAGGACAACCTTTCAACTGAAGGACAACTTTTCAATTGAAGGACAACCTTTCAACTGAAAGACAACCTTTCAATTGAAGGATAACCTTTCAACTGAAGGACAACTTTTCAATTGAAGGACAACCTTTCAACTGAAAGACAACCTTTCAATTGAAGGATAACCTTTCAACTGAAGAACAACCTTTCAACTGAAGGACAACCTTTCAACTGAAGGACAACCTTTCAACTGAAGGACAACTTTTCAATTGAAGGACAACCTTTCAACTGAAAGACAACCTTTCAATTGAAGGATAACCTTTCAACTGAAGGACAACTTTTCAATTGAAGGACAACCTTTCAACTGAAAGACAACCTTTCAATTGAAGGATAACCTTTCAACTGAAGAACAACCTTTCAACTGAAGGACAACCTTTCAACTGAAGGACAACTTTTCAATTGAAGGACAACCTT
This sequence comes from Clusia tigrina, assembly GCA_920105625.2. Classification (NCBI taxonomy): domain Eukaryota; kingdom Metazoa; phylum Arthropoda; class Insecta; order Diptera; family Clusiidae; genus Clusia; species Clusia tigrina. The sequence continues at coordinate 192,492,504 of OV050032.1, forward strand.
TCAACTGAAAGACAACTTTTCAACTGAACGACAACCTTTCAACTGAAGAACAACCTTTCAACTGAAGGACAACCTTTCAACTGAACGACAACCTTTCAACTGAAGAACAACCTTTCAACTGAAGGACAACCTTTCAACTGAAGGACAACTTTTCAATTGAAGGACAAATTTTCAATTGAAGGACAAACTTTCAACTGAAAGACAACCTTTCAATTGAAGGAAAACCTTTCAACTGAAGGATAACCTTTCAACTGAAGGACAACCTTTCAACTGAAGGACAACCTTGTAACTGAAGGACAACCTTGTAACTGAAATTGAAGATTGGGGATGTTCACTGATGCCAGAGCATAATTGAACCAGAACCAGAATATAATATAATATTTTTATTTTTAATTTCTCTGAAGTTTTCAGTGATTCACGCCTCAGTTCCCGTAACAAACACTTGCATCGACAGCTGTGATGACCATGTTCACGAGCACATCGTGCGATTTGCGAGTAACTCAAGCATGAAACGATTGAACGGGTAATAACGACATATGTTGAACCACAAGTGTACCCCATGGCTTCTGGGAGTGCCACCGATAAGTACCAAATTCAAAACTAATTTTCAGTGAAGTTTGGTTTAGTCATATTCTAACTTATGAATCTTCATCGGGACTAGAATGTAGACGGGACTAGGCTACTCTTTTCCTCCTGCTTGAGGAGAGAACATCTTCCACCTCATTTATGAGTTCTCATGATCAAATTTTTATGCTTTCTGACATCAAATCATACTCTGCAAAATACATGCTGGCCTTCGGCAGAGTACCGGTATTTCTCGGGTCAAGTGGCTATTGGAACTACCCCTTAATGACGATAAGGCTACCCCTTAATGACGATATAAGGCAGTTGTGATAAGTCTTGTTTGCAGTACATACGAATACTCGTTTATATTTCACTTCAAGGACTTAAAGGAAACTATATTTCTTGAATCAACTATTTTGAAAGGAAGGGTAACTATATTAAACAAAATTGAATGGTAACTATATTTCTTGAATCAGGAAAGGAAGAGTAACTTGAAGGATAACTATATTAAATAAAATTGAAGGGCTACTATATTTCTCGCAGTTTTCAGTGGCTCGGAGACTAGTAGGTTTATAGGATCTCCGAACCGAATGTATTTAATCATAATTTGAAGTCATGATTGACATATTTATTTCAGATATGGCAAACATGTCGTGTTGTATCTCAGGATTGGACAAAATTATAGCAAAATTATAACAAATTTGTAGACTGAAAAGATTATAGCACGATTATGGTAGGATTGTATTCTTATAGAGGAACCGAGGAGCCGATAATCACACAATTCTCATTAGAATGAACGCCTATTTCACTTATACCGTTGAACTTTGCTCGAGATATAGATTAGTCGTAATATAGAGAATATTTGTTTGTGTGTGCCTTGCTTTGTTTGTTTGTTTAATTATAACCGCTTCAATGGTATTTTATAGTAACTATACGCGATATTGCTGTGGACTGTTGGAATATCAGCGCACATTAGAGCGCACGGCGTTACGTTGGTGGCACTTTTGTGTGAATTTTAACGTAGAATTTACAAGTTTCCAGCGCACATAAATGCCATGCTATAAACAGCTGAGTGGGGTAGGCAGGTGCTCAAGCTATAATTTGCTGTTGTTTTCGTTTTTGTTGTTGTTGTTGTTGTGTTTGCTTTTGCTATTTACAATTGAAATCAATGTCCAACGATTAATCGTTTTGTAGTTTTCACTTTCGTTTGCCATTTCACTGCTTCGAAACATATTTCAAATGGGAATTCATGACTCACTTTATGCGTTTTATAGATTATTATAGCAAGATTCGGCTTGCCATAATTAGTTATGAGAGCTGATAAGGATAATCTTGTATAGTTGTTTTGCTATTATTCCTTTCGCAGAACATTTAGAGAACTTTTGTCAACCGTGGTGTTGTTTGGCGCTTCGTTCTCTCGAGTTTTCTGTTTAACGCAACTGATCTACGCGGCTTGATAGCTGTAGCGATACTACCGAGACTATCGAGACTACCGAGACGACCGAGACTACCTGCGCACGGGCGGACGTTCCAGTTTTTAATGAACTACCCGAACTACTCTCAAATTGTGTTCAGAACGGCAATGAGCACATTGCTTCGCATTATGTACATGTACGTAACAAGTACGTTTGGTGTAGTAGATACGGCTCCGGCTGTTTCCGAGAGGCACCGCAATTGTTTTTCGTATTGCTTTTTTATCGTTGCTGTTTAAACACTTTTGAAGTCATTCTTCTATATAAACTGCTGCTATAAAAGATTATGGCAAGTGTCTGTTTTGTGTGCTTAGAGCACATACGCGCGCACACACACACACACACACACACCTGAGTAGGCGTGCATTTGCACACTCTTACTTACTTTCTCTCGCTCGCTCTCTCCCTCTCTATATATATATATATATATATAATCAGGGCGAATTATTTAAATTTCATAATTACTGATTAAAGATACACACGCTCACCTGCGATAAGTTATCTTACTCTTCTTATCAATTAATGCCGCATCGTTTCTGAAACCCTTCGAGGCATTAAAAGGTGTTCTAAAAGAGTTTTTACAAATGTTGAAGTGGCTTTAAAGACAATTATATTCGGTCAAGGCCAATGAACAGTTAAGACGTTAAAACGTTCATTTTTCTTAATTGTAAAACTTACCGAAAAGAAAAAGTAGAGATCAAAAGTGTGTAACCAAGTTTCGAACTCTGTAAATATGTATAAATTCCAACAAGTCCTATTTAGGAGCTCAAAATACCTACTCAAAACTCCGTACAACTGTCTAAGGACACTCTCCATCGCATCGATAGCTTCTTGAAACCTTTAGACTTAGGAGATCAATAAACCTATCCGTAGCTCCATATAACTGGCTAAGAATACTCTCCATTATCATCGTATTCGCAACACTTGCTTCCTGAAACTCTACCGTTTAATTTAGGAGCCCAATAAACCTACCCAGACCTCCATACAACTGGCGGAAACACTCTCGATTTTCAACGCATCGCATCAATTCCTTCTTGAAACATCAACGTGCCATTTAGGAGCCCAATAGAACTACTCAGACCTCAAAAGAGCTGGCTAAAAACACTCCCCACCGCATCACTTGCTTCTTGAAACAAAACCTTTAGACTTAGGAGATCAATAAACCTATCCGTAGCTCCATATAACTGATTAAGAACACACCCCCTTATCATCGTATTCGCAACACTTGCTTCCTGAAACTCTACCGTTTTATTTAGGAGCCCAATATACCTACCCAGACCTCCATACAACTGGCGGAAACACTCTCGATTTTCAACGCATCGCATCACTTGCTTCTTGAAACATTAACATCCTATTTAGGAGCTCAAAGTACCTACTCAGACCTCCGCACAACTCAGACTAAACCCACTCTCCATCGCATCACTTGCTTCTTGAAAAACAATAGTAGAATTGTTGTACATGGACGGCAGAACGAGTGGACGGCCAAGTGGATCTCTATGCAGCCATCGATCAACTGCGCAAAGGCTTTGCCTAAATGCAAGATGTGATCGGATCACCACAATCTCCAGGGATTGTCAACAGTGAGACGGAAAAGGGACGATTGGTGAAACAAATCGGTGAGAGAATGCTATAAATCCTTAAACCTGATATCAAGTTAGAATAAAGAAACGTTTTTCTGGAGGTCAAATGTAGAGGTATTGGGCTCTGCCATTGAACATATTGGCACAAACGTGAATATATATATACATATATATATATATATATATATATATATATATATATATATATATATATATATATATATATATATATATATTTCCACACACAAATACATCGTAATTGCTGTCATAAAATGAAGACATATAAGAACAAAACAGTTGTGGAGCCCAGGAACACAGCAAACATGCATCGAACACACTCCAAAAAAAAAATGTCTATGATTCAACAAGAAAAGTGGCTGAAAAGATGTCTCACTTCGGAACAGATTGACTCGAATAGTTTTGCATCTTTATTATGAGAATATTGCTTATGAGAATATTGCTTGACAGAGGAATTCTAACGGCGTGACTGGTCTTCTCGTGAGCAAAGATGACTGACTAATGTCAAGTAGGTGTAGAAAGAGAAAGACTAACCACATGTTTTGATCAAGCGCTACAGTACTTTCTGAGCACCTGTATTTAAACCGCAGAAGAAACAACGGGTGTACTGAAGATGTAATCTAGATTCTGTCCAATGAATCCTTAACACAAATGCCGCTAAAATGCTACTCAAAATAGAGAGAAAATAGGCTTATTCAGAGGGGTTCACTTATATAGGTATATATTTATTTTATTTATTGGATCATTTCAATCGACTTGAGGCCTAATGCAAGTGAAACCAATCAAATCTTTGTTTCAGTATCCAAGATAAGTGGATACACAATCTTTGTTGTGCCCTGTTTTCACTATTCTTCTTCCAAGTTCACTTATACTCGTATAAGTATATATTTATTTTATTTATTGGATCACTTCAATCGACTTGAGACAAGTCCATCTTCATATCTTCCTAATGGAAGTAACATCAACCAAATCTTTGTTTCAGTCTCCAAAATAAGACTGTTGCAATCTTTTTAGAACACCGTTCTCACTTTTCTTCCTCAAGGTTCACTTATATAAGTATATATCTGTTTTATTTATTGGATCATTTCAATCGACTTGAGGCAAGTCCATCTTCCTATCATCCTAATGAAAGCCAACCAAATCTTTGTTTCAGTCTCCAAAATAAGACTGTTACAACCTTTAAGGAACACTGTTCTAAAGTTTTTTCACTGTTACCGTCGGGGACATGTCCAGAGGTGTTACGAAGGTTTCAAAGCTGGTGGTTTCAATACCTTTATCCGTAAGGAGATAACAAGCTGCACAGATCAGTTTATAGTATAATACAACTCCGGAAGTCCCTTCCATGTCCAAGCAATTTTAGTATACAATTGTATACTACACAGTAGTATATACGAGGGCGGATTGATATTGAAGCTACCTAAGTAGGAAAAGAGCATTTTTTTTTTTCAAAAACCATTTATTTCTCAACATAGTCTCCTTTTACTTCGACACACTTAGTAAGACGATATTCCAACTTTTTTATACCATCTGAATAATACGATTTCGGGAACCCCTCAAAATACGCGTTAGTTTCGGTAATCACTTCTTCGTTTGAGATGAATCTTTTTCCTGCGAGCCGTTTTTTCAAGTTTGGAAACAGGAAAAAGTCACTAGGAGCTAAATCTGGACTATAAGGTGGATGATTAACCAATTCGAAGTGTATTTCACGTAATTTTAGCATCGTATCTAATGCTGTGTAAACCGGTGCGTTGTCTTGAAGAAAGAGCATTTTTTTCTTCTTTAAATGTGGTCGTTTTTCCTTGATTGCATCAATCAATTGATCCAATAATGCACGATAATACTTTCCTGTAATTGTGGATCCTTTTTCAAGATAATCGATGAGCAATATTCCGTGTGCATCCCAAAATACAGTGGCCATAACCTTGCCAGCCGATTTAACTGCCTTCGCCTTCTTCGGAGCACTTCCACCAGCTTCCACCCATTGTTTCGATTGATTTTTGGTTTCAGGTGTGTAGTGGTGGACCCACGTTTCATCAACAGTTATTAATCGACAGGATTACGCTTTATCATGTCCAAACACCGCTGTGAAGTGGTCTGTCGAACTCGTTTTTGTTCGACACTGAGCAAACGCGGCACCCATCTTGCCGATAGCTTTTTCATATGTAAATGGTCATGCAAAATGTTGGACACACGTTCAAATGATATGTTTACCATTTCAACAATCTCACGCAACTCGACTCGGCGATCATTCATAACGATATCGAGGATTTTCTTGATATTTTCTTCAGTAACCACCTCTTTTGGCTTCCTGTTGATGGTATTGTTGCAGTGCTTGTTCGACCGCGTTTAAATTCAGCAATCCAATATTTTACCATGTAATCGGAGCAGACTCACCGTAATGTTTATCGAGCTTTTCTTTTGTCTCTTTCGCCGTTTTCCCTTTCAAATAAAAGTGTTTAATCGCTGCACGAAATTCGCTTTTTCCATCTTTCAAGAAACACAAAAGTTGCTTACTTCAAACGACTACAACAAATAAACTAATCGATGAATTTGGATGAAATTCTAACAGCTGACGTTTGACAGATCGCAATTTCTAAAAAAAAAAAGTTTTTGTGTTTGTGCTGCCATCTAGCGCTAGGTAGCTTCAATATCAATCCGCCCTCGTAACATACAGTGTAACACAGTAAACATGTTCCACCCTTAGCCGTATATATAATATACAACATAATAATAATGAAACCAAGGAAAGAAACGAAATAAAATTAAAGATAAAATTACCAATCAAGTTGTGGGATAACGCAAATTACGTTTAAATGAAACGGTAGGTAAGTAGGTAGGTAGGAGTGGCCGCCTAGCTTGCGAAAAGCACACTTGAGCACATATAATGGCCCATTGTGATACCACGGTATGGCGCCGTTCAAGCACTGACCAAAAATTTCTCTTACTTGGGATGGTGATAGTTAGCGCTAGGACAGCGCCTAAAGGAAACGGTACTAAGAAAATAGTTATTAATAAATAAAGAATAAATGCATTGTGAACTTGTTCAAAACTCTGGATTGTTAACAAGCATAATATATATATATATATATATATATATATATATATATATATATATATATATATATATATGACAGTGAAGAGTGAATTAACATTTCGATGAATGGAATAACGACATCTAGAACAGAATGGAACAATGACATCTAGAAATTCATTAAAATTTGAAGAGTCCTTCGTACAGCTAAAATGTTAATGCTGCAATTGCTGGTACGAGGAATGACTTGTTTCCAAGTAGAGCAAATATAATATTGTCAATAAAATATTGAGTTCGGCCAGAACAAGCGAAAGATATTTCTTATTGGAACAAAGCTCTATTTTCGAACGGGAGTCTTTTCAACTTTTGGATAAAACCCCTGAACAAGATAATACTGAGCATATGAGAATATACCAAGGAATGGTCTGATTTATGATGGTCTGTTTAGAACAGGTGTAATCAGTAGACTGCATTTATTAGTATGGAAATATCTTAAACCTAATTTAAAGAAACATTTTAGAAAAGTACTGAAAAACTGAGTACGAAATTTCGTTCGTATTCTATGAGGATAATGTTCCGAAACTCTACCAATTTTGGTGGGTAATTCATTATTGGAAGAGAAATAACAATAGGGTACTTACTTACTTACTAACTCATGTGGCAGTAACAACCTGTAACCAGATTACAGCCGACCTCAATAGCTCTAGCCAGTCACCTCTGCATTGCGCGCCCATTCTCCAATAGAGTACTTAATCATTTTATCTGTATAATGGAAAAACTACTTAATTGATATTTTAACTGGATACTGAACAAAATATCTATGATAGTTGTCCAAGATACTGGTAAGGGAAATTTGACTGGTAAAAGTAAGTAACTGGGTAGGTAGGTACTTAAGTAATGCTTTACTTCGAGTAATTATATACTTTTATCTAATCACATTTCAACAATATTCCTCAAATAAATCGATAAAGCTAAGCAGAATCAGTTCTAAATCGATCGAAAGGGTGTTACACAAAATATGAACGGATTGTTCACACCTGTCTTCAAGTACTCCAGGAAAGTTTTTCAGATAAGGACTATTTATAAAGTGGATATGGTCTGTGATGATAAATTATCCTTTTTATCAGTAATTCTATTAGTTTATTGTTTAATTTTTTGTGTGTATTTATTTTTTATTTATTTATTTATTTATCTTTTTTTTCGACGGTTTATCTTTTTTTTCGACATTTGAAGGAACGCAGAGCAAATAACAGAAACTGCTTTCGAACAGATTCAATTTTAGCAGTTGTAGTGGCAATTCCAAACGCTAGAGGCATATTCCAAAATTGGACGAACAAGGGATATATAAAGACTTTTTGGGACATGTGGATCGTTAAATTCCCTCGACCATCTTTTTATGAAGCTAAGGACACGCTTTGTCCTATTTACACAGGTGTTAATCTGAAGGTCATAGTGAAGTTTCGGATCCATTGCCACGCCAAGATCCACAAAACTGAAGACTCTTGTTAGAGACTTCTTACAAATAGTATATGGATGACGAAAAGGGTATATTCTAGAGAAAACCGTATACTTACATTTGCCGAGATTTGGTACCATCAAGCACCAAGACGACAATGAAGAAATATCATCCTGTAACATTTCCTGAAATGCAGGTGGGATAAATAAAGCTTCACGTCGTCAGCGAACATTAAAATGTTAGAAAACTGAATGGCAGATGGAAGGTCATTTATAAAAAGTAAGAAAAGATCTGGACCTACTCGTATATGATTTCCCTGGGGAACGCCAGAAGTAGCACCAATTTTCTCTCACAAAGCATCCTTGAATAAAACCCTTTTCCACTTGAATAGGTAGGTAGGTAGGTATGAGTAGCCGCCCAGTTTGCCAAAAGCAGACTTGAGCACACATAATGGCCCATTGTGATACCACGGTGTGGCGCCATTCAAGCAATGGTGATAGGCAGCGCAGGGACAGCGCCAGGATTTAATCAAAAAACAAGTTTATTGGGAATAACAATACAATTTAGTTTCTTACCTAGCAGGTTATGGTTAACTTTGTCAAAGGCCTTACTGAAGTCTGTATAAATGACGTCAGTTTGCAGACCTGCAGAGAAGCCCTGAATAACTGAAGAAGAGACTTCAAGAAGATTTGTAACAGTGGATCTTTCTTTGAGCAAACCATGTTGACATTGGGAAATTACCGACTTTACTGAGAATGCTACATGAGAGGTAATGATGGACTCAAACAATTTAGGAAGAACACTTAGTTAAGCTTTTCCACGGTAATTGGATACCTCAGACTTAGATCCACTTTTACGGAGCGAAATCAAATAAGACTCTTTCCAACCAACAGGAAAGTAACCGAACTCAGGTGAAGCGTTCAAAATGGTAGTAAGGAGCAAATACGAGGGGCACCTATTTATATTTCGGGAATAGCAAATAATAACAAACATTTTTAAATGAAAATGGCTTTTTATTGCTTTTCAAAATATTCCCCTTGATGATCAATACACTTTTGCATTCGTTCAAACCATTTGTCATAGCAGTATTTCCATTCCTCTTGAGACACCTCCAAAACATGGTTTTTGAACGCTTCAACTGCTTCTTCGGCGCTCGTAAATCGTTGACCACGCAGTTTACCTTTGATATTCGGGAACAAGAAGAAGTCATTGGGTGCCAAATCAGGACTGTACGGAGGATGAGTCATCAATTCGATGTTTTGACTGCTCAAAAATTCACCTGTTTGACGAGATGTGTGAGAGCTCGCATTGTCATGATGGAGAATGATTCGTCTTTGGCGGTTGGTTTTAATTGCTCCGAAGACTTCCGGCAAACAAATGGTCGTGTACCACTCAGAATTGACCGTCCTACGTTGCTCAAGCGGAACAGTGGCCACATGCCCCATTCGGCCGAAGAAACAGGCGACCATTTGCTACCCTGTGCTTCTTCCACGAACACCTTTCGTTGGATTTGGCTCGTCTTGGAATACCCACACGGTCGATTGTTGTTTTGCTTCCGGCTCATACGCATATATCCATGATTCTTCACCCATCACGATTTTATACACGCCTTTTGAAGCACCACGGTCGAACTTTTTAATCATTTCCTTACACCAATTGACACGAGCCTTTTTTTGAGCGATTGTCAAATGATGTGGGATCCAACGCGAACAACTCTTTTTACAGTAAAATGTTCATGCAATATTGAATGTATGGAAGTGGAAGTAATGCCCAAGGTGTCCTCTATCTCACGATATGTCACATCACGATCTTGCATTATCAGTTCACGCACTGCATCGATGTTTTGTGGCTCAACAACCGATTTTGGACACCCTTCACGGAGTTCGTCGGCGACCGAACTACGAGCACGATTGAATTGACTATACCAGCGATATACTGTAGCTTTTGATGGTGCTTTATCGCCATACAAAGAACTGAGTTCATCGACATATTCTTGTGGAGATAATCCACGTGGAAAGTTGTGAAAAATAATCCAACAAAAACCTTCTCTTGAAATTTCCCTTTTTTGGCCAAATTGATTTTCTTAACTAACTGTAAACAAAACAAATAGCACTTGTACATCAACACGTTGTGAGTACGTGTATGCTAAAAAATGTCAAACTTTATTATGGTGTTGCCAGATTGTAGCTATTGACATTAGTGTTGCCAGTTCCCTAAATATAAATAGTACCCCTCGTATATGCACTCAGCACACACTTTTAAAATACAGCTGGGAATTTTGTCTGGGCCAGGTAGGAATAACATGTTGAAAGAACATCTTTAGGTAAGGTGGAGAGCATAAAACAATAGTTGAATGAGGACAAAGGATAAGGATAAGCGGAATTTGTATCGTGCAGGTCACTAGAATAGGTAGATTTAAAGAAGTCTGCAAAGAAATTGGATATAGCCAGATCATCAGTAGATACGGACCCTTTCCAATTCATTGTTGAAATCAGAGTTTTTACGCTTCAAATTAACGAAGCTACAAATCGCTTTGCTACTATTGTGCTTTTCACATTTTAAATTAGTTATATACGCTTTGTAGCATGATGCATTTAAAGTTTGATAACTATATCTAAGAATCGCATATTTAGCGTAATCAACTCCACTTCCCGATTTCTTGTACTGTTCTCGATTTTTTTAATGTTGCAATTTCTGAAGTTGCCCAGTTGGTCAAATTGAAACCCCTAGAGAAGAATATTTGATCTTAGGAACACAGAGCTCAAAACATGTATAGGATAGAAGTAAGTTAAGAAGATTGTCAACTTGCGTGGGACATTTTGACTGTGATCCACTGTAAATACAGCGAGTAGCTTAGCTTGATTTGAATTTTATGGTCCCTTGTCGACCACACACAGATTGGTACCCTAGGAATGCTTTAAATGAATGTCATTATTTCAGTACTTACACGGCATGTAAACAATCTCCAAAGAGAAAAAATTAAACAAGTCTTTTCATTGAAATATGAGTATGCAGGAAACCAACACGAGAACTCCTCTAAAATTCTCCACCATCGGTCTCCGAAACTTCTACGGACTCTGAGTTGGATTAATAAAAAATTCCCTGTTCCGCAATCTTAGTCCGCGACAAACTGTAAACATTTCATCACAATCGGTTGAGGAGTTTTTGAATGAATCTCTTGTAGACGGGCAAACAAATATCTTGAAAACTTGGAAACGTTCGGGGAGCGTAAATGGTGGGAACAACTTAAAAATACGAGTACGTACGTATTTGTGTGAAAACCAGAGACAGACACTTGAGTAAATGCGGGAGTTGTGGCTGCGAACACAATTAAGTTTTATTAATAGAACAAAGCGTTTATCAATCACCACAGACTTGCGTAATTTGTGTGCTTTGTGTGTGAGTCACTGGGGAAATAAATAAAGAAAATATTTTGTAGAAGTGGCGCATTGGTGGAAAAAGGTGTTTTCTACTTTTTACATGCAATTTTGCTGTTGTGGCTGTTTCTGCAAACATTCTTTTAGAAAATTAAAGAAAAGCTGCAAAATAAGTTGGTTCAACAAGACCGGCGCAACAATAATTGTGCAAGTATTGCAGGAACAATTCTTTGATTGCGTGAATGATTGGCCAATAAGAACGTGCGATGTATCACCCTCTAACTTTTTGCTGTGTGCTTGTGTGAAGTCATTTATCATGCGACAAGAATGAATGAGGAGCTGAATAGCTCCTTAGGCACAGATAATTGTATTCATGGAGTCTAAAATGACACCACAATTTCCACATCTCGAGTGTTGGTGACTCAGTGAGACACGGGAACTATATTTTTAACAAGTATCAATCATCACTGATACTCTCATTGACGTGAAAAATGTTGAGGAAATTCCATTACGTTTGGTAACATGGTCTTCTCGGCATATTAACTGTGAAAAATGTTGAGGAAATTCCATTACGTTTGGTAACATGGTCTTCTCGGCATATTAACTGAGATAAGTTATTATTTTTATGCAAATGATAGATTTATTTAAGGGTGTTATACACTGCGACCTGAAAGATCTATTGTGATGCCCCTATTTATTTGAAAGATGAGGGTAGTCCCATCTATAAATCTTCTGTCAGGTTAATTTTCGACAGGAATTAATGTATATTGGAGGAATCAAGTTGAGGGATCTTGCTCATATCTAAGATATATTCTCCAAAACACCTGAGTCTATTGTGTGCCAATGGTCCGCAGTCTGTGATCAGGTGCAGTGAGGTTTCGTCACTTTCTCCACAGAATCGACAGATGGCATCTATGCAAATGATAGTGGTGCAGGTGATGATAGTAGAAAGAAAAGTGGTCATTGATTGCAAGTTGGTCTCATTATCTGGCAATAGATGTAAACTGCTCCTCAGTCTTGTGACTAGTTGTGTTTTAAAAAGTAAACAAAAACCAAATATATTCAATCTAATTTCCTTCTTTGATATTTATGTTAATGAACGAAGATCAAAGGATGACAAACGTAGCCAGGAGGCAATTCCTTAACATCGAATGTATGAGGTGTGATCAAAAAATAACCGTTATTTTCAAATTTCGTGAGTTACGTATGTTCGATGTTCGCATTGCAATACCAACCATTTTGGATTGTCAGTTTGTTTTTGACAGATAAAAAGGTTAGTCGTGTTTTGGTGTGTTCTTCGATTTTGTACTATTCGAAAAAATGGATCAAAGAAACTGTATTCAGTTTTGTGTAAAAAATGAAATTAAATGCGCAAGGACATTTGAAATGTTGACTGTGGCCTTTGGCGAGTCTACAATGAGCAGAACACAAGTTCAATTGTGGTATAACCGGTTTAAGGAAGGCCGAGAAGATGGCAATGACGATGCTCGTCCTGGTCGCCCGAGCACGTCAACAACCGATGAAAACATTGACGCAGTGAAGAAAATGATTTTGGATAATCGTCGAATCACTATCAGAGAGGTTGCTGATGATGTTGGCATATCGTTCGGCTCATGCCAAGCAATTTTTACGGATGTTTTAGGCATGAAACGTGCGGCAGCGAAGATTGTTCCAAAATTGCTAAATTTTGAGCAAAAACAACGTCGCATGGACATCGCTCAGGAGCTGTGGAACATCGTCAACGTCGATCCAGATTTCCTCAAAAAGATCATAACTGGTGACGAATCGTGGGTGTATGGCTATGACATTAAAACCAAAGCCCAATCATCCCAATGGAAACGTCCAGATGAGCCAAGACCGAAGCAAGCATGTCAAGTGCGGTCGAACGTAAAGGTTTCGCTGACAGTTTGCTTTGATTGCAATGGCGTGGTGCATCATGAATTCTTGCTATAAGGTCGTACGGTCAACAAGGAATACTACCTTGAAATTATGCGCCGTTTGCGAGAAGCAATTCGTCAGAAACGCCCAGAATTGTGGAAAAACCAATCATGGATTTTGCACCATATCATTGCACCATATATCGCACAAAGCTATGCTACCCTTGAGGCCCAAATCAAACACTGGTAAAACTTCAAATGTCCCTAGCTTCTAAACGGTACGTCCTACACCTATCAAAGTTTGCAATGACTGATAACGCACCAGCTCACACATCGATGCTTGTGCGTAATTTTTTGGCCAAAAACAAAACCGTTATCATGCCTCAACCACCGTATTCACCGGACTAGGCCCCCGCTGACTTTTTCCTCTTTCCAAAACTGAAGACACCGATGAAGCGTTTTGCTACGATTGAGGAGATAAAAGAAAAATCGAAACAGGAGCTGTTGGCGATACAAAAAAAAGCGTTTCAGAAGTGTTTCGAGGATTGGAAAAAACGCTGGCATAAGTGTATTATATCTGAGGGGAATTACTGTGAAGGGCACAAGATAGTTGTTGATGAATAAATAAATACTTTTTGAAAAAATTGAAAATAACGGCTATTTTTTTTATCAAACCTTGCATATTCTGCTTTTGCGAAATTATTTGAGCTTTCGTTTAAAATTTTATGATTTCTTTATTACTTGCTGGGGTATATTCTGCATATGAGATCTATAAATGAGGTAGGGAGGTGAGAGTGCGACCAAGTTTTGGTATTGCAAATACCACTTCCATTTGATAGGACGCTTAGTTTGGATTTTATTTAATAAAGAAACAGTCCTGGAAGCATTTCTGGAAACATTATTGGCCATATTATAGCCTCGTATAGTAGACTCGTCATAGTCAATAATTTAAGCGATTAAGTATAGCTTACTTCTATACAATATTACACAGACAGCGACTATTTTTGCTGCCAAGCTATGATTTAGTTAAGAATCAAATCTTTTTCTCACCTTTGTAAATAAATAAATAAATATTTTCATTATTTTCAAGATCAACCACGATATTTTCGTATATATTCCCCCCTCCCTTAGTAAAAACCCACACTGACAAACTAATATCTAAAACTAAACTTAAATAGCATAAGAAAAGAGTTCATCCAGAGACACTATAAACAACACAATTCTACATTTTCTTTATATTTCCACACGCAAATGAACTTTACAGAGTCCTGAATTTTGTTCAACATTTTCGCCACAAAAGTATCATCATTTCATCAATTTCACCAAAAGTAGTATCATTAGTTATATATAAGCATTAGTTATATATATCATTAGTTAAGTATAAGATCACTTTATCTTAGTCTGTCTACAAGGGTCACTGTAATGGAAATTAGTTTTACGCATTAAGTTTTGTTCGAAGAGTCCACTGTACATCAGTTATGCCCATGTCCAGCTTTGTCCAGAAGGAGGCGCACTTTCCTAGGCGACTACTTTCTGGACTCTTTGGGAGATATCTCAAATGAAAAGATTAGCTCCATTAACTGCTTCATCAAAAGTTCCAAATGGCTAGACCTTTGAAAGGGATGGGACCTGTTTGTCTCATGCGGTATCACAAGGGGTCAATGATGACCTAAGTGCGCCGTACGTGCGGCCGCCTTAGTTACCTACCTACCCATGTTCGAATAAAACATTTCAATCATTTTCAACTCGTCTTCCATGAAATAACTTCACAAAACACATTGAGTGCAGTTTTTGTTTGCATACTTTTAGGATGAAGTCGCTGCTGTGATTAATACTGTAATATATCGATTGAAAGAACAACGCTGCGCAAATTGTTGTGGTTTGGCATGTTATACGGGAAACATTTGTTGCCTGTTTCAATTGGTCTCTGCTCCCTCGTCAACATGTTGTTGCGGAGTGTGTTTATTTATTTCTCTTTAATTCTTTTCATAGATTTTTATTTATTATTTATTTATTTCTCTTTAATTATTTTTCTAGATTCTTATTCACTGCAGTTTACTTCACTATTTTACGGACTGGTTGCATGTCAAGTTCCACTTAAAATTAATTAAATTATTTAAATTCATTATTCAATAAATAATTGATTTAATAAACCAATTTTACTGTATGATGACATTTTGTGATCGAATGATATTTCCTACTACGCCAAAAGAAGATTAGCTCAGATAACAAACGAACAAAAAGATTACTTCAATTACTATGAAAATTTAAATAAATTTTTTATTGTCATTTTGTTTATTATTGTTGTTGTTAATTTTCCTTTATTATTTTTGTTTCTATTTTTGTTTAAAAGAGGTATAAATTGATATTATGATTGATTGATCGATAATAATGTGTAAATAATGTTTCCGCGGATATTATTTTTTTGACCTCTGAGCGCCATTCTGTTGGGAAGACAGAATCTCATTGAAATCTATTTCAAAATAAATATTCAATGATAACTGCTTTAAAAGATAATTTCGTGTCCAGCACTTGGAAGAAATTTTCAAAGAAATAGGAGTAAGTCCCTCTGAAGAAATTTCGAAAGAAGTAGAGTAAGTCCCACTAACGTCCTGATTCCAGGGACTCCCACTAACGTCATGATTCCAGGGAGTTCCCTGAATATACCATAAAAGACCAAGTTTCTCAGTTAATTTTAGAAAACCGTTAAACAGTTTGGGTACCAGTTTATACTGATCATGATGGTCACACAGTAAGTGTTCCGCAGAGCTTCACCTCCTAAGGTACATTACCAACAGAAGTTCGGATCTATTTATTGCAGCAAATGTGTTCTTCAAAGTCTCGATTCTTTTCAAACTTTTAAAGTGGAAACTACTCGTATTAGATGCGCCAGCATGTCACCCCCACAGCTGGGCTTCATACGTCCATATAGGTTTAATAACTGCATTTTAGAGAACAACTTTGAGCTCTAGAAGTAGTTTGAATTTCCTGTTCAGTAAACAATTGATGGCTTGTTCCTTCAGCTTCATTTGTGTGCGGTTTTCTTCGATGTGATTATGCCAACTCAGTCTACGGTCGAGATGACCTCTAAGTAGGTTGCTTCGTTAGTTCGAGGAATAGATACACCACGTACCACCAACTTTGGGGCAAGCATCCCTACGAAAGGTAAATGGAACATGAGTACTTTTGTTTTCATTGAAGCATATGCGTCAATTGAATAGCCAGGGCTCAACCAGTTTTGCGTAGTCACTAAGGCCTCCCGATGCAATGTTCGGATTTTTAAGCGACCTGAAGATGATCAGCTCAGGTTTACGTCATCAGGCGATTGTTTGTGGGTAGGTCTGAAGTGAACACTCCAGCTTTAATGTCAAAGTCAGGGTAACATACTCCTTGTACTTGACTCTATACGTTCAAATACGATTTTAGTATCTGGTTCACTCTAGCAGGTAACAAATTGTCAATTTTATATACTAGTCCAGCGTGCCAAACCCTATCAAACGCCTGAGCAATATCAAAGAAATTTGCCAAGCAGTACTTTTTATACTCGAAAGCTTTTTTATGTCATTAGTATTGAATTTACTTGTTCCTGCACATCTGGTAGCATGTTCAACATCAGTAGTCTTTCAAATACATTTGACACCGTTGGAAGGATATACTCGTAGATAGGTCTGTATGAAATTGACTCAGTTTAATTATTGCTGGGTTTAGGTATCATGATTTCCTGTGATATCTTCATAGCTGTGGGGTTCGAAGCGGTTGCGTTAATATTGTTACGAAATTTCCCTCCTGACGATTTACTCTAACTCTCTGTACGGATTCGTACCACTGGATTGTGTAGTAATCAAACAATCGCTGGTTAAATTAAAATAACTAACTTTATTTAATTATTGCTAGTCACACACTTTGTCTCTTATCAATTGCTTGTTAGTATCACGATGTTCACTCTGCTACGATCACTGTTCAACTGCTTCGATGTCAATTGTGTGGCGGCTTATATACCTCTTGTGTGCCAGAACTTCCACTAGACTTCGAAGGCAGTTTCGCATGCCTTCTCGCGTGTGTATTAAGAACGAATAGAGCACACCCAAAAAGTATGCAATCATTTATGTTTCAATATATCCTTATAGCAACAGACTGCTCTGTCAAGCTTGTCTAAGCCGATTCTTTCTAGAATGAGACACTATGTCTCTACTTTGAATCTTAATTGCCTGCTAAGCTTATTATTATTATTATCTCCTTCTCTAGATTCGTCAGCCTCTAATTTTCCATTTTTTTATGTGTTTTTGAATCATAATCTTTGTCATTTTTACGGTGTCATCTTCAAAGTAATCAAACATATTTCGAAAAGACATAAACAAATTAGATAAGGACTTACCTCGGGCAATTGTCTGCTGATGGAATTTTGCATTGAACTGCATAAAATCATCAATGTCTCATAAATTACATTGTAATTTTGCTGTAAACTGTAGCATGCTCAGCTCTTGAAGCTCATCTCGTAACTGAATGGCTCCTTACACTACTGACAGGACTGCCTGTCAATTTTGAATGCATAAGATTCCTTTTTTGTGTAGATGAGGAAAAGCAAATGTAAATTTCTTGAACAATATCAAAATATTGCCGAGCTAAACTGTACCACCATTCCGCACCATGTAAACCAATTAAATTAAGAGGCTGTACAGAAAAAGGCTCTTGTACTGCTAATATATTAAGGGCTTTAACACGTGATAGTAACAAATTTTTTTACCAGAAAGAGGAAAGTCGAAGGCTTTGTTCAGCCAACACTAAAGGCGGTCACTATTCAGTTATTCAGTGAGGCAAAATATCCTGGGGTTGTTCTTGATAGTAAGCTCCTCTGGAAATCATACGTTGAAATAGGTAGGTAGGTTGGTTGGGCAGCCGCATCACCAATAAACCAGTGATGCCACTTAGACCACCAGTTGGGCCCGTTGTGAGCCGCGGATGCGAGGCATGGCTACGCTTCCCCGTTACGTTGAACTAAAGGTAGTGAAAACACCGTCAGCTTTTGGTAGTGCAAGAGAATCTTTGCCAAAACATGGGGTCTGGCTACTTCGAAGGTCCTTTTGTTTTATAAGGCAATGATCAGGCCCATACTTTTCTACGCATATGTGGTCTGGGGGAAAATATTGTCTGCCAAGGGGGTTAAATCTGCTCTATCTAGACTACAGAGAACTGTGGCCTTTCCGACAACTTCTGGACCTTCTCTTGCTGCGCTGTTGAATCTTCCCGCCCTAGATGTGTTTATACAATAAGAGGCCCTAAATTGCATTTGTAGATTGAAGCACAATAGACAGTGGGTAGGTGCGCATTGGAAGCTTGAAGATATTGTTAGCATTGACATGGATATTGGTATCCCTTCTAAGCCCATTGTTTGAATGCCCGCGTATCCTATATCTGAAAGGCGGTATATACGTATAAAAATTCCAGAGACTAATTTATGGTTTAATTCTACAACTGAGCCCACTGGGCAGTGCTGTCTTATTTTCACTGATGGCTCCAAAACAGATATTGGATAGGGTTTTGGGGTTTTTGGTGGAACTCAACGGTTTCCAACTCCATTACGCCCTAGGTTGTCGTGGTTCTGTCTTTCAGGCGGAGCTGTACGCTATTCTAAGGGCGATGACAAGGGGCTGAGTAAGTCCTTGAGTGCAGCCTGACTGTCACTCCAGACACAGATACTTCTGCCACGCCATCTGTTCTCCACAATATATAACATGGGTCCCAACAGACATGTGTATTATGGGGAATGAAGTCGCGGATGAGCTAGTGAATAAGAGGACTGAGACCAGTTCTAGTGGCCCGGAACCTATTCTTCCCATACCTTTATTAGGGCCACTATTACTGATTGGGTTGCAGGTGCACAGAACCGCGAATGGGGGGGCTATAGGAGGCAGCAGATGGACAAAAGGCTATGCTGCCTGTTATTTCTGATAGAACGTCGAGGTTTCTTCTGTCACTTGATAGGAGAGACTGCAGATTTCTGGTAGGACTGATGACAGGTCATTTTGCTTGTGGTTAAGCATATGCAAAAGATAGGCATTGCAGACAGCGCACTTTGCCAGGACTGTGAAGAGCAAGATGAGACGGTTGACCAGTTTTTGCGCCCGCTTTCTCTAGAATCAGGTTCGAGGCTTTTGGCACTGACACCTTAAGTAGTGCTAACTTTGTCTGCTTGGAGACACAGGATATACTGAGGTTTGTGCACAAATCTGGCAGAAATAAAAGAAACTTTAAATGGAACGTCAAATATAGTACAATGGATGTCCTGTGGTCTGAGCGCTAGGTACGACTAGTGGTTCCGACAAAAACAAAAAAAGCCAATTGTGCTGTTAATATCATAACTTTGCTGGAAATCAAACTCTCAAGAAGACCATCAGACATTTTTTCAGATTTATGTTCAGATAGATAGGTAGATATATTTAAGGGTGTTGTACACTGCGACCTGAAAAATATATTGTGATGCCCCTATTTATTTGAAAGATGAGCATAGTCTCATCTACAAATCTTCTCTCCTGTTAATTTTCGACAGGAATTCATATATTTTAGAGAAATCAAGAGATTTATGTTCAACATGTTTTATTTAAATAGACGGAAACATTCAACTAGTTTGCCATCATCAGTAAAGGTCCTGAAAATGACGGACAATTGGTCAGTGTTGAGAAACTTCGCAGACGAATCAATGGTGATTGAGTAATATTGATCCTATTTTATGACATGATTATAAACTGATTACATTATAGTTGACGATAAGTATGAAAAGTTCCCCCGGCTTTTATTAGCATACTGCGATATGTTCTGACCTAAAAAAGGATCAAATTCATCAATTAATTCTAATGATATTCCAAAATTCCCATTTGATAATGAGCAGAATTTTGCGTCAACGCCTCTAAAAGCCAATCCCCGACTTCACAACTTCTTCACAGCACCGAAAATTGTTCGACGAAACCTCCTCTTCCAACTGGATTTTGAAACTTCTATCAATTCCTGATATTTTCTCCCGATCAAACGTTCAAAATTCGATTTTTTCTCCATGGCGGATTTTTCGTGTGCGTGGTTCCATTTGGAGACACCATTTAAAAACTTTCTATGCCTGCCTTTGGAGAACAAGCGACAAGGAGCACATTCAAATGTTCCTGTTCGAGGAGAAAATATCAAATACTGACAGTGTGCTTTCTCACCATTGTCCAAGCTTCTCGTGAAAAGTGATTTTGAATGGAAACTTTCTTTATCAGAATACACGCGTTTTGATTTAGAAAAATGGGTTCTAAATTCTGTTTTGCGTCATTTTTTAGCAAATAATTGATAGTAACTTTTTTAAGATCCCATTCAGAGGGATCAGGACTGTCCAGATTGACTATTATAGCTTAAGTAACAATAGAATCATCCAAAGAACTCACGCCTAGTGGCTCTGGGCTTACAAGAATGTCTATTTTAACAACCAAATGCTGGATTATCTTTACCAACCTCAGTTGAGGTGCTGGGGCAGACTCGATTGAGAAGCAAACTTGAATTAGAGAAGTAAAAACAATATGAAACCCACACTTGTGGCTTCCAATTGCCGTGAAGGATGAAGCAAAAGTGAAAAATTCAAAATCAATGCACTGAGATGAGGCGAAGAAATCCTGTCGCAGGCAGTGCTTCGACTTCGTATAAAGGATTGGGCAAAAATAGTAGTTTCAAACTTTCCTCATACTGTCATCCTTTCACCGTTAATTGTTCTTTAAATCCTCTTTGAGGTTCTGTTCGTATTTTTATTGATAGCAATGAAATATTGTGGGGAAGCTTTAAATGTTAAGTAGGGCTGCGGAATCGGAGTCAAGGAATTTCTATTTTTTGAGTAGGATTCGAAGTCAGTATAATTTGTACGACTCCGACTTCTCAAAAAGCATCTTCATATTTCCGTAAGAATGTGCAAATAGTGATTAACCTGGAGTAAGAATATGGAGGCAAAAGTCCAACTTATAAAACTAAGACTACAGTCAATGTTCTGGTTGTTAAATAGGAACTCGAAACTCAAATTGGAATTCCAGGTATGATTATTTAAAGCAATACTTAAACCGATTTGGACCTACGGCATGAAAATGTGGGGTAGTGCAACACTTTTCAACGTGGAAAATAATAATAAGCAGCCATCGGCTTGAAAGACCGAACAAAATGATTACATACTGTCCAATTCATTTGCTAATTCTCATTACTTTTAACATTTGCTCCTTCCCGCATTCTGTGTCTCACGGTATCCACATCATAAATATACAACTGTGCATAACACGGCTGACGACCGTATTCAGAATTTAACGCACCAGCACGATCTCAAAATATGTCATGTACTCGTATTTTAACGTATTGAAGCATAAAGTGAGTCATGATTGCATACTTTTGGATCCCATCTGGAGTTTGAGTATGAGTGCACCACCCTAGGTGTATATAAGTCAAGACACAATCCATGCAAATAAAAACTTCTTTCGTTGAATTGATAATGGTGTATAGAATGTTCTCGTTCAAGGTGTATAAAAGATTCTAAAATGATCCAGAAATTTCTGCACTAATGTAGAAGTTTCTACTTCAGCCATTCGAAAGCTACAAAACCACCACACTATTCAAAGTCGAACGCAGTTGAGCAGAGATTGTCAGGAGGGCAATTTCGTAACAATATTAAACGCCATTCAAAGTTGTGTTAGACAACTTGGCCTCAGAACTAACCTTTGCAAATCAAGAATTATAAGAACGAATATTTGAAACACAATTTCTGAACCGTTGCTTAATTTTTGGGTCATCTGAATAACGGCCGACGAAAATATTTTGAACGCATGCATTTTGAGTAAATGATGATAAGTGAACTTTACCTTTGTGACATCATAATGCAAATGTTTCATTGTTACCTGATGAGATCTCTGAGCGGAAATGTAAGGCACCACAGAATTAACAACGTAATGACAAATCACCGCAATTAAATGAATGGAAATTTAACGGAACTAAATTTAACGCCACCTTATTGGAATTAAGGGTAGGTCAGGTTAAACTGGCTGGACTTGAAGGCCACACATAGACCTGCAAGATCCTTTGCGGTGTCAGATAGATATTCGCTTAAGAGTTGTAGAATAAATCGTTAAACAGACAGAGGCTCTTAAGAAATCCTAAGAGCGAAATTGTCCCTAATTCTACGATTTCTTTTAGTCTTTCAAACCAAGGGGTTCCCAGTTGTCTAAGGTACGTTTTCGAGATATAGTAAACTATGCCTGATATAGTAAACTATGCCCCGCAATCTCCAGGCTCCGAAGTTTCCCTTGTGCCCTGCTAACCACATTTCCTGCATTCATTATTGTTAGTGAGTCCCATCCTCTCAGCGTGTACCGCCGTTAGACAGTGATCTGTGAGTATTCCTACTACCGTTCTGCAATCGTTCCTCGGAAGTACCAGTATCGATTTGGTCAGAGCTTTGCGATTTTACATGTGGTAGTACTCCACACTTCTTCCACCTTTCTCATCATGTCATCTTCAATAAGGCCATTGAATAAGTTAATGAAATTTTAATGAATTTTTCATAATGGATAAACAAACTTTCGAAAAATACGAGGGCGGATTGATATTGAAGCTACCTAGCGCTAGATGGCAGCACAAACACAAAAACTTTTTTTTTTAGAAATTGCGATCTGTCAAACGCCAGCTCTTAAAATTTCATCCAAATTCATCGATTAGTTTATTTGTTGTAGTCGTTTGGAGTAAGCAACTTTTGTGTTTCTTGAAAAATGGAAAAAAGCGAATTTCGTGCAGTGATTAAACACTATCATTTGAAAGGGAAAACGGCGAAAGAGACAAAAGAAAAGGTCGATAAACATTACGGTGAGTCTGCTCCGATTACATGGTAAAATATTGGATTGCTGAATTTAAACGCGGTCGAACAAGCACTGCAACAATACCATCAACAGGAAGCCAAAAGAGGTGGTTACTGAAGAAAATATCAAGAAAATCCTCGATATCGTTATGAACGATCGCCGAGTCAAGTTGCGGGAGATTGTTGAAATGGTAAACATATCATTTGAACGTGTGTTCAACATTTTGCATGAACATTTGCATATGAAAAAGCTATCGGCAAGATGGGTGCCGCGTTTGCTCAGTGTCGAACAAAAACGAGTTCGACAGACCACTTCACAGCGGTGTTTGGACATGATAAAGCGTAATCCTGTCGATTAATAACTGTTGATGAAACGTGGGTCCACCACTACACACCTGAAACCAAAAATCAATCGAAACAATGGGTGGAAGCTGGTGGAAGTGCTCCGAAGAAGGCGAAGGCAGTTAAATCGGCTGGCAAGGTTATGGCCACTGTATTTTGGGATGCACACGGAATATTGCTCATCGATTATCTTGAAAAAGGATCCACAATCACCGGAAAGTATTATCGTGCATTATTGGATCAATTGATTGATGCTTGATGCAATCAAGGAAAAACGACCACATTTAAAGAAGAAAAAAATGCTCTTTCTTCAAGACAACGCACCGGTTTACACAGCATTAGATACGATGCTAAAATTACGTGAAATACACTTCGAATTGGTTAATCATCCACCTTATAGTCCAGATTTAGCTCCTAGTGACTTTTTCCTGTTTCCAAACTTGAAAAAATGGCTCGCAGGAAAAAGATTCATCTCAAACGAAGAAGTGATTACCGAAACTAACGCGTATTTTGAGGGGTTCCCGAAATCGTATTATTCAGATGGTATAAAAAAGTTGGAATATCGTCTTACTAAGTGTGTCGAAGTAAACGGAGACTATGTTGAGAAATAAATGGTTTTTGAAAAAAAAAATGCTTTTTTCCTACTTAGGTAGCTTCAATATCAATCCGCCCTCGTAACATATACTCGTAAACAATTTTTTGATTTTTTTATATGAGTGGAAGAGTCGTGGGGAATATGAAGCGTTTCGGACACAGATACATTGATGATTTCTCAAAGCAGTGGCTCTGGTTTCTTCGGATAATGATGCTAAGGGTGAATTCTCGGAGCGAAATCCGATAATTGTGACTAAAAGAAACCACAGGATACCCTGGGAAAACACATATTAACATTCTTAACTCACAGCTCTTGAAGCAATGGAAACATGGAATCAGACAAGACCGAGCAAACTTAAATATCATAACTGGATAAAATATCACTGAGAACAGTTTTCGACTCACATATCAAGGAATGCTAAGAGTGAAAGAATCGTGTGTGTAGAGTGTATCAATACCTCAGAAATAAGTAAAATTATGTGGCTAAATTTTTATTGAAAATTCTTCCTGAAAAAGTCTCTCAAATACGTCCGCCTCAAGTGCTGCTCCCTGATAGAGCAGGAGGAAAGATGACTACCAGAACTTGTCTTTCTACGATGTCTCGCAACAAGTGCTGGTAGTCATCTTTCCTGCAGCTCTAGCATTTCTGGCATTGAAATTCTGGGCGAAAGTCAAAACCTTGAATATAACTGTGTACAGATTTCAGGAGTTCATCATCACTACTTAATGTGCAATATAACAAGTTCGGTCATGAGTTGCTTGGATCTATTCGCAATGTATTTAGATCTATACAAATCACAAATTTGTCTTATTTTCTATCATAGGGAGAACGTTTCACGGCATTTTTCATGGCAAGACTCGAATAACTTTTTACTCCACTTTGACCCCACACTATTTTGTTTCGATTGTATTAAAATCTTTTCTTACTCGTTGTTCACTTTAATTTTCTCCAAATATCTACCCCGAGTTTGCGTTGCTCTTAATGTCAATTAATGCTATATTAAATTATATTATATTTATTATTTTTTGGTTTTTAATGCCATTGTCTTTCAGTGTACTTACTCTATTCTCATTTAGTTTTTTCTGTTTACTTTCCATTGAGCTCGTTACTATTATTTTCACCAATATTTGTTCTACTCAACTCTGTATTCATCTGCGAAATTCATCGCTTCCCGTAGTTGTTTTTGTATTATACCATTCCATTCAGTTCGTATTAATTTTTTACCACAATTTCTATGAAATCGGATTTGGCATGAATAACCAGGATCATGCTTCAATTATAAAATGTTTTTCTACCAGCACTGAATCTCCTCCTTTTCCCTCGTTTTACTATCTAATGTGGGCACAATATATCAAAAGGTCGCGGTGCTTTAAAGCCCCTACACACAATAATCTAATGTGCGAGCGGAATCCTGTACAAATTTCAGGAACGAATGTAGCGAACCCAACAAAACTCACTTTTCTTAAGTGAATCACGAAATTGCCGCCAATACGACTGCAGCAAATTTAGAGGAATCCACCCGCACACTGAAAATGAAAATCCAATGATTGGACTTAAACCATCCCGATTCAGTATGAGCGCAGGTAAATGCGAGAAGAACTGGTGTTCCAGCACATCAGTGCCAAACAAAAATAAGTAAATATAAATCGATTTAGTTGGTTTGTTTATTTTATCTATATAACAAGATTGTTCTGTTTTATGGCAGGCTTATCCATTACATTCTCCCAGCCCCTTTGGGGAAATAATTCAAATTGGATTCACATTGGGTTAGTCTTCTATGTTGATATTCTGTGGAAAATGTATGAAAAGAAAGTATATTAAAATGTGTGTCCTTCAATATAATTGTATGAAGTATTCATGACTCACGAAGAATCCTTGTTTATTTACAAAACGAAACCTCCCTTGAATGTATCCTGTTTTATTTACAGGATAATGTTGCGTCCATCCAAGATACAAATTAAATTAATTAACATTTTATTGTGAAGTCTCCGCTTCACATTCCAACATTTGCGACTGACTGAATTGATACGAATAAAATATATTCCAGTTTACAATTTCGATAAAGAAAACTCGATTGCTCTGATGAAAAAGTCAAATTTGTCAAGTGACTCAAAAACCCCTCAAATAGAGTGGATCCAAGAAAATGGAATAAAATATTGTTGCGAAATTGCCCTCTTCCATTTTATTCTGTTACGAAATTGCCCTCTTGAAAATTTATTCTAACTCTCTATACTCGGATTCGTAACACTGGATTGTGTAGTAATCAAACAATCGCTGGTTAAATTAAAATAATTAACTTTACTTAATTATTGCTAATTACACACTTAATATTAGGCTTAAAGTTTACTGTATTACAATTTGCACTTTATTTAATAATTCATTCATCACTTTATTACTTCTTAATCAGAAGTACAAATACTGCTGCTCCGATTAAATGCCCGATGTACACACCGTTACGGTTGCTTTTCAACTGCCTCTCACTTTAATAGTGGGGTGGCTTATATACCTTTTGAATGGTTGAAGTAGAAAATTCTAGAATATTCTCTACACAATAAAATAAGCTTCTGGATCATTCTCGAATCTTATCTACACCTCGAAAGTAGGTTCTTGAGTAAACTTTTATATTCGAGTACATTCTAGAGCATTCTCTCCACCTCAAAAGAGGGTTCTTGAGTAAGCTTTTATTCGAATAGATCGTGTCTTGCCTTATACACCTCTCGTTGTGAACTGCACTTAATAGAGGTATCCTAAGTATCGAAGGAAGTTTTTATCTGCATGGATTGTATCTTGGCACTCATTCTCAAACTTCAGATGCGATCCTAAAATTATGCAATTTCGTTTCAATATTATGCCTATTTAAGGCCAGAAATTTCCAGTCCAGGTACTTGTGAGTTGGTTAGATGTGGGATTTCAAGATAAATACTACGTCATTGTATCATCATAAGTCCCCGAACAATCTGTGTTTTATAAATTGTAACCTGGATATATAGTTATAGTGTTTATTTGATAACCGACTACAGACCGATTAGTTGGATCGTTCAGATATTCCGTTGAAAGATCCGTTCAATTCGTTCGATTGATTTACTATTAAAGTATCCTACACAAGCCAAACACTTCATGTCTGTATTGATGATTTTCTTTCAGTTCAGAGTAATTGGAGCATTGCAAATTATGCGCTATTTCAATATCACTGAAGAAACTTAATAGAACCTTTTCTCTCAGATACCTCATAATTTCCAGATAACATTTCTTTTCAACTCGAGGGGCAATCACACGTAACTGCTCTCAACAAAGTTATTTTGATGTATTTTAAAGATTGCAGACCACATTTGAGGTCATCGAGTCTACAAGCCTCATCAACTACTCTCAATAAATTTATTTGTTTGTTATTAATGTCTCAGAAATCTCTTAAGGGCGACTAACCTAATTGACTGCTCCCAACAAACTTATTTTTCTCTATTATATTGAAACATAAAGTGAAACATAAATGATTGCATACCTTTAGGATCCCATTTGGAGTTTGCGAATGAGTGCACCACCCTATGTATTTCAGCCAAGACACAATCCACGCAGATAAAAACTTCCTTCGATACTTTTAGGATACCTCTATTAAGATCAGTTACTACGAGAGAGGTGTATATAAGTCAAGACACGATCTATTCGAATAAAAGCTTAGTCAAGAACCCCCTTTCGAGGTGGAGAGAATGCTCTAGAATGTACTCGAAAATAATAGCTTGTTATTTTAATTTAACCAGCGACTGTTTGATTACTACACAATCCAGTGGTACGAATCTGAGTATAGAGAGAAGTTAGAGTAAATTGTCAGGAGAGCAATTTCGTAACAATATTCTTAAAAAACGTGAGCAAATGAAATATTAAATTCGGACAACTATACTGACTCCTAGGAAAGAAGTTGAAACTAACAACCCACAATGAACTACTAATATATAAACTAATTTTAAACCAATCTGGACCTATGGACTACAAATATGGAGCACCGCCAGCAAAACGAATGCGGAAATTATCCAAAGATTTCAAAACAAAATATTGCGGACAATTTTAAATGCTCCATGGTATGCTCCAAACGACTTAATACATCGTGATCTAAAAATTCCACTGGTTGGCTAGGAGATAAGACTCATTAGTTACAGATATAAAAATAAACTTCTCTCGCACCCTAATAATGAACTAAGCTGTATAGTTGAAAACAAAAACACCACCAGACGAAGGCTAAAGAGACTCCGACCATCTGACTTATGAGCCAGATTTTAAAGTAATTATAATATATACCACCAATTTTTTTACATAATGTTGAGGTTGATATGGCAGTGGCCACAGAAACTGTAAACCTCCCTATATATTGAAACATAAATGATTGCATACTTTTAGGATACCTCTATTAAGTTCAGTTACTTTGAAAAAGTTTTATATAAGTCAAGACACGATCTATTCGAAAAAAAGCTTACTCAAGAACCCTCTTACCCCCTTTATAACCCACTTACTAGTCGATTGAGCTAATCCCCATGACACACCATGGCAAAACTTTGATGATTCAACTGTCAACATTTATATCTTATATCCCCAGAATGTTCGGTCTGATGGACAACAACACGTTGGTGGAATTTATTTGAGTAGACTAAATTTTATTAACTTTATTAAAAATTTTTAATTTTTACAATCAATCAATTCAAATCCTGGCTTGAAGTTGGTCATATTATAAACTTTAAAAACTTTACGCTTAATTTAGGGAATGTGATTTCAAAAACGATATTTTTCAAGAATTGCATCTAAGGGCTCCATATTTGAGTTGGGTGTGTGGGATATTCTATTGCAAGGCGCTTTGCGGCGGCGTTAGTGGGGTCCAGCTGCCGCTGGCAGGGCCGGCGCCGGTGCCGCCTCCAGCCGAGACCACAGAATTTGGCACCGCCGACGAGACACGATCGTGTGTGTTTGTGGTGCCCTCCATCGCTTCCAATTTGACGACGCCTGTGGGTGAGTTCGGCGTGGTCGCTTTTAGATGACTGCACTCCAAAGTTAAGACTGAGGCGCCATCCTCGTGCGTCTTGTACATGGCTGTCTGTGTATCGTCGAGGGTCTTTGCAACTTCAACGGGTTCCAGCGGATGAGTGGCATAACTGCAAGTGACAGGGGAAGAGAAGGAGGGGAGAGTGTCGAAAAGAGAATCATTGATAACTAAACTACGTGTTAATTAAAGATTCTTCAATTGAAATACGCAATTGCACACCGCCTCAGCAAACTTACCCAATTTCCGAGACCAGTGGTATGTATTCCGGCTGATAGGCGTAGGCGGCATTCTGATACAGGCCATATTCGGCGCCAGCTCCATTATGCCAAGTGCTCGCCGGATAGCTCAGAGCAGACGGCCCATTGAGGACATTCGTGTAGAGCTGATGCGTTGGTGAAGTGGGCGTGGGGTGGTAAACTTGATGGGTGGGGGCTCCATAAGTTTGTGGTGGCGGCGCACTTGAGGCGTTCTGATAGATGTCGGACGCATGCGCAGAGTGGGACATATTGTACTGCTGGCTGTGCGTGTGTGGCGTTAAGTGGTGGATGGTGTAGCCGGGCGAGGCGCCAGTGTAATTTGGCGAAGCATTTGTGGGCGAAGGGGAGTTGTGCGAGGCTGTGTGAGAGATAATTGCAGCAAATATTATAGAAGTATTATAGAGGAAGAGTTGAAGACCTTATATAAATACCCGGAATTATTAATGTCAAAGCTTTCCATACTAAACTCTTCTAAACCAACATTTGGAAAAATTTGTGACCAATCACTTTCAAAATCATCGGCAGTTATAGCTAAAACAGCTTCTGCAGAACTCTTGGAGATGAACAATTATTTTGGAAGCATGAGATCTCAGACACACAATGGCCAACAGCGAACGGAGGATCTAGTGTAAAAAATTCAACCCTCGAAGATAATGTTGGGCTCAAAACTGCCCTGCATAACCACAGACATGAGATACATTTGTGGACCTCTACGACGACAACAAGAAAGTCCTCCCGGACGCTAAAGAGCGACAAAGATGGTGCTGTTCTTACAAATGAGGGAAACCCTTCGGAGTACCAATTCGAATTTCGGAAGAAGACATCCACGGAATACAGTATCGATCGTTGTGGACGTTGTGGTTGAATCAACCTTAAGTTACCAAGAAGTGCTACAAAGTGGTCACTCTGGAGACCTAAAAAACTGTAAATTCAACGAGTCGAGGGCTTGACAATTTCGGCGGCTATTTTAATATTGGGGTCTGGTGAGATGAGAATCCTTTTGAGAATGGTTCGCACAACACAAAGCTCTGTGCTTGGACCAACACTGTAGAATTTCATTTCCGCTGGGGTTCTCGTATTGGACTACTCCAGAGACGTAAGTAACACTAGTTCAATTTGAAGATGATACGATGTTAACAGCAGTTGGACCCCTGGAAGATGTTCTTTCTTCTTGACTTTGATGTAAATCTTCCAGAAGTGGAGTTGGCAGGCCAGAAGATAGTGGGCGGACTTTAGCGAATGAAGAACTGAGAAGCAGATAGTAGTGAGATTGAGGGACCTTCGCATTACATATCCAACACACCTCCGGAATTTCGAGTATTCGTTGATGGGTGGATGAATTTGAAGGACTAACTGGATAAGGTCAGTATAAAAGGGGATCATGACAGACCGCAATGCTGTTAGTAATCTGGCGTCAACGGCGGCAGTAGACCCACCACAGTGTATATAATGTAGACTCATGGATGAGCGGAGAAGATCACGACATCAGTATAAAAGGCGAGCAACACCGGCATCAACAAGCAGAGAGGACAGACCGCAATGCTTTTAGTAATCTGGCGGCAACGGCGGCCATACAAAGTAGACTCATGGATGAACGGAAAAGATCAAGACATCCTCACAAGCTAGTACCTCCTGATACCACTATGTATATGACCTTTGGATCACTATTGTCATGAGATGATCGATGAAGTAAAATTATGCTCTACAAGTCGCTTTTACAGGACGATGACAATCAGCAAAGAACTGATGCAGAGAGGAGTCGGGAGAAAATTCATTCATAAGATCGATGTTCTTTTCTTTCATCACTCATAAGCCGACGCTGGAATATTCCAGAACAGCTGCACTATATTGGGTGCATTCGTCGGTGCGCAGCACAAAAGAGCTCGATCGAGTCTTCACCTGAATGTTGGAGACTAGACGTCAGTTGAGTTTCCCCACAGGCAAATCATCTGAAAATTTTCTAGAAGCGGAAATCGGTGGTAAATGCATTTAAGTAAGCAAGGAAGTGATCCAGTTGGTGCTCTTAGAAGACGGATCGTTCAGATCGGTAAATATTTTTAAGAAGAGGATGAGCAATTCACTCATCGTGATTTTTTACTACTTGCAATTCTGGAGAGAAAATGAAAGCAAAATAGAATATATAATTTCTTCAGACCGAAGATAAACTCAATGGACCCATGGCGATATGAGTGAGCTGGTCCAGACACAATGGACCCATGGTGGTCTGAGTGAGTTGGTCCGGACACAATGGACCCATGGTGGTCTGAGGGAGCTGGGCCGGACACAATGCACCCATGGTGGTCTGAGTGAGCTGGTCCGGACACAATGGACCCATGGTGGTCTGAGTGTGCTGGTCCGAACACAATGGACCCATCGTGGTCTGAGTGAGCTGGTCCGTACCGGCTGCCACGAAAACCTATCCTAACCGAAGATAAACTTACTCCAGCACTTACACATTGTCCTGCTGCTGCACACGTTGACGGGCATTGGGCCCGGTACGCTGGCCGAGCTCCAGTAGCTGCCGTTGTTGTTCTGCCAGCTGCTGGTATAGGAGAACACCGAGGCGCTGGAACTCGGCTCGACGGGCATAAAGCTTGACTGTGAATAGGAACTTGTGAAACCGCCCGCGAGAGGTGTGGCGCCACCAACGCTGACGCCCGACTGTAAACTGGTCGGTGTTTGTGGCGCTGACGGTGGCTGCGGCGGCGAAGCATTGCCTGTGCTGCCGTTCGAGCCAGAGCCGGAGACCACACGCGGACGCGCATATGGTGCGGAGCGAGCCGTTGACGTTGTGCGACTCGACAGCGAGCGTCCGTAGCGATCGCAAGTTGTGGCCGTCAGTGAACCTGGTGACGGCACTAGACTGGGTGGAGGTGGCGCTGCAGCTGCTACCGCCGCAGCGCTCGTGTAGTGTGTTGGCGGTGGAATAAGCCAGCCGTAGTGAGCATCATGGGAATACAACGTGTCGGGGCGTTCCTACAGAACAGTTGGAGTTTTTGTGAGGAAATGGCTCAACTAATTGATAATGCTTACCTTGGCATCCAAGAATGCTTTGGCAAACGGATTATACTTGATTTTAAGCGATGTTACTTCTTCGTTCTGGTACGCCGTCACTGCTATAAACTGTGTTTCCGGGAACGGATACGTGACCACGTGCCGCTGCTCGGTCCCGACGCGCACGATATGTACCCGCGGTTCATACTTGTGCAAGGAGTTCAACATGATTTGTCCGTTTCCATTCGTTTTGTTCGTTAATTTAACTTTCGCGAAGGATATCGGCTCTTTCATGAAGTGCGCACCGAAATTGGGCGACTCCGGGTGCACATAGATGGGATTTGAGGGTGGGACTTCCGCTTTGCCGCCAGGTACCTGGAATGACACACCAATAAATGTACATTAACATCATAGAATGTTCTACCGATACTCACCCATTCGCCCGAGATGTACTTCCATCTGTGGGTGTCCACCTGCTTGAATTCCAATAAAACGGTGTACATGGCCGCGGGGTCCAAGCCAGAGGCACTAATTTTGACCACTGGAAACATGCGCCTTCATCAAAGAGAAAATAAGAAAGCAATGAAATTTTTATGAAAGAACTAAATTTTAATTAAACCAGGACAGGGGGTTTCAGGAGGCTTGGAGCGACTACTATATATACTGGAAATCAGAAGAGTAATCAACTGGATATGCCAGCTCGATGAGGACGGCATTGTCCACGTCAGTCTTAGCTCCCAACACAACTTTGCAACCATATTGATGATATGTGTAGGTGGACATGGCAGTGGAAATTTACTACGGTAGCCTACTGGGCAAGTAAGTAAGTTGTTTGGAATCGCCTGAGCTTTCACTCCCAAAATGATTCCCTTAATCTAGACTATGGATAGTTATTAGACTATTTTCATACAAACTTACACTTGTGTGCTGGTCTAAAGTTATTAACATAGACTACTCCATCACCCCAACCCATTGAGATGATAATGAGACTACCCCTCTACATCTATATACGGAATACAGCTTCAATAAGTGTCCTGAGAATCCAGCTTTCAGCAAGGGCATTGATCATGGAGGCACTTCAAACTGATCCATGCAAGATTATATTATTATTGTTATTATTATTATTATTATTATTATTATTAATTAAGAATGCAAGGTGTTGGGGGAACGAGTACTGGCTACAGAGGCCTTCGACTCGAAGAGAAAAGGATTTTATAGAAAGAAGCATTTTGTGGAGGCCAAGCCCGTGCCCGATATATGATATCTTTCCCATATTCTCTTTGGGACCTCAACTGAGACCTTCGCAACTATTCTCACAATTTATTGATGGCCAAAGAGCAACCTCGTCGTGAAAAAAACCCCGTCTTCTTAAAACTTTTTTTATTGAGACATTATACAATGATTCTTTCTACAACGACTGTTCACTTATGACCCAAGAGCTGCTTAGATCTAATAAATTACATAAAGACATCAACACATTCTAGCGAAAGTTATTGAAAGCGCTCCACCAGCTCAAAAGGTTCAGAGCGTCGCAGTCGTCGTTTTTAGCTGATCTCACTAAGCAACTTGCTGGCTTCTTCATTTCTGTGCTGGCGGCAGGGTCTTTCTTGATGAGATTCGGCCAATTTTCTGATTCCGGTGTTGACTGTCGGTACCTTCAGATCGCGGTAGGTAGGTAGGTAGGTAAGGCGGCCACCCGAAAATTTTTTGAG
The DNA here is from genome assembly GCA_920105625.2 of Clusia tigrina. Lineage (NCBI taxonomy): Eukaryota > Metazoa > Arthropoda > Insecta > Diptera > Clusiidae > Clusia > Clusia tigrina. The sequence goes on from OV050032.1 coordinate 192,526,655, forward strand.
ATATCTCCCAAGGAGTCCAAAAAGTAGTCGTATAGGAAAGTGCGCCTCCTTCTGGACAGCGCTGGACATGTGCACAACAGGTGAGCAATGGACTCTTCAGATCGCTATGAAGGTCGCTGTTTCTGAGGTACCAGGGGGCTTTAACCGTGGAGCGTAGCACTTTGTTATGGAAGGGTTGAATTATTTGCACATGACACTTCGTTGCACAATCCCAGAGCTGCGCGCCATCCAACCAGAGAGGATTCAAAACTTGTGTGTAAACAACGAACTTGCAGTGAACGGACAGAAGAGAGTTTCTCCCATTGTAGTCTTTGCAACTTCGTTTCGAATTCGTGTCTTTCCATTTAAGTTTTGTGTCCAGGGTCATTCCAAGATACTCTGCTCTATTTGAAGACGGTTTCTGGTTGCCAAATATCTTAATCGGCAGTATTGATATCTTTTTTTTTTTGTTGTAAAGTTGATGTGCGAAGTTTTCGAATTATTTAAAGCGATTTTCCATTTTGTTCTCCAATTAGCTATTTCCTCAACAGCGTCCTGGAGTTGTGGCGTTGATTCAGTTTCTGTATTGTCAACAGTCAGTATTCCTGTATCATCTGCAAAATGGTATTTTCTGGTGTTAGTATATCAGATGTATATAGATAGGTCCAAGTATACTGCCTGGTGGAACTCCTGCTTTGCTGGGCTTGAGCTCAGAAAAGTCGTTTTCACATTTGACATGGAAGAATCGATCAGACAAGTACGATTCTAGAATGTCGCAATAGTCGGCTGGGAGTATGCCTCTATATTTTTTGATTAAGCCTCCACGCCAAACTTTATCAAAACCCTGAGCGACCTCAAGGAATATGGCTGAGCTAACTTGCTTCTTCAAAACATTTTCCAATGGCGCTTGTTATTCTGTGGATTTGTTCGGTTGTTGCGTGTTTATCTCTGAAGCCAAACTGATGCGATGGAATAAGACTCGATCCTTCCATGATTGGCTTAAGGCGTTTTAGTAGCAACTCTTCAAATACCTTCGATGTTGTTGGCAGTAATGATATCGGTCTGTATGATGAGGCTTCATGCTGCGACTTGCCTGGTCTGCAAATCATAACGACTTCAGCTATTTTCCAGCAGGTGGGCACATATTTTACAGCGAAGCAAGCACTAATTATATCGGTTTATCTTACTATAGCTTTACACGTTCATTTCTTCAGGATCTCCTCTACAACCAGGTCAAATCCGGGAGTTTAGTTGTTCTTCAACCCGTATTGGATTAGATCGTTTATTTCTTGAATAGAAACTGGTGCAAAATGTGCGTTGCTTGCATTATCAGAGCTGTGATTTGTAGTTGTATCTACGTTGGAACTTGTGGCTTCAGTAGAGAAGATGTTCAGTTGCTTTCTCAAGAGCACTTCTAGCCCATTTACCATCAGCTTTTTTATGTGCGGAATATGTTTGTTTGGTCGTTTTAGTCGTTTTGTACATTTCCATAGTGAATATCCGGATCTACGTTCGGTAGTGAGGCTGCTGACGTACAAATCAACGGAATCATTTTTGAATTCACGAAGGGATCGCTTTAGCCTTTGGGCTGCATTGTTAAAGCTGCATTTGTCATTAGGAGATCGAGTTTGGCGCCATTTCTTCCTCAATCTACGTTTTAGTGCTATGAAATCTCTTAGTTCAAGTGGGTAGTTCATACCAATCTTCTTCCGTTGAACCTGCGGTGTACTTTCCCAAGCCCATTTCTGTATAAATTTAACAAACTGATGTGCTTCTATTTCTCTGTCGTCCTGACTATGAATGTTTACTTCAGAGTCCAGCTTTGAACGGAAATATTCCCAGTTTGTGTTGCTGCTTGTTAAGAGAGGACTTTCTTCTCTCGTTAAGGCATCATCACTCAGTGCTAGATAAACTGGAGAATGGTCCGAGCTGAAGTCTAATCCTTCTTCAATATGGAAGTAGTAGACAGACATTTTATTACTTATGAAAAAGTCGAATCAGTCTTGATTCTTGGTGGGTTCAGTTGGCCAGTATGTTGGCTTTGCTGTGGACATAAAATCCCTCATTACTTCCCTTAGAGCGTTTGATAGTGCCCTGCCCTTGGTAGTTGTAATCCCAGAGCCGCATGTGGTGTGCTTTGCATTGAAATCTCCACCTAAAATGCATCCATGTTCATAAAATCCTAGGAGTGGCTTGTAGTCGTCAGATGTTATTGTGTATCTCGGTGGGACGATAAACGGCACCGATTGTGAGACGTTCCTGCTTAGTTTCTATGCATATTTTGGTTATCTGAAATTTATCAGAGCAGATCTGTTCTTCTTCGAATTGTTGGATATTATTACTTATAATAATTGCGCTTTTACCCCTTGCATTGTTACTGGGATGAACTGTGTGATACGTAGCAAGCATACGATTCATTTGTAAAATGAGTCTCAAATATGAGGCTTATGTCAACTTTTCCAGTTTCTAGTATAGCTTCAGGCTCGATTTTATGCTTAAGCAAACCGTTGGCATTCCATGTCATGATTCGTAGTGTACTATATATACTATCATTATATATATAAGCTTTTTTCTATTTCACCTTAGGCGACTCTGGAATTGTTTATTGATAACTTCCTGCTTCTGTATACATGATTGCAATAGTGTTAGATTATATTAGATTAGATATATTTAAGGGTGTTATACACTGTGACCTGACAGATCTATTGTGCTGCCCCTATTTATTTGAAAGATGAGGATAGTCTCATCTATGAATCTTCTGTCAGGTTAATTTTCGACAGGAATTCATGTATTTTGGAGGAATCAAGTTGAGGGGCAATAGGGTTGGCACATCGTGTTCTTTTTCGTTTCTGTAGGTTGCATATGTACCTCGAACAGCTCCAGCGTAGGTACTTCCATGATGGAAGTTATTTGCAGATGACGATGGAGCCGGGGGTTCACTCTTGTGTTTGGCTGGCTGGTGTGCTCTTGTGTTACCATGTTCTTTACGTTGATCTCTAAGCTTTTGCAACTCTTTAGTGACTGTGCAGCCGTGGTAGCAGGATGTTCTTCACCACAATTGCAGCATCTTGGCTTTCCGAGTGCATTTTGCAGTTTCATGCCTGCCGTGCATTTCAGGCCTCCCGCTTGCTTAGAGCAATAATTTTTGGTGTGTCCATAAGACTGACAGTTTTTGCATTGCGGTTTAAGGGCGCTATTTTTAACTGGTTCTCTTTTAACAATGGAGCTAAGAATGCTTCGTAGGCCAGGTATTTTGTTTACATCCTCAGAAGGGTCAACTAGCATAAAAAGTTTGAGGGGCTTTGTTGATTTCCACTGCAATTTGTTGACAGTATTTCAGACTATAAGTCCTTTATTTTTAAGATCGCCAACTATTTCTGAGGAAGGACACGAGTGATGAAGATTTTTAACTATAACCGTAATAGGACGTGATTGCTTGTCTTGGTATGTGAACCATGATGTTCCACTTGACGAGAAGAACGCTGTGAGATTTCTATAATCTGTGCTATCGGCAGTATTAACTTTAAAGACTTCGTTGCTTTGCAATTTAATTGTATATTCTTTTTTGTTGGCGATGGTTTCCCATAATGCAATTACGCTTAGTTGGATATGAAGTCACAGTGGTTTCGCTGCTTCATCAAGTATGCACATTAGCCCTGACCTCCTCTGTGTGCTCTTTCAAATTAGCCATTGAGGAGTAAATGCGATGAATGGTTATATCTCTTGGGAACTTGCCACTGGTCTTGGTCAAAATTTCGTCACACCTCCAACACCTCTCGGCATTTAGCAAAGGGGGTTTGAGATGGCTTCTACGCTTTGATACTACCTGAATAGAGTAGCATTGCTCGGTGAGTCGGAACGTCTTCTGAGTTTGGAGGCTAAATAGAACAGAGCACACATTCTTTGTGAGCAATGTTGGATGCGTGCAAATGGTTACAGCGTTTAAGTAGTCGTGGCAGATAGAGATAATGATCAGAGTTACTGCTTGAATCGATTTAGTGATTGCCGTCCGATCGTTTGTCTGTCTGGGCATCCCCACTGGTTGTAAACAGTCTCGCCCAGAATGCGAAAGAGATATTAGGATGAAAAGAGATATTAGGATGCGAAAGAGATATTAGGATGAAATTTTACAGAGAGCTGGGATACCACACACAGTCACGCATTCCTGACATTTGATATGAACAACTGCAAGCTTTCTTCTTTCACTTGTTTTAATTAGAAATACTCTAGAAATAATCCATGTCAGAGTTAGTCTAAGAACTTTCTATAATTTCTTTTGTGTTTTCTTTTCTTTAACTCGTATGATTCAGTGCTAAATCTCGTACAACAGTGCTGAGGAAGGGGTTGTTATGTTCAAATGCTAATTAGCTAGTCAGCCCAACCGATCAAGGGCACAGATTAATATTCATGTTCCCTGACGTCAGCGAAGAATTACTAAAGCTTCACTTTGTAAGCAACTCGAATACTTAGAAATGGATGCATTACGCAGATACAATTTTAGAACTGGTGGACGTGGGAAGTGGAACCGATGTTCACACCCTGAATAAGTAGAATTCTGATATGCTTTGAAGATGCAACAGGAATATTTTTAAAAGATGTTGTGATGACAAAAGCCAAATAAACTCTGCAAGATCTTTGTATTTAGCAGCGTTAATACAAGTTCGGCGGTGTGCTCTCACCCCTCATCTGGGATCTGAGGGTGAACACACTACTAATGAGATTAGATCAGACCGGCTGTAACACTCTAGCTTATGCGGATGACATCGCTATCTCTGTTTCCGGCAAATATCTTTCAACACTTTCAGAAAAGCTAAGCTACTCTCTTAACATTCTGTCCCAATGGTGTCATGAAGTTGTCTAGACGTCAACCCTTCCAAAACTGAGACTTTTCAGCAGGAATCATAAAATACCAAGTTTTGTCCTACCCAAACTCAATGGGACTTCGCTTAGCCAAAGCGATAGCGTCAAGTATTTAGGTCTGGTCCTGGACCCTAAGCTCCATTGGAAAGCAAAATTGGCGGAGAGGGTACGGAAAGCCGCGTGTGCTCTGTACTGTTGCAAGAGATCCCTAGGAACAAGATGGGGCGTCCAGCCTCGAATCATGTCCTGGCTCTATGCGGCGGTGGTTGAGCCGTATTTTCTCTATGGCGCTGTCTTCTAGTGGCCCGCAACTGACAAGGCGGTGAACCTGAAACCTCTGATAACAGGGGCTCTGCGTACCACCTCTACAAAAGCTCTATTTGCAATCCTACACTGGTTGCCCACTAAGCTTCTAGTCAGGCAACAAGCAAAATGCTCGGCTACTAGCAAAATGCTCGGCTATATCTCGTTGGACTAAGTTGAACCTGGGCCACGCTAAAATTCGAATGCAGGATATGCCCGTATCGACAGACGTTGACTATACATGCTCTGCACCTAGCCTAAACCACGGGTTCAACACCCACATTCCTTGTAGAGAGGAATGGTCCAATAAATTGGTGGTCACTGATAGTTCTACTGACATATACACGGATGGCTCCAAACTGGAGAATAAGGTCGGCTGCGGCATTTTCTCCAGCAAACTTGGCATCAAGCTCTCCTATAGTCTTCCTAACCACTGCAGCGTCTTGCAGGCGGAAGTAATGGCAATATTCCAAGCGTCCAAGTGGCTTATTCACAATGAAGTATTCGATGTGAACATTCGGATATTCACGGACAGTCAGGCGGCAATCAAGTCCCTAGCTGGTGTATTCACTACATCTAAGCTCGTACTTGGCTGCCGCTCCTCCCTGAACGTCGTCTCAGGTAATTCAGAAGTTCACATATGCTGGGTGCCTGGACATAGCGACATTTTGGGGAACTGCGAGGCCGATGAATTGGCCAAAATAAGTACGCTGCTCCCTGACATCTCTCCCTCTTTCATTGTAGGTGTCCCACTAGCCACGTTCAAATGGGCCATAAAACATAACTACTTTGAGGCAGCTAAAAGAGCCTGGGTAAATGGATATACTTGTAGTGTTGCCAGACAAACCTGGACCACTATGGACACAAGGCGTACTAGTCAGCTACTCAATATTAGCAGGAACTCCATCAGCGCTACAATAAATGTGCTTACGGGACACTGTCTGCTTGGTAAAGACGCTGAAAGAGTAGCACTGCCCCATAACGACTTTTGTCGCAGCTGCGGCTCTGAGGAGGAGGAAGAAACAGTACTTCAACTCATGTGTCAGTGCCCAGCATATTAAAATTCTTAGGCTCACCATTCTTCACTACCTTAACCGAACTATCTTCTATCAACATTAAGGACATAGCCAGGTTCATTTCGGAATCACTGTGGTTCCCAAAACTCTAGACGGGGGAGTCGCGTCGTCTTAGTGTGGTATCACAATGAGCCATTAGGTGTGCTTAAGTGTGCTTTTGCGAAGAAGGCTGCCACTCCTACCTACCTACCTAATACAAGTTCCAATTACGATCGTGCGAACCGTGAAACTTTTGAAATGTATGCCAATATTCGAGCGAATGGAAGAGGAGTATAACAACAGAACTTAGTTGACTGATACGAAGGTTGATACCAAGTCGGATTATGACATCCATTTAAAACAGGATTCGAGTGATGGATAAAACACTTATTTGTAGTGAGTTTGTATGAAAAACTCAATATGCTCATGAGGTAGTGCCAGGAAACAGTTGAAATGCGGTGAAGTTTTAAAGTTATTGTGGGAGACATTGAATGAAGTGTGCATGTGTTTGTTATAATATGAAAGGTTTCATTATTGTTTACAACAACAATTCAACTGGTATTTACAGAGGGAGAGAGAGAGAGAGTGAGAGGGGGAAGAGAGAGAGAGAGAGTGAGAGGGAGAGAGAGAGAGAGAGGGAAAGAAGGATAGAGAGAGTGAGGGGGGAAACAGAGAGTGACAGAGGGAAAGAGGTAGAGAAAGAAGGACGTAAATATGGTCGTAAGTTAAGAAAGAAGGACGCAAAGCTAAGTTTTCTTTTGAAGTCATATTTTCACTCAATCTTGTTGTATGGGACATATGAGGTGCTTCTTGCATGAGCGACTCAAAACCAGAATACTTCGAACTTTCCACACCTTTGAGATTCCGCCTATGTTTTGGTGACTATTCAGACAGTCAAGCTTCAGATAAACCTACATCAAGATTAATTAGTATCTAGGGCCGGAATACGTTCCTCCGTCATTGGCTTCTGGCCACCACTTCATCTGAAACTCTTCGCTGGTTATCGGTGTAGCTGGAAACTAACCCACAACAGGATTAGTTAGGAACTTAGGGTTTGTCTACTAACTTCCCTCAATAGCTTCTGGACACCATTTTCTCCGAAACTCTTCGCTGGTCATCGGTGTAGCTTGAAACAAACGCACATCGGGATTAGTTACGAGCTTAGGGTTTGTCTACGAACCTCCCTCAATGGCTTCTGGCCACTATTTTATCCAAAACTCTTCGCTAGTCATCGGTGTAGCTTGAAAAAAAACCCACATCAGGATTGGTTACGAACTTAGGGTTTGTCTATGAACTTCCCTCAGTGGCTTCTGGGTACCATTTTATCCGAAACTATTCGTTGGTCATCGGTGAAGCTTGAAACAAACCCACATCAGGACTAGTTACGAACTTTGGGTTTGTCTACGAACTTCCCTCAGTGGCTTTTGGCCACTATTTTAACTGAAACCCTTCGCAGATCTATTGAGAAGCGTGACAACTTTCGACGGAAGCTGGAGCCTGGCTTGACAACCAAATAGTCCGTCAACTCAGGGAGATCAAGTTTCACTGCTGCGCTGCTCAATTAGATGGAGCAACATTTTGGTGGAGGTTGTTCTAGAATCGCCACTTTTTTCCAAGCTGTGTTCCACTACAGTTGCTGCAAAATGGCTGCGCCAATTAGCACCTCCTAAGCGAAATTCTAAATTCATGTTTTGTGCTCATTTCGACTTTTTTCAATTTGTATGCTATATTGCTTTTTTGTTTAGTTGCTTTGCTTTGCCTTCGAGAGGCGTGAAAAAATACTAAAACGTTAACAATTCATTATTACGCGCAAAAAGGAAAAAAATAAGAAAGGCAAGGAAACACACTCTGAGGCAGACACGGGCAAAAATCAAAGTCCCATTGCGAATCTTCATGCCCATCTGTGGATGGGGGAGGGAAAGCGAGAGCAGGGAAAACAAATGCAATCGTTTAACACTTTTGTTTACTAAACAACTGACTAAGTAAATAAGCAAGTAAGTAAGTGAGTAAGTAAGCGAGTGAATGGAAGAGTGAGTAAGTAAGTAAGCGAGTGAATGGAAGAGTGAGTAAGTGAGTGAGTGAGTGAGCGTCCAACCTGCCATTCTTGGTAACGATCATCTCGTTGGTGAGGTTCTCAAATCGCAGCCAGAGCTCGCGGTCGTCCAAGCTCACTTGCAAATTACGCTCCAGGCCTGGACTCCGATTAGCAAGCGACGTGTGATTGATGCCGTTGTTGTTGTGGTTGGTGGTGCTGCCATTGGTGTTGCCATTGTGTGCCGTATGTTGTGGGGAATGTGTGCCGCTGGTGCTGCTGTTGTTGTTGTTATTTGCGTTCGGTGAACCAATGCCGGTTGGGTCGACAGACGAGAGTATATGCGCAGTGGTCATATCTGCTGGAAAGAAAATTGAAAAGAAATTTGGAAAAGCGAATTAATAAAAATTTTTTGGATAGAATATGTTTGAATAGTTGTAAATACATTTGTTGCAATTTATATAAACAAAAATGTGTAAAAGGATACGGCATCAGCAAGACCTGAGGAGCTATAGGGCCATAAGGGTTATGCATGCAGAGTTATCGACTCGTGGGTGGAGAGTGTCAGGTTTGTCTTGAAAACAATCGAATATTTCGCTCGTCAATTCAACTCCCGCCAGTTCTTCCAGCACAATGGATATTTTATCATCCACGTAACCCAAAAACATCAGTAGAAAATCTCCGCGAATTTTCGAGGTCGATCTATGAAATGAAGTTCAGAGCACAACTAAATCAACTTTAATCGATAACATTTTGAAAGACTTGAAGAGTTTGGTGGAGTTTTACCAGGCCTTGCATCAGTGCGCCTTCGTTTAACTTGGATAAGTGTGATCATTAAGCCAGAAATCCCGAATCCCAGAAGATCGTATCAACTTCGACTCTCCCGCGGTTTTTTCTAGAATTTTAGGTAAGTCCACCCTCTTCAAACTTATCCGGATTGGATTATATATCTTTCACATGATACCGAAATTGAGACTGGTGCAATTATTTGCAGTAATTCCAGTTCACGCAACAACACGAACACCATCGCAGATTCGCCGATGGGGTCGTGCAGGATCAGGTTCACTGATGAGGCTCAATTCACCTCAATAGAGACGTTAATCCGCAAAACTATTATATTTGGGATAAAAAGGAATTCTACAAATGATTCAAGCGACGACCTCTGTATTTGCATCCCGCCAAATTTCCAGCTTCATTTAGTTCATGGTTTTGTGCTGCAGTCATTGAAAAATGAAGGATGAAGATGCGATCTCTACTATGAAGTCCAGACATGTGACAACTCGTCTCGGAAGTGGGAGATCTGTATTTAGAAGAGATGTGTGTTTTCCATAGGAAGGCTTATCTGCACATCATACAGCTTGGGATAGAATGTTTCGTTTGTGAAAACTCTCATTACTGAATGATTTCTTCATTACTGAATAATTTCTTCATTAGTGAATGATTTCTTCATTACTGAATGATTTCTTCATTACTGAATGATTTCTTCATTACTCACTGATTTCTTTAGTTGCTCACCAAGTGTGAAATCCTGCGACTTTATAGCTTTAAACTTCTTGTCACGGGTCACAAGAAAGGACCAACAATTCGCAAATTCTTGATGATCTTAAAGATCACACTCGTAATGTTCTGGCCAAAATATAGTTTTAAATGTGCGGAAAACCCATCACAATTCCCGTAGTCTTCAACTGATCCGTGGCTCTTGTAAATCCTCAACCAAATGATAAACGATGGAAATTATGCTTTCATGTACAATAAAGTGGCAAAATGAATTTTTTCCGATCCAAATTTTAACCAGAAGTTCGATAGTCGTGCCTCAACAACCCTACAGTGACGTTCCAAGTACTAGTTCGGTGGTCTGTATCTACATAGGTAGGTAGGTAGATAAAGCGGCCGCCCAAAGGGCATACTTAGGCCATCATTGACCCCTTGTAATACCGCTTGAGACAAACAGGTCCCATCCCCTTCAAAGGTCCAGCCATTTGGAGCTTTTATTGAAGCAACTGACGGAGCTAATCTTTTTATTTGAAATATCTCCCAAAGAGTCCAGAATGTGTTCGCCCAGGAAAGTGCACCTCCCTCTGCACAACGCTGGACACGTATATAACATTTGAACAATGGACTATTCCTCCTCATCGTACCTGCAACTCCTACAGAAGTCGTTAGAGGCAATCCCCACCCGTGAGTACCCAGTGTCTAGTGTCCCGTTAGGACACTAATTACGGAACCTATACTTAATCTATTTAGAAACCTTTGAGTCCCTTGAACATCTGAATCTAATGAGGTGACAAAAAGTGATTTGAGAAAGATAACTTGACTATATGAGTAAAGGTATTCAGAGCTGTGAATCTGATCTTTAATATATGACCCACTCCTCTATAATTTTGTTTGGAGATGGAGTAATACTCAATTCTTCGGAGCTGTAAATGTGATCTTTAATATATGAGCTACTCCTCTATAATTTGGTTTGGAGATGGAGTAATACTCAATTCTTCAGAGTGTTTTTAGAATTTCTTTGAGTCGTTTTCATCACTTTGCTTCAATTGTTGGAATTGTTGTTACTTCATTGATTTCTTTTTATATTTAATTCTCTCCAGAACAATTCTCAGGCTTCCTTCCTTCCATTTCGTAATTTGGTGGAACAACTTCAGTCTAAGATAGCGAAGTGTTTGAAGGGGGACACTGCGGACGCACAGCTTCTGGTTCACTGCTGATATAAATGGCTGTTAAATGCAGGCCTATCCACTCTCCCACTAGTTTATTGATCTTTCTTAGATGTTCCTCTTTAAACGGACATCAGCTTTTTCTTTGATTGTTTTGTTTTTGCTTTCACCTGATTTTGGTTTTCTTAAATGACAAATTTGTACAGCAAAAATTCCAGCGAAGATCAAAGAGCACTTGCCGCAAGTTGCACGGTGGAAGATTACAACAGCAACGCAGAATGGAAACATCAAATAGCAACTGAACGAAACAACAACAATGCCAGCAAGAGAAACTTTTAAATTTTAGTGACTTACTACGCCGTGTTGTGTAAGCGCGATCATAATTTTATTGATTTACAATGCCAGCATCAACAACACCACATGACTACCTGCAACAACCAAATGAAGTACAAAACCACCGTGTGGATTAGAAAAAGTGTGTGTGTGTGTGTGGGGGGGGGTTAAAATAGACTGCAATTGTAAAATGGTAAAAAAAGAAAAGTGCACTCCATCAAATGGACCGGCAACGAGAGGATAAGGCATTAGCACGGCCGTATCACTCCCCTACACAGTGGTTGCTGTTGTTCTGGTTGTTGGTGTTGTGTTCTTGCCAGCTTCATCTTGTTTTTTCTACTTGAGAGTATTTGTTGCTGCTTTTGGCTTAAACGCTTGTCGGCTTTTAATGTTTATTGCACGCTTTAGCTACGCTTAAGACAAGTCCAAAGAAACAAATGAGAAAAGCAGCCGAACTGCTGCCATAAATCGCTGGCCATGCGAGGAAACCCTTATTTTATGACACACATATGCACACCCAAACACTCACGTTCATGCTCAGTGACGAACCATTTCAAGGTGCAGCATACCCACTAGGAAGCGCCTTCAAATAATCCACGCTGTCTAAGGAAGTGCTCTGCTCTGACACACCACGTCACATGTGACCACTCACATGGAACAAGCGCCCATATTCTATTGTATGAGATGACCGACACTTGATCCCACTTTTAATGAGGATATATACGATAAATATTATGCATATAAAGCATGAACATATCTTGCTAACTAGCAGCTAACTACACTAATTCACAAATTGCGGATCTACATTTCATATTGAAGGCAGATTCATGTTTATTAGGAACAAATTCTTTAGAATGATGTCAACAAAGCAAGGAAAACATTGGCACTGGCTCTGCAGTCCAGCACATGGAGTTGTTCTATGTGTGGCTTGATTATTGATCGGTAAAGGAATCACTCCTTTATTATAACAGTGGGTGTGGCTAAGATGTCTTTGTTGTTGCTACAACCTCTACAACCTATATCAACATGTTTGTAGTTACGTAGGTTGAGCCTTATAAGACCCTACAGAGCTCTTTAAAATGTTGGGGAACCAACCCACATATCAGCTCAGGTATTTAACTACATTATTATTATAATATTGAATGTGATTCCGGTCTCGTAACAACATTGTACTACGTTGATAAGAAACCTGTACAGTACAATGTTACTACATTGATAAGAAACCTGTATAAAGCCTTTATGAAGCTTTCATTGAGATTTGAAGCCAGCAATACCAGTTTTAGATGGAAAATTGATCAAAATTGTTATTATATGGAATATTATACTAGAATTGTTAGATTACCATATACATTTGCACTAATCAGGATCCTTACTGCGACCTTGATTTGTGTAAACTGTTCAATGAATGCAGACTTTAAAGTGAAGCCAAGTTGTGGAATGAAAAAATAAATATCTCTATTTCAAATACAGAAAAGTCTGTAAAATGATTAAAATAGAAAAAAATAGCATGATGTTTGGACGATACAGTCAAGAAAGAGAGAGAGATAGAGAGAGAGAGAGATAGGGAAAAAGAGAAAAAGACAGTAAAAGAAGTAAAGAAAAGAAACAAACAAGAAATTCTTTGGTTGTTTATAGAAGAGAACACAGAGAAAATAAACTTAAACGTCAAACGGCAAAGCAGCGAAATAAAGCAGACGGACGTTGTACACGAATCCACTGAAAATCGTGGTGAATCCACTAAAAATCGTGGTGAATCCACTGAAAATCGTGGTGAATCCACTAAAAATCGTGGTGAATCCACTCAAAATCGTGATGAATCCACTCAACATCATGGTGAATCCACTCAAAGTTGTGGTGAATCCACTCAAAATCGTGGTGTGTCCGCTACGGACGCTGGCAGCGAAAAAGACTTTCCTTTCACTGTGTTCTCTGGTTTATAGTCTGCGTACAAGCTAATCTCTACAACGACCTTACCTATCCAAACTCTTTGAAAACAACTGCGAGAGACGGTTTAAGAGGTGGTTTTCATTAAGAAATGTAGCTTCAAAGATCCTCATTATTATCATAAACTAGCAGACTATGCTCTAAGTATTTACTCATCACTCAATCGATTTGCATTTCTTGATATTCGGTTGAGGAATCAAATTCCAATCTATTGAAGATGGAGTTTTTTACTGAAATGTCAATTGCCGGGACTTCACTATTTACTCCGCCACTGTTCAACTCACATGATAGGCCAATTGACCAACATATTCAGACGTATCTCTCCAATTGCATAATCACCACAGACTTTTTTCCCAAGGGTTCTATAGGTTCTCCAGTCGCTATCCCTATGACCATTATATTCAGATGCTGTGTATTCAGGACTTTCAAATAATTTTCGGCACTCTATTTAGGTCGTTCACATTTTTCTTGTGTAGTCATGGAGTCGTAAGTGGGGATAAACGTTGGAACGGAAGTGCTGCATAAGTGTGTAGAAATAGGGAAGTAATGGGGATAGTATTTAAATGGGTGTGGTGAAGGTGTGAAGTTCGCCTATCAATCCACAAGTGATGCTTTAGCCACCCATGTAGACACCTTCTCTCATATTTCTCTGTCTCTGGCATTCATCTCTCCAGGCTCTCTAAACTTAATATAATAGACTTGTAGGAAATCATAATCATTTAAACAGGTATAGGAGGATCAGGACTCTCGCCAGTGGTGAAAGTTATCAATCATAATGCAATACGTTGAGAGTAATATAGGAGGGAAATCGTAAGATCTGATGCGGTTTCCAACTGGGTTGGCTGAATATGCGGGTGTGCGTGTGGAGGATTGTGTATATATGATGTCTAAATTCAAACTGATGCTGATGCTGCTGCTGTTGATGTTGCTTCGACAACGGCAACAAACACTACAAACCGACAAACAAAACAAAGACGATTACAACAAAGAGGGAGCCAGGCCAGAGAAGTGTTTCAAAATGTTTGAAATCATAAATTAAGGAAATGTATTAATTGTTTTGTTTGTTTTTATTGAGGCCAACTCAATTGGTGACTGTGCCGACGGATATACGCGTATGGACCTATGCCGTTTTTATGCTTTTATTAGTTCTGCTTCTTTTCTAAGCGCTTTGATTGAAATGTTTGTACTCAATTGTGTTCGATTGTCTACTTGAGATTTATGTGTCTGTTTGGTAACAAAATTGTTCATTACTCCAGAGCTATGTGGGAATAGACACGGTAACATCGCTGTACAGCAATCTCTTTATGTGGGCGTACGAGTAAAAATATGCTCAGCAGTCAAAGGTAAGAAAATTTCGTTCGAATCAATTAAGGACGTTGCTGCTTTCGATACTTTCTTTTAGCCCAGAGAACAAGAATGTAAAATTCGTTCAACCTTCTGATAGAACAATGAGAAAACAAAGTTAAAAAGGAACAGTCAGGATCTAAAGGCTTTAAAATTATACTTCAGTAGTTTCATACTCCAAAAAGTTTCATACTTCAAGTTGATCATCCAAAAAAGTTTCAACCTTTATAAATAATGTAATGATAGCTTCTATAGGGTTAGGTTTATAATGCCTTAATTTCTTAATATTATAATGTCTAAATACTATAAAGGTCATTCGAATAATATCGGAGCCAAAGTGAACAATTTTCATTCCGATTGAAGGCACCTCCAATATCAGGTTCCAACTCTAACCAGAGGTTAGTTTAGGTTTTCGTGGCAGTCAGTCTACAGTACGGTTGCGAACTGACTTATTCTTGACTCTGTAAGTATCACATTATAAAACTCAAGGTCATTCGATTAATGTCAGAGCCAAAGTTAACACTTTTCAGTTCGAATGAAGGAACCTCCAATATCAGGTTCCAACTCTAACCAGAGGTTAGTTTAGGTTTTCGTGGCAGTCAGTCAACAAACCAACTCACTTAGACCACTATGAGTCTATTGCGATACCACCGCATAACACTAAACCTCTACTTTACTCCCCAAACCATTTTGAAGCCGTACTACAGCGCATGATTTGTTTGACCTTCAATCAGGACACTTTCGTTAGAGACTTGAAGGCGTATTTGCCTAAAGAGGCCGCTGTGCTTCTGACTTAAGCTGGGCTTATACAGAAGAGATGTTCCACAGTCTCCTCCTCTTCTTCATGCCCACAGCTGTTGCAGTATTCAAGAGAGAATACTCCCAGCCTCAGAAAATGCCAGACGAACAGCCAATGACCTGCCGAAGAACAGTCTACTCCACAGTTTCGTTAAAGCTAACACTTGGCCCAACATTGTTTTCTTTGATCATCCCTTAATCAGTTTAGTGACTCCCGATTAGCGTGGTTCATTACAGACCCAAGAGTTCCTCCCTTGAGTCGATTATTCCATTGACTCTGCATGATAATCTGTGTGTTACTTAGCAAAGTTATTTTGATATTCACATGCCGTGCACTTTGAATGTCAAAAGCACTTTGCTAAGTAACCGCAATTTTTGTACCATCATTTGTCCAATACTAGCGCACAAAGAAAGTAAACAACAAAAAACCACCCTATAAGCACCGTGCCAAGTTTGCGAAGAAATATAATCGGCAGCCAAATCAAAGCTTTATACTTAGAAATCCTCGAATACCGTACGAAGGATGCTTGGTTCCTTGCTGCTGCTGCTTGCAATACTCAAATAGCGTTCTCGGATTCACCGCAGTTATTATCATTGCCAATGTTATGACTCTAAACAACAATGAAACTAGCCTTCGACTAAAATCAGCAAGCTCGTCGCTCCACTTCTTCAACTCCAGGGTTCAACTTGGAGCTCTCATGTGAGTATTGAAGTATTCCAGAAATTTCTCAGCCACCATCAGAGCAAGCAATGTAAAAGTCAACAACAACACCACCACGGCACACAACTTTGTACACAGCCCACAAGAGAGATACGAGAGTACGAACACGAAGCGAGGCAAGTGACCAAAGGTCCGGCGAGCGCACTGCCTAGCAACATGGGCGCTGGACCACTGACGGCCGCAGCGCCAAACACGAGAAGCCCGAATAAATCATGTAACGAAATGGCATTTAGCCTAAAAGCATTTCTGGCTCGGTGTGCAGCAATTGATATGAATAATATTTACTTTGGACATACACGAAAACAAAAACAAAATCAGAAAGAGTATAAAAAATAAATAAATAAAAAAAAAATTATAAAAAATTATTAAAAAACACAAAAAAAGGAGGGGAAAAAGCAAACAGGCGCATGAGTAAAGCGGAAAAATGTCGAAATGCGCAACAGTGTGACTCCCCACTAATTTGAAAATGTTGTATACACGCCCGTAGCGGCGACGCGTACGCGTTGTTGTTGCTGCTGTTGTTGTTGTGCGTTTTATTATGTACATAGGTGTTGTTAGTGTTGTTGTTGCTTTGCTAGACTTTTCGTTCCAATCGTGACTTCAATATTTACTCGATCACTTTAGACTTTTATATAAAATATTCACGCTTATTTGAATTTGTTTGTGGTACAAATTGTTCTTTACAATAAAGGAACACAAGCACACATTGAGAGAGAGACAGAAAGAGAGGTAGACTAAGAGTGAAGCAGAGAGGGCCATATATTCCATATATTTTTTTATGCCTGATTAATCCCTGCAATTGTGAAATATAGAATCAGTTGCGATAAAATTTCAATATTTTGCTTAGAGTTCAAAGGCTTTGAATGTGCTTCCGCGAAGTTCGCTGTTGAAGTCTTTTGTTTTGCTGGCCTCATTGGCACGATCCATCAATCTGAAATAACGAATAGTTTCGTAGCCAACTCGCATAATCCCAAGCAACTTCCCAAGAACCATTCGCAACATAATTTAGATAGAAAAGTCAATTTATTAGTAGCACAAAAGTTGCATATAAGTTGCAGGAAGCAGGATAAAAGGCACAAAGGTTGCACATAAGTTGCACACAAGTTGCATACAAGTAAAATAAAGCATCCGTCTGAAATTGCACACCAGTTGCAGAAAACATATTTATATGCATAGAAGCTGCAGAAAACCTGCGCAGATGCACACAAGTTGCATGCCAGTCTAGGAAACATGTTTACATAGACGCACAGAAGTTGCATATAAGTCGCACAAAACATGTTTAGAAGCTCATAAGTCTCACATAAGTTGCAGAAAATCTGTTCATATGCACACAAGTTGCATATAAGTTGCAGCAAACAAGTTCTGATGCCCAGTAGTCATCTTTAATTGCATAGAAGGGGCAGAAAAAGCGTTCAGATGTACCAAAGCAGCAAAGAACTTTATGTAACATATTTCTAGTTGCATAGTAGTTGCATACAGGTCGCAAATAATACCTTTAGTTGCACAAAAGTTGCATAAAACCTACAGCCAATACGTCCCGATAAACATCGTTTAAAGAAAAAATGTGCAGATCCACAGAAGTCCCATCAAATATTTCTAGTTGCACAGAAGTTGCAGAAAGGCAGCAGAATGTTGGTTGAAAAGAAGTTCAAGTATCAAAAAGATCAGCAAACATCTTCAGTTTCTACTGAGTTGCATAAGAGTTGCAAAGAATGTTTCTAGTTGCACAGAAGCTACAAAAAGGTAACAGAATGTTGGTTGAACAGAAGTTCAAGTATCAAAAAGATCAGAATACATCTTCAGTAGGACATGAGTTGCATAAGAGTTGCAAAGAATGTTTCTAGTTGCATAGCAGTTTCTGTTTTAATCGCACAGGCACAGCATGAAACCTCAGAAAATACATTTTACTTGCAGATAAGTTACTTGAATATTTGAGGGAACATGCTTAGTTGCACAAAAGTTGCAGATATGTTGCGAAAAAAAAGTTCAGTTGCCGAAAACTTTCACAACGCTTGCTTCCGTGGCATAAAAGTCGCATATATGTATAGCAGAAAACATGATTGTAACTACTTTCAGTTGCACAGAGGTTGCATAAAGGTTGCAGACAAAATTCCACTTGCTCAGAAGTTAAATAAATGCTGCCAGAATCATGCCTACTTGCGAGGGGGGGAAGAAGTCTCTAGCTGCAAAACACTTTTTCGATAGGAATTTCAGATGAAGATAAGTTTCATAAGAGTTGCAATCTTCAAATGAAGACTGGTAAAACTACCTATGACCAACAACTGTCGAGGGATTCCACTACAAAATGGTGGAGCAGCTTTAAGCTGATTCCAAACAGGCAATACGAGGAAGGCATAAGGAGGAGTTAATTGCCACCGCAGCCAACTACGCGACATTTTACAAGGCAACTGGTAAGAGCGAAACTACTGTATTAAGGAAGATGAAGGAAGATAAAGGCTATAAAAAGCTCAAGTGTGTCTGGAAATGAATTCTAAACATTAGAGCCTTAACAACTTGACCCAGTGAAGGATTTCTAGCAGGAAACATAAGTTTCATGAAATCATTTAACCGGGCTATAACAGGTCTCTTCCGGCACAACATTTCCATTACTTCCCCTTCTAAAGAAATTCCAAGGTAAGCGATATCAAAATAGTTTAGAAGAATCGTTCTTAGTGTTACTCATCTGTTGATTAAAGCGTTAAATTTATGCAATGACGTATTGAACATTGTTGGCATTTAAAAAGACGACGTGTTCGAAACCATTGTAATAAAAAAAATTGTCGAAAAACTTCAACTAATTTAGCAAATTAACACACGCAGAAAAAAAGGCATTTGTTTTTAATTTCTCAATAAATTGAACTTTACCTTGAAATATAACACAATGAAAAACCAACAACAACAACCATGAATATATTTATTTAGTTTAAAATATCATATCATAGCGAAACTGTGAATTTAATGTTCAAGGAACATTCTTGGATGGCCAGTTTTATACGAACTGAAAAAAGTCGGCAACAGATTGACAGTTGAGAGTGGCAGTGGCTAAATTTGATTCATTTAACTGTACTGGAGATATCGCTTCTTTAGGTCTTAACAAGTATAGACGGTCTAGAAATAGGGAGCGCTTACTAGGATCCCACTTCTTAGCAAGTATAGATAATCCATACCAGTCCGGTGTTAGCAACCTTCTTCGCTTTGCAAAAGGCTCAGGTTGGTTCAATCTGGAGAGGGAAGCGTAGCCATGCCTCGCATCCGCGGTTCACAACGGACCCAACTGGTGGCATCACTGGTTAATTGGTGATGCGGCTGACCAACCTACCTACCTAGGGTTAAATGAACTGTGCAAATGATTCCCGCAGCAATCAGCTACCGACAGGATATCAATGGTTTGTGTAGGGGATGTAAAGCACTGCGACCTTTCGATCTATTGTGCTCATATCAACGGGGCACAGTTTCCGCTTTAATGCTAAGTTCGGGAGGTAAAAAACAGCAACAAAAATTATCACAATATTGCACAGTTTTCTACAAGTGAATGGGAAGGAAGGGTGGGGTGGGGCGTGATTATGCTATCAACAATTTTTTTTATATATTTTTTTTAAATTTTTTATTGAGAAATTATAATAGGTAGATAGGTAGGTAGACCCATTGTGATACCACGGTGTGGCGCCATTCAAGCACTGGCTAAAAATCTTCCCTTACTTGGGACGGTGATAGTCAATGCAAGGACAGCGCCAGGAAAGGCACGACTCCCCCATCATGTTGCAGGAATCCATCCTGATACTTTGATGAACATTGTCCCTAATATTAAAAGATGACAGCTCTGTCAGGCTTGTAAGAAATGTGGCACCAAAGGTGCGAATTCTTCTTCTGCTCAAGAATGGGCATTAGAGGTGGAAAACCGTCTCGTCCTCCTCCTCGGAGCCACAGCCTCGGCAAAAATCGTTTGAGGGTAGGCCCAGTCTCTCTACGTGCTTTCCCATTATGCAGTGGCCGGTCAAAACCGACACAGCTGACGACAGTGATACGCGATCAAGTATAATAAATACACAATGTTTCTTGCCACAACGACTGTTCACTTATGACCCAAGAGCTGCTTAGATCTAATAAATTACATAAAGACATCAACACATTCTAGCGAAAGTTATTGAAAGCGCTCCACCAGCTCAAAAGGTTCAGAGCGTCGCAGTCGTCGTTTTAAGCTGATCTCACTAAGCAACTTGCTGGCTTCTTCATTTCTGTGCTGGCGGCAGGGTCTTTCTTGATGAGATTCGGCCAATTTTCTGATTCCGGTGTTGACTGTCGGTACCTTCAGATCGCGGTAGGTAGGTAGGTAGGTAAGGCGGCCACCCGAAAATTTTTTGAGATATCTCCCAAGGAGTCCAAAAAGTAGTCGTATAGGAAAGTGCGCCTCCTTCTGGACAGCGCTGGACATGTGCACAACAGGTGAGCAATGGACTCTTCAGATCGCTATGAAGGTCGCTGTTTCTGAGGTACCAGGGGGCTTTAACCGTGGAGCGTAGCACTTTGTTATGGAAGCGCTGAATTATTGGCACATGACACTTCTTTGCACAGTCCCAAAGCTGCGCGCCATACAATCAGAGGGGATTCAAAACTTTGTGTAAACAACGAACTTGCAGTGAACGGACAGAAGAGAGTTTCTCCCATTGTAGTCTTTGCAACTTCGTTTCGAATTCGTGTCTTTCCATTTAAGTTTTGTGTCCAGGGTCATTCCAAGATACTCTGCTCTATTTGAAGACGGTTTCTGGTTGCCAAATATCTTAATCGGCAGTATTGATATCTTTTTTTTTTTGTTGTAAAGTTGATGTGCGAAGTTTTCGAATTATTTAAAGCGATTTTCCATTTTGTTGTGCAATTAGCTATTTCCTCAACAGCGTCCTGGATTTGTGGCGTTGATTCAGATTCTGTATTGTCAACAGTCAGCATTCCTGTATCATCTGCAAAATGGTATTTTCTGGTGTTAGTATATCAGATGTATATAGATAGGCCCAAGTATACTGCCTGGTGGAACTCCTGCTTTGATGGGCTTGAGCTCAGAAAAGCCGTTTTCACATTTGACATGGAAGAATCGATCAGACAAGTACGTTTCTAGAATGTCGCAATAGTCGGCTGGGAGTATGCCTCTAAATTTTTTGATTAAGCCTCCACGCCAAACTTTATAAAAACCCTGAGCGACCTCAAGGAATATGGCTGAGCTAACTTGCTTCTTCAAAACATTTTCCAATGGCGCTTGTTATTCTGTGAATTTGTTCGGTTGTTGCGTGTTTATCTCTGAAGCCAAACTGATGCGATGGAATAAGACTCGATCCTTCCATGATTGGCTTAAAGCGTTTTAGTAGCAACTCTTCAAATACCTTCGATATTGTTGGCAGTAATGATATCGGTCTGTATGATGAGGCTTCATGCTGCGACTTGCCTGGTTTGCAAATCATAACGACTTCATCTATTTTCCAGCAGGTGGGCACATATTTTAGGGTGAAGCAAGCACTAATTATATCGGTTTATCTAACTATAGCTTTACACGTTCATTTCTTCAGGATCTCCTCTACAACCAGGTCAAATCCGGGAGTTTTGTTGTTCTTCAACCCGTTTTGGTTTAGATCGTTTATTTCTTCAAAGAAACTGGTGGAAAATGTGCGTTGCTTGCATTATCAGAGCTGTGATTTGTAGTTGTATCTACGTTGGAACTTGTGGCTTCAGTAGAGAAGATGTTCAGTTGCTTTCTCAAGAGCACTTCTAGCCCATTTACCATCAGCTTTTTTATGTGCGGAATATGTTTGTTTGGTCGTTTTAGACGTTTTGTACATTTCCATAGTGAATATCCGGATCTACGTTCGGTAGTGAGGCTGCTGACGTACAAATCAACGGAATCATTTTTGAATTCACGAAGGGATCGCTTTAGCCTTTGGGCTGCATTGTTAAAGCTGCATTTGTCATTAGGAGATCGAGTTTGGCGCCATTTCTTCCTCAATCTACGTTTTAGTGCTATGAAATCTCTTAGTTCAAGTGGGTAGTTCATACCAATCTTCTTCCGTTGAACCTGCGGTGTACTTTCCCAAGCCCATTTCTGTATAAATTTAACAAACTGAAGTGCTTCTATTTCTCTGTCGTCCTGATTATGAATGTTTACTTCAGAGTCCAGCTTTGAACGGAAATATTCCCAGTTTGTGTTGCTGTTTGTTAAGAGAGGACTTTCTTCTCTCGTTAAGGCATCATCACTCAGTGCTAGATAAACTGGAGAATGGTCCGAGCTGAAGTCTAATCCTTCTTCAATATGGAAGTAGTAGACAGACATTTTATTACTTATGAAAAAGTCGAATCAGTCTTGATTCTTGGTGGGTTCAGTTGGCCAGTATGTTGGCTTTGCTGTGGACATAAAATCCCTCATTACTTCCCTTAGAGCGTTTGATAGTGCCCTGCCCTTGGTAGTTGTAATCCCAGAGCCGCATGTGGTGTGCTTTGCATTGAAATCTCCACCTATAATGCATCCTTGTTCATAAAGTCCTAGGAGTGGCTTGTAGTCGTCCGATGTTATTGTGTATCTTGGTGGGACGATAAACGGCACCGATTGTGAGACGTTCCTGCTTAGTTTCTATGCATATTTTGGTTATCTGAAATTTATCAGAGCAGATCTGTTCTTCTTCGAATTGTTGGATATTATTACTTATAATAATTGCGCTTTTACCCCTTGCATTGTTACTGGGATGATTCGTAGCAAAGTTTTTAAAATTTTCATACGATTCATTTGTAAAATGAGTTTCAGATGTGAGGCATATGTAAACTTTTCCAGTTTCTAGTATAGCTTCAAGCTCGCTTTTATGCTTAACCACTCCATGAGCATTCCATGTCGTCACTATCAACAATGGGACGAAACAAACACTTCGCTTACAATTACTCAAAGCAATTACAGATAGCAAAACTACACGGTTATATACACTGACACAGACACAGACGCAGACCCATATCGACAGAGCGTGTCGATGTGCTGCTCGGCACTTCTCGAGCCACATTTGATTTGCTTAATTTGTGTTCAAACTTAGGCATGGATTTCTAAGAATTTCAATTGGATGGGTGAGCGGAATACATGCAAAAGCTGAACAACTGGCAACAATTTACAAGTCAGCAAAGGGTGGAGATTATTTTGTGTGAGTTTGATGGTGGGGAAACCTCACATCCCGGGTGAGACGTGGCAACTGGTGTGGTTTGAATTGCGATTTATGTAAGTTTCTTGTTGTGAAAAGCCTATATCAAGATTGTTCAAGATCAAGGGATAGCCCCAATTTTACATAACAGACTTGTATTGATTGTTGCAAACTAGTGGAAGCTGAGTATAATATGGAAAGGAGGATCGAATTCCATAAGCGATATCATAACAATGTATGCAAATTTGGAATCTCTGTAACGATCAACAACTGTGTCTGAGGTGCTATTCCGAAGAAAGATCCAGTGCTTTAGCATCTGGTTGAATTCAATGAAAAATTTCATGGAGACTATTTCGAAAAGCATTGAATCCGTTTAGAGAACTAATATCGATATTTTAGGGTTTTTCTGGTCAGGTATGTTTGGGGTGCGAATAGGGAGTCATCCGCTATTTTCTTTGTGTGTTTTTGAATAGTGTTCTCAAGCTGACTTTCCTTCAGATATTGATATGGAGCTTGAGATATGGCAACCCTCATTTATATAACCTGACATTTCCATCAGCACTGGGTGAGATTTCCGTATAGGCTGAGCGCAACGGCTAAGGAGTTAACCCTACTAAGACGGAGCTAGTTCACCAGGAACACAAAAATCCCCGAGTTCCCTTTGCCAAAGTTAGGTAGGGCAACGTTGAATCTTTCTTCAGAAGCCAGATACTTAGATACCATTTCGGACTTCAAGTTAAATTGGAGAAGGAATATTGAGGAGAGAGCAAAGAAGGGTTTGGCTGCATACTATCCCTGTAAAAGGATCTTTGGGAAAAAATGGGGATGGTCACCGTACATTGTGTATGGGATGTACACCACCATCATTAGACCAATTATCACCGACGGGTCCATCGTCTGGTGGAAGGCGTTTGGAAGGAACTGTAACCAAAACGGTATTGTAAAAGCACAAAGACTTGCTGGCCTGGGAATCTCAGGGGCTGTAAGCAGCACGCCTCAAGAAGGCTCAAATATA
The DNA here is from genome assembly GCA_920105625.2 of Clusia tigrina. NCBI lineage: Eukaryota > Metazoa > Arthropoda > Insecta > Diptera > Clusiidae > Clusia > Clusia tigrina. Next base: position 192,550,859 of record OV050032.1, read on the forward strand.
TTATTTCACTTCTTACCACTGGGGAAGTTCATTCAGGGTTGTGTCGCCCAGTGTGCTTTCAGACTAAGGGAGTTCAACGCGTGGAAATCTGCCAACTATGGACACTGTACAATTTTGGTTGAAATGAAACTGAAGGGTCAAAGGATAGTTACGGCTACAGACTAGATGACTTCTACTCTAGACTTTACTGCTGGAATTTCAACTCTCTATCCAACCAGGGAAGACTGGGAGTCAGGCTCTGTAACGGGTAATTCTGACATTACCATCTACCTGTCTTTTCAGACGGCTTGCAGGCAAGACAGTCATATCGGCTGCATGACGCAAGCAGCGTCTTTCAGGCCAAAATCTATGCAATTGGGAAAGCGGCCAGGCTGATACAAAGTAGTACCATTCGACCCTCAAATATCACTATCTGTGTGGATAGTCAGGCGGCGCTTAAGGCAATAGAATCCAAGACAGTTAAATCGAAGTTGGTAATGAAATATCGTACCTCACTACTGAACATTGGACCCCACAAGGTCTCACTTTGCTGGGTTCCTGGACATAGCAGTATAGAATTGAATGAATTAGCGGACGAGATGGACAGAAGGGGTTCTGAAATGGACATTAGCGAAGCAGATACCTTAATACAAATCCGGATATGTGAACTGTTTAGGAGCAAACATTAATTCACTATTGCGGTGACAAACAACTTATGGACTAATCGTGACGACCTTGAAGTCTCACGGGCCCAATGGCCTAGGTTAGACATGAAGGGAACGAAGGTTCTCTTAGGGCTCAACAAACCTGCAGTAAGAGTGCTTACGGGGGTCATTACCGGTGCTATCGTACCAATGCTTCAACGTTGGCGTATTCCGTCGACCGGGCTTTGCGGGAGTTGCCACGATGAAGAAGAGATAGAATCGATTCATCACTTTTTATGTCAATGTCCAAGGTCGCGCTTCTTCATAAGCTTTACAGAGATATAACGAAGGTGGACTTATCGGATCTCCTCACTTTCATCTGGAGAACCAAATGGTTTAATAGGGATGGTACTTCCAATGCATACGGATATCGAGGTTAAGGACGAGTATGCCTCCTTTGGGCATTTTTGAAGGCAGTCACAATGAACATGGATGTCTCCGAGTGGAAGTGCGGATACCGTATCCGCACACGCCTTCGCAACCTAACCTAACCTAAGCCCCTTATTTAATAATCATATAATAAATATTATATATTACTCAGGTATATAGTCAATCTTTTGAAAGGTTGTGTGTCTTTTAACACAAAAGCTTCCATGATGGTTATATATATAATGAATCTAAGCTAAATTTTAATTGTTTAAACTATTTTCATTATTAAACTGAATGTTCCCATACGAAACTGCACAGCTTTGTACTAGATAAATAGGTAGATAAAAGTAAGGTACGCCGGAGATCCGCCGAAGAAGGAGGCCTCCAAGCACTCAGGCATTGATGCCCATTGTACTCTAAGCCAGGAAATATATTTTGGATTTTGGAAAGGAAGTTACACCTCTTCACACTTCTTTGAATATTTTATTAATCTCAGAAATCTGTCCAGGGATAAGGAATGTACGCTATCCATACCCAAATCATCTGACCCTAATGTGCGCCCCCATATACTGACAAAGTCAGGCACTGAGAGAATTCTCTTTACCGTCCTGTTCTTCCTCCAGGCAGGAGACGCAGTTCCGATTCTCAATGAAGCCTCTGGTCGCCATATAATGGCCCCATCTAGTATGCCCCGTGATCATCCCCACCAATGATCGAAGATCTTTCCTTCCTTTGTACTAAATACTTTCTGAGGGAGATCGCAGCGAGTTGTTTCAGGAAATATTTATTGCCCAACCACAATTTATAATGGAGACAGAGCTGCAATTGTATTCAAGTCGGAATCAGATTTGAAGTCGGCTTTGAAGCGGATAATAAAAATGACTATGATAGGAGACGAAATCGAATTGCCTCTTGAATTCGGATTGGGCCACCGGGCCGGGCCGGATTCTGAAACTTTTGTGGAAGGTGTCGAAGTTGGAATTGGATTGCCAACAATCCTTTCATAGAAGTCGGAACATGGTTGGACTCGAATTCAAGTTCTAAAAATGTCTCTGTCAGTTCGGAGTTGGATTAAGATGCTGAAGATCTCTGTGATAGAAGTCGGAATATAAGTTGGCTTCTGAATATGTTTGTGAAGAAGTCGAAGTTGGTAGGGAGGTAAAATGGCTGGCGACCTCGGGTCGACTCAATTAGCAATAATGCCGTTTTGTTGCCATGTCCTCGCGAGCCTAAATAAAAAGACAATATAGTTTTGTTCATTTACAACCAGCCGAAGTTGTTCATAAATTTGTTGTCGTTGTGGTTAAATTTGATAAGTCTGTGACTGCCTTCAAAAATGCCAAGAGGAGGCATACTCGTCCTTCTCTCGTCTTCCCTCGATTTCTGTATGCATTGGAAGTACCATTCCTATTAAACCATTTGGTTTTCCAGATGAAAGTGAGGAGATCCGATAAGTCCCACCTTCGTTATATCTGTCAAGCTTGTGAAGAAGCGCGACCCCAAACACTGAAGTCGTTTCAACTGTAGTCTTGGACATTGACATACAAAGTGATGAATCGACTCTATCTCTTCTTTATCATGGCAACTCCTGAATAGCCCGCTCGATGGAATAAGCCAACGTTGAAGCATTGGTGCGATAGCACAATGCCCGGTAATGACACCGTAGGCACTCTTACTGCAGGTTTGTTGAACCCTAAGAGAACCTTTGTGCTCTTCATGTCTAACCTGGGACATAAGGCATAGAAAAAGACTTCCGAGTCGAAGTTATATTCGTGACGGATGCTAAAAATGTCTTTGGTTGAAGTCGGAGTTGAAAACAGTTTCTGAACATCTGCCTGGAATTAGTCACAATCGGTGTTGAGGTTGGAATCGCGGTCGGATGTTAAAAATGAACGTGCTAAAAATGAAAGCTAAACTTAGAGTCAGGATCTAAAAATATCTGTAGAGCAGTCAGAGCGGGATTCTGAAACCGTTTGTGAAGGAACTGAAGTTGGATTAAGAACCGCATTCTGAAAATATTTGCGAATAAGTCGGATTGTGAGTAATTTTTTAGCAGTTCCACGCATCTGGCTGAAGAGGTCTGTTATAATTCTTAATTAAGTTAGTTATTTTATATACATATTGTTAATAGATAAATAAGAATACAGTAAAATTGTCTATATTTCGTGTACTCACGCATTTTGACTGATCCTGGATGGGTTCAACAGTTGCAATTGCCGAATTTCTTTAGTTTAATGTTAACTTTTAGTTCAGTTTTAACTGAAATTTTAGTTTTATGTTTCACTTCAAGACACCTTGTAGGGACTTCTTTTAAACACTTGGGGAGACCGGAAACACAGACGCAGGATCACAAGAGTTTTGCTCAGTCAATATACCATGTGTGTGTGCACTTAAGTTGGGAGCTCTGTTGTTCTGCTTGTTACTCTTTGTGTTCCAATGTATTTGGCGAATGTTGTTGTATGGCTATTGTCTTTATTGTTGTGGTTGTTGTTGCAGGTGTTATTGTTGTGGTTGTTGCTATTATTGTTACTATTCTTATCAATTAAGTCAAATGTCAATTTTCACACGTACGCGTAGATAATCACACACTTCTCTTCTTTTCTCCTCTCCTCTCTTTTTGTTGTTGTTTTCTTAATAATTATGTTTTATTTGGTTGCTATTTTTCCACAATACACAAAGTGTATGACAACTGCTCTGGTTGTGGTGGTGCTGACTGCCCGCATTTGCTACCATCATTCACACATTTTCCTACCAATTGTGATAAAAAGGAGTTTAGCACTTGCGTGCCAAAAATGTCACCGATACAATTTTCGTGCACCAAAAAAAAAAAAAAACAACTATAGTTAAAGAAAAAAATCAATTATATACCGAAGTAAAGAGAGGAAACGGCACTCACTCGACTTACGAGCAGCACAGAATTTCATTCATAAGGAGAATCAGTCAAAACGTAGGGAAACGCGTGTAATTTGAGGTGCGCGTACCTCAGCGCCGCCGTAATTATGATTAAGATTATAATTTCTTACGGTTACACCGCACCAGTGACCGAGCGACCCGAGAGCTGATGGCTCTGCCTGAGGTGCTGCTTCAGATGCTGCTGTTAATAAACGCACTTTATGAGGCTTGTACTAAAATTTTGTACAAACTGTAATTAATTAGTATACATTTGTCAAGTACGTTTATCTGCGGCTGCCTCCCCTCCGACTGACGTATATTCGGCTCTCACCACGGCCTGTACCTGACGGTCTGTCTGTCCGTCCGTCTGCGTGTGCGAGTGTGTGTTTTGTCTTTTTATTTAATAGGATAATTTTCACATGCGTCGTAATTGGGCGTTGCACACTTTTCGACCGGCTCGCCTGGCTTGCTCGCCTGATTAGTGCTGCCTTATTAAAAGAGAATAAATATAGCGCCTTTTTTCCACCGATTTCGCCTCTCACCCGATTTTGTTCAACAAAAATTGGCAAATTCTTATATCCGTACTAATTTGCGTGTGAATCTGCCTTCTGCAGCGGCCGGTGTGGTGGTTGGGCACGCGCGTATTCCAACTTTTTTTATTCCGTTCGACTTTTTGTCACTTGCGAGGTGTTAAATTGTCTTCGCCGGTGTATAATTGTTCCTTTTTTGGTACATGTGAAAATTCGGCTCTTTAATGACGGTTCTGGACGCCGGTATTCCGCTATTTATTGGCTTATTAATTTATTGTTTTATCGCACTTTAGTTTCGATTTCAGTTCTAAGCAATTCATGGGGTTGATTTTCTTAGCTGAGAGAGCTGTAAATGAGAAAACCACATTATTATTGTAAATTTTATGAAATTATTTGATATAAAATTTTGTATTCATCTCTAGTATAAATATTATAAAGTTTTTCATTTAGTTTAGAGAGTGACGGAGTGTAATTGAAAGGTGGCAGGACAACAAAGTGAGATTTTTATATTATTTGTTCAATACTAGCGAAGCATATTTTAAAAAACACAAAGTAGGTAGGTAGGAGTAGATACTCTGGCCCCTGGTTAGGTGTGATATCTCACCAATTGCCATGCCCAACAATGATGTCTTCAGTATCACAGATTAATCACAACAATGTCTAGTAGGTAGGTGGGTAGGTAGGAGTGGCCTGGATTAATCACAATAATGTCTAGTAGGTAGGTGGGTAGGCAGGAGTGGCCTGGATTAATCACAACAATGTCTAGTAGGTAGGTGGGTAGGTAGGAGTGGCCTGGATTAATCACAACAATGTCTAGTAGGTAGGTGGGTAGGTAGGAGTGGTCTGGATTAATCACAACAATGTAGGTAGGAGTGGCCGCCAAGTTTGCCAAAAGCACACTTGAAGCACACCTAATGGCCCACTGTGATACCACGGCATGGCGCCGTTCAAGCACTGATTAAAAAGTTCTCTTGTGCAGAGATCTATTGTGCAGCCTCGTATCCAACTAAAACAGTCCTAGACTATTTATAAATCTCGTAATTACTGTGGGCTTAATTTTAACTAGGTGATTTGGAGATACGAACCGACTGCCTAGGTAATTATGTCTGCGTCTTGCCACCGCTGGGCAAGTGCATAGAATATGTTTTGCGGTTCCCTGCTCCTTTTGATAGAGTCGACAGGAATCGTCTTCTACCACGGCTATTATTTTCAGATGGTAATTTAGTGTATAGCGTCCTGTGATGTGGGATGGTGATAGTCAGCGCAAGGATAGCGCCGGGAAAGGCACGACTCCCCCATTATGTTGCAGGAAAGTATGCTGATGGTTTGATGAATCTTAACACCCTTCTGCCAGTCGGCACCATCAAACTGTAGCTCCCCGCTGTCAGCCCCGACCATTTCCGCTATCAGCCACGCCTCCACTAGCAACCAAGTCTCCGGCGTTATCTTCCCATCAGGGCCAACTCTGTCGATGATAGCCACCTGTAGCTCCATAGCTCATTCGAAGGAGACCTTGCCATGTCCCTAATATTAAAGGATGACAGCTCTGTCAGACTTGTATGCAATGGGGCACCAAAGGTGCGATTTCTTCTTCTGTTCAGTGACATAAGAGGTGGAGAACCGTCTCGTCGTACTCCTCGGAACCACAGCCTCGGCAAAAATCGTTTGAGGATAGGCCCATGCTGTCCCAGTATTCAGTGACCGGTCAAAACCGACACAATTGTCGACAGTGATACGCGATCAAGTCGAAGAAGTTGCTTGGTTCTGTGTTTGTCCATTCTTACCCAACTGAGTGTAGCCGTGTGACAGGATTCCTCGTCTACCCAGAATATGTAGGCGTCAGCCAGGTATTTGCGTCTTATATCGAGCTTGGCTGCTGCCAGTAGGATGCCGATATTTACGGAGGGCGGAATTTGAATTTCGTGTAGGACCGTGCCTGCCTTGGCAAGCTCCTCCGCCTCGCATCTGCTATGTCGCTATGTCCGGCAACCGAGACTAGGTGCACCCGAGAGTATCTTGAGAGCTCATTTAGAGATGTTCGACATTCATGAACAACTCTTGAGGTGGCCGTGGAGCCCAAAAGAGATTTAATGACGGCTTGGCTGTCTTTGGAGATGGATATATCGACTGGGCCGATAACGCTACTCAGCATCCACTTAGCTGCGTGATAAATGGCCATGACCTCAGCCTGAAAGACGTTGCAATGGTCAGGGAGACGAAGGGATATTTTTAAGTCCAGTTTGTCGGAAAAGATACCGCTGCCGACTCCACCTACAAGTTTGGAACCGTCGGTATAGATATCAACCGTTTCATCGACGATAAAGTATTTTCAAGCCCAGTCATCTCTGCTTGGAATAGTGAGGTCGAACTCCCTGTTCAAATCGGGATAGAGCGACATGTAATCATTAAAGTTGGGAACAGGTGAATCCTGATTCACAATAGAGGATAGAGTTGAGCGCCAATGCGAAAGAGCTTTAAGTTCAATCGCTGTCAACTTGGCTTGTTGGTTAACCAGGAGCCCCGAAGGGAGCTAGTGAAGCCTGGCAAAAAGGGCTTTCGTGGGTGTGGTACGAAGAGCTTCAATTATCAGTAAAGCAATGGATCTTCTGATTTTATCGAGGGGTTGGATGTAGCAGGCTTTTTCAAGAGCTTGCCGCCAAAAGACCGATCGATATAACAGGTTGGGTTCAGCCAGGTATTTGCGTCTGATATCGAGCTTGGCTGTTACCAATGGGAAGCCGATATTTACGAAGGGCTGAAGCGATCCTTTCATTGAAAATACAAGTTTTAAACAATTTTTTTTATCCTGAGAAATGAATAAGCAATAAATTCACTCTAATCAATTCATTATGCAGCTTCCAATTGGTGGAAAATTTAGATAATTTAATTAATTATCCGATTCAAGATATTTGATGTAGGCGTACCGCAGGGGTCTGTTCTTGGCCCTGTTCTCTTTTCCATGTTCTTCAATGACATTTTCACAGCTTGCGAGAATAGTGGATTCATACCATATGCCGTTGACATCCAAATTTACCTCTCCAGACGTATTGGGCTATTGGATGACCTGTGATGTAGAGTTAATGAGGACCTTGGCAAGATTGGTCGATGGGTGTTCGATAATGCTTTGTGTCTCTAAATACTCTAAAGTCATATGTCCTACCTATATACGAGTATAAACAAACTATAAGTTTTCATAAGATTCCTCTTGTGCGTGTTGATGGTGTCCAGTTGGCGTTCGTTTCTAAGGTGTCCAGGTTGGCTTTTACTGTCAATTGCAGTTTAACTTGTGTTGATCATGTTAACAATGTAGTCAGAAAAATATATTATACTCTCCGGTATCTAAGAATGTCAGCAGATTTCATTCCGACGTCGCGTCGGCCAGTTGTTCAGCTCATTCTCCCTATAGTCACATACTCTGAGTTGGTATACCGTAGACTGGATTCTCATTCGCAACAAAAATTGGATTCAATTGCGTTCAATATTTCTACGAGGCATGTGCAGATTTGATAGTTTTTCAGCGTTGAACAAGTGTATTCTTGGCTGCAGCCTTGGTGCTTACTTGAAGGGTCGTAACTCTGTCTTATTGCGAACGCTGATGCACTCTAAGTCTCTCAGGTATCTCTACGAGAATCTAAAATTCAGTAGATGAGGTAGAGGTCAAGACTTGATTGTTCCTGATCGCAACTCTACTCGATTCTTTTTCATTGGCACCATCAGTTTATGGAATTCATTACTAGGGTCTATGCAGGTCACTCCTTGGTGGAGCGGCTTTAAGCGCTGAGTCACTGGTGATTTCTCTGGTCAATGTTAGTGTTCTTTGGAGCTGTGTAACCGATTGTCTGCTTTATCTTTTGCCTTTATCACTTCTCTTTGCTTTAATTATTTAAGTTATTGTAAATTAATTGTGCTTATTGTTGTTATCTTTAGTAATGTTAATAATTTTATAATTTCTTCTCTAGTTATGAATTTTGTTAGGTTAGTCTTAGGGCAAGGTGACCTTCTGAAACTTAATAGTCACAGACTTTTGTTCTGCGTAGCAGAATCCATTTCGATTGCCTAGCAAAGGGAATATCAAATCCAGCAAAACTTATTCATGGAACAATTTCAAAAACATGTTAAAGGAAAAACGCATTTGGAAGAATGAACATTTTTGCCACCAAAACAAATTGCACGTATATTATCTGAAAAGCAAAACCTGTATGAATAAGGACACGAATTGCTCTCCAAATTACCATGTTCCCCAGATTTAGCCCCATTTGAGTATTTCATGTTTCTGAACTTGAAGAAATGGCTTGTTGGCAAAAAGTTTGCTACAACGTTGAGGTCAAAACTACTACAAATTTGGGTGGAAAGTTGGAGACATCGTAGTCTTCAGAAGGGATCCAAATAGGGAATTTTTTTAGGATGTATTATGGGCATATCTGGGTGGTGTTTAGGAAAATGACCCTGACTTTAGCAGAAATACAATAACACAAGAGATTTGCAGGTTTCCTTCTAACATTACGAAGGAAATATCTTCGATCACTACTTGGTGTAGTATTCCCATTCCTCTGGTTGAGTAAATCCACGAAGGTGACCACTAAAACACTGAAACCAACTGAGACTGGGGCCAAATTTTCCCACTTTGCTTAAGTCAGACTGGGTAAATTTCAAATTGAAGCAATACTTTGAAGACAAATTGGCTGCCAAATAATGTGAATATATTGATGTGTTCTATGTATAAATATATGGCAATCCCCGGGTGCCATGCGAAACAGCCCAACCGCTGCTATTGAGGCCATAATAGAACAATCCCCACTACATGCATTCGTAAAAATATGTGCTGCTAGAAGCGCATTGAGGATGCAAATCTTATCTAGACAAGAACCTCATGACTATGGTCATTTCAGTATATTAAAAAACATACCGGATCAATGCATAATCTGCTCAATAACGGATTATATGACCACAAAACGACAGTCGAACGCAATTTTTGAGATTATTATCTCAGACCGTGATGAATGGGCCATAGGAGGACTTTCTTTAAAGACTTAAGCAACAAACTTGTTTGAAATCCTTCAAATTAAGTTTGTGTCTTAAGTCTTTGGTATTTCAAGGGAGTGCATTATTTGTGCTTTGTCCAGACCCTGTAAATTTAAGGGGTGTATTAACTTTCTGTGTGTGTATGTGAAGCCCAAATCAAGTGCATATATACTACTGCTGAGTGGGTTAAAGATGTCCGTTGTTACTTCCTCTGGGCTCCTCTTTTTCTCTCGTACCTTCCAAACCTTTTTTCTTCGAACGTTTCAAAAAAAACTTTCGGAAGGATTCTGCATGTTTTACGTGTATCACTTTTCTACGTTTCTGCTTTTGAGTAAATCAGAGAAACGTGACGCACTCTCTGCAAATACTATTTTAACTTCAATGTGCGTTCGAGTGGTTTTTGCGAAGTAGTGTTCCCAGCACTAAAATTTCTGGTGCTTTTCAATATATTTAAATAATTTCCTTATTTTATAGTAGTTCTAAAAGATGAAAACAAGTACACACACACACTAAATGGGACATCCCAACTTTATCGATATGTAAATGAAAAGCGCATAAGAATAGTGTCTGCCAAACTACACAAACTATTTGTCACATGAATGAATGACATCGACATTTCGATAGGATTTTTCTCTCTAAAAATATATCTTAAAAGTTGAGCAAATGAAATTGAAGGACATACATTGAAAATAGATGTCTTCAAAGCGTCAAAAAGGCTTCGCCTGTTACAAATCTACATCTTAACTTTCTATATATGTTTATTTTATTTATTTATTGCAACATCCTTTACAAATAAATATATGAAGTATTGAATGATAAAGGACAAGGAGGCCATTTACACCAGTGGTATAAAGAGATGTATTCATGGCATATATTAAATACAGTAGGTAATGTTTCCTTAAAGCTTCTTTGATTAATATTATGGTGTCTTTGTCTCTCCAGTCACATATTATTCCGGGTGTTTCATCAATTTCTAAAATGGGGCCGTCAAGCATGATGTGCAAAACTGTTGTAGCGCATTCAGAGCATTGAATTGAGTCCATTTTAGTCAAAGTATGCCTAGTGCTCAATATCGTCCTCCCCAGACGAACTCTTACCAAAGTTATACACTCTTCCCTTGTGAAGTTTTCATTATAGTTTTGTCGCATTAGAAGCGGATTGTGTGTCTTAAGAAAAAAACCTGATGATTCCCACTTATAAACTGATGATTTCCTTCTTTTGATATGCCACAAAGTAACTTATTGTCAATGTGTCTAAGCAAGGAATCTTAGCAACTAATGGCAGTGACATAACCTGCTTCGCTGCTGCAGCTGCATATTCATTCCCAGGCATCCCAACATGTCCAGGCATCCCAACATGTCCAGGCATCCCAACATGTCCAGGTATCCCAACATATCCAGGCATCCCAACATGTCCAGGCATCCCAACATGTCCAGGCATTCCAACATGTCCAGGTATCCACATGATTTTTATAAAGCTTTCAATCATTAAATTATTGTGGGTATATTCGTAATTGTAGGCCTTTTCCTTCCGATTTGCCACTGCTTGAAGGACACTAAGACTGTTAGAAAATATTAGCGACTTTAACTCCAAAATATATTGCCACTAACTCAATATGAAACACACTTGAGTGAAAAGGCAATAGAACTTGTGTCAGAATTTAAAAAGTTGTATTTGTATAACCGCTTAGGAAGATGCTCCTTCTAAATACGACCCGTCGGTATAGAGTGTTATTTCTGGTTCAAAATTTTACTTTACTTCACAAAAAAGTTGTTTGAAAATCGCAGGGTTAGATAGATAGATAGATAGATATATTTAAGAGTGTTATACACTGCGATCTGAAAGATCTATTGTGATGCCCCTATTTATTTGAAAGATGAGGATAGTCTCATCTATAAATCTTCTGTCAGGTTAATTTTCGACAGGAATTCATACAATTTGAAGTCATCAAGAGATCTATGTTCAACATGTTTTATTGAAATACACGGAAACATTCAAGATGAGGGATCTTGCTCATATCTAAGATATATTCTCCAAAACACCTGAGTCTCTTGTGGGTCAATGGTCCGCAATCTGTGATCAGGTGCAGTGAGGTTTCGTCAGTTTCTCCACAGAATCGACAGATGGCATCTGAAGATAGACCCAACTTATTCTTATATGGTAGTTGAGTCTACAGTATCCGCTTAAAATGCCTGTGATGATTCTTAATTAACTCCGAGCCATATTTATTAACTCCTTCGCTCTTTTAGGATGAAAATCTTCCAGAAGAGCTTTGGACTGTCTTAATCAGTAATCCGGGAAGAGTTTTCCAGGTTTGACTTCTTTTTGCATCTGTACACTTCTTCAGCAGACCTCCAATGGTATTGGATGATAGTCCACAGAAGAGTTCAGGGCCGTTGAAAGGAGAGGCCGCAGCCTTTCTAGCGAAGCTATCAGCCTTCTCATTTCCCTCTACTCCTATGTGGCCTGGTACCCACATTAGAGATAGCTTGTTCATACTGCCCAGGGAGTTTAGCGTCCCAATACAGTCCTATACAAGTTTAGACCTCAAACTCTTGAGTGCTGCTGGATATCAGATAGTATCACGATGTTTTTTCCCCGATATTTCCTGTCAATGTTGATCTGGGCACATCTTTCATGAATTTCCGCTTGGAAAATGCTTGAGACAGAACCCATTGGTTCCCAGTAGTTGCTTCTAGGCCCAAATACTCCTGCCCCAGTTCCGTCCATTGTCTTAGAACCGTCACTATACCATATGAGGGAATTTTCTCAAATTTTATACGTCTCAGTTAGAAATCGCAGGGTTAGTGCCATTCTTTACACATTGGCACAAATATGTATCAATGTTGATGTTGGAAATAGAGTTTCTGGTTGTTGTTTGCTCAATGTTGATGTTGGAAATAGAGTTTCTGGTTGTTGTTTGATCAATGTTGGTGTTGGAAATAGAGTTTCTGGTTGTTGTTTGCTTAGGGTGTTGTGGAATCGGAATGTTACTCTCAATAAGCAAACTCAAGATGTTGTTAATGCCACACCATTTGTTGGCAATGGAGGAATCTTTTCCACCTTTTTTTAGTTTCTCCCAAAAAGGCTTGCGTAGTCGATCTGATTTGCTGGTAAGCGCTTTAGCTGCAAGTCTGAGCGCCCTATTTTCAAGCAGCCATTTAAAATTATGAAGACGTGCTTCAACTTCGGGGTGTTTATGGGCGTTGATGCTAGAATTCCACGAGATATTCTGAAACATTTTCTAAGAGCTGTGTCTAATTTCTTTGCCATCGTCCAACCAGAGACTGTTATGCAATGCATAATTATACCAGATGTTTGAGCTCTACAAATTCCAATCGCCGTATCAATATGTGGACATTTTCTTCTAGAACAGATCACTTTTAACAGATTGTTGTTCTTACTGAATTTGTTGACTGGATATTTTGTGTGTTCATTCCTTGAATGTGATTTTGCAAAAGTCATTCCAAGAACTCTCAGTTGGCTTTTGACTGGAATTTGATCATCTCTCACATTGATCCTGCGAGTGTAGCAATAAAATGTGTAGAATTCCACAGTTCTTAGGAATCGTTGCTCCTCTGCTTATTGCCCATTGGTTTGTATTTTTTTTAACGAAGCTCCGAAGCTTGTCCCGTCACTTCAGTATTTGTACCAGAAACTATTGCAAGAATGTTATGTTGTATATATATTTTGAAATTATCTGAATTTTATATACTTCGACTATGAAGAAAGTGAAATATCCTGGACAACTAACTACGAAATAAAGGAGCATACTTTTGACAAATGAAATACAAGGAAATTCTTCAAAGTATCACAAATTTGCATTAAGAAATATTGGAGGCATAAGCAGACGATGGATTTATTATAAGATAAATCTGTAAATCAGTTCGAAATTAATCCTAATCGCTCATTGCATTGGAAGAACAAATAATAAACAGAGATTGTGAAGGATTAACCAGAATTTTCAGAGTTTTTGATATCAGCAACCAATTTGAGGACCAGTCAAAAATGTCTGTGCAGTTCATCCCTAAAACGAAGGCCTCCTCCAGGAACTTTTTCTATGTGCCATGTACGTGTATGACAAACAGACAAACTTGCTTCCGAGTTATTCATCACTAAAACGAAGACCTCCTCCAGGAACTTTTTCTATGTGCCATGTACGTACATGACAAACAGAGAAACTTGCTTCCGAGTTATTCATCCCTAAAACGAAGGCTTCCTCCAGGAGCTTTTTCTATGTGCCATGTACGTGTATGACAAACAGACAAACTTGCTTCCGAGTTATTCATCCCTAAAATGAAGGCCTCCTCCAGGAACTTTTTCTATGTGCCATGTACGTGTATGACAAACAGACAAACTTGCTTCCGAGTTATTCATCCCTAAAACGAAAGCTTCCTCCAGGAGCTTTTTCTATGTACCATGTACGTGTATGACAAACAGACAAACTTGCTTCCGAGTTATTCATCACTAAAACGAAGACCTCCTCCAGGAACTTTTTCTATGTGCCATGTACGTACATGACAAACAGACAAACTTGCTTCCGAGTTATTCATCCCTAAAACGAAAGCTTCCTCCAGGAGCTTTTTCTATGTACCATGTACGTGTATGACACACAGACAAACTTGCTTCCAAGTTATTCATCCCTAAAAGGAAGGCCTCCTCCAGGAACTTTTTCTATGTGCCATGTACGTGTATGACAAACAGACAAACTTGCTTCCAAGTTATTCGCTCACGGATACGCTAATTCGATCACGGCTTCACAGTCTGAAGATTGATCGGCCTTGGCGCTACTCACTACTGTAATAACCACTTTATAAAATACACTTAGAATAAATCTAGATTTGTAAGGGGATCACATAAACACTAAATACTGCTTACTTTATTCCATGTAATCTTGAGCGTGGATCAGAGTTTCGCAAACGGCGTCAATTCTGCCATTTACCATTCAATTTCCGAAGAATTTCTTTGCGAATTTTTACCTAATTTGTTGGTTTTTGTTGTTGTTTTGCTGTCAAAATTCATATTTTTGCAATGAAGCCACTCGCAGCACAGCACTGGCATAAATCTCAATTATCCTTGTTACTTTTGTTATTATTGCAAAAGGAGATTCTGATGGAACGCAATTGAGAACACAATCGCCCCGAAATATTACTTGAAATTTCGCTGCTCAACCATGAATTCTTTTTTCGTTCTTTTCAACGCCTTTTTTTCTCACACAACTACGATGCACATTTTTCACAGCGTTTCCACGTTACATTACCGGATTCGAGTTCACACCCGTTTGCGCACTACCGAGCTAATGATCGGTGCTAATTTCTTCAGCCATCACAAAAGTCGTCGTCGTTTTGCTCTGCACCTGTTGAGCCCACCTCCGCGTCTTTGCCGTTCGCTCTGGTCTCTTCCAACGCACACGCGGCATTTGTCGCTGTCTCTTGTTGGCCGCGAAGCCACACCCACTCGCCGGCAAAGGTAAGCGCTGCTTAGAGGCGTTAGGTAGATGTTGCGGCCACCACAGCCAGCTCAATCGATCGCTGTGCGATGGCGCGTCTATTGAACGTTAAGTACAGGCACCTCTTCCTGCATAGCGCGCTTCAGTCGCGTCCAACGGAACAACATGGCAGCACAATTGCGCTCTCCTCTCTCTTGCGTACAAGCAGCTAATTCCGCGATTGATTTGAGTGCTGTGGTGTCCATATTGCATACACTGAGAGAAGTCGTTGAATTTGATGAATGAGGGTTGTTCATGCTTCGAGATATTAAGCGATTCGATTGATTCATGATGTTGGATAAAATTCTGGTATGATATTTTCAGTTTCTAAGAATTCTGTTGTGCTCTGCTTGAGTGAGTGAGTGTGAAGAAAAACCTTCTACTATAATGGGGTGAACTGCAGGTCAGATCCAACTTCAATTCACAGTGAATGAACGGGCTGCCAATAATAATAAAGATTCCACTCCCGTTGATAGTCATAAAGTCAAGAGTCTAATCTGGATGTATGTTGGTTAAAGTGTTTGGACTTAGATTTGATGAACACTGTTTGCAGTCTGACTAAGCAGCGGACCCGAAGTGAAATGTGAATGTGTGGAATGTTAGTAGAGGAGGGGTTTGTCATAGGAATTCTTTACAACAGTGAATGAGTGGGCTGTTAAAAGAGGATTCTCTTAATTGGTATGCTTTTCAAAGCTAAGCGGCTCATCAATATCCGTTTTGTTTTTATCATAGACCATGATGACCCTTTATTCTTAATATTGCCCGAAGGTTACATATTCTTAATATTGCTCTGAGGTTATAACAGTTGTAGTGGTAATAGGACTTCGAAGGATAGGAGTTCGAAAGGTAATAAGACTTCTTTTCTGGCGAGCTAATGTAATAACTAAGATACTGAGACAATTTGTACTCTGCAAAAGTATTCTTTCAATCCCGGACCAACAAACTGCTTGATAGTTATAGATTCTGTATAAAGAACGAAAAAAAACAAGAGACTATCAAAAACTAGAACTACTGAAAGAAAGCAAAAGGCAAATGTCAGATAACTTTGTCTTATTGTACTCGTATAGCTGAGATAAATGAAGAAATTAAATTAATTAAATTAATTGATGAACTGTTTAAAAATTTAATTATAATTCATTTACCAATGGTTCATATCAAACATTTATTTAAAGTCTGTCTGAAGAAAGCGGTGGGATCATTAGTAGCAGGGAGGTCGTTATTAACATCTGATAATAAGTCATCATATAAATAGTACATAATTATGATTTCTGGTGGATCGTTCCTTGACCATATCCAAGTGTCCAGTGGGTGTTTGTTGTTGTGCTATATGATGTTTTGGCTACTTTAGAGTAGAGGGAACCATCATGGTGATGCCTATTGTTATAGAGTTATTTATTTATTTATTTAAAAGGATTAATCACAATAATAAATTATTCTAACTAATTTTAGAAGAAGAGTCATAGCTACAAGGGCCTTCAACTCAGTTATAGAGTTGAGTATCAGAAATAATCAGAAACAATTACAAAACTCAAGGATCTTAATCTTGTATACGTAGAAACGAGACAAGGGACAATATGTCAAGTTGTTCGAACCGAGGAGGTTAGATACCAAGGGTTGTTACTAGTATGTTGTAATTTACTAGAACATTGGATCTTTGGCTAAGTGGAGTAGATATTGAAAACGAAACGTACTACACAAATGTGTAAAAAAATACCCAACAACAATTTTTTCTCTATTTCTTTCGAGGTTCAGTCAATTAAGGCCATATACGTAATAACGTTGACGGTGTTCTGTCATTTTGAAACTGGAGACCAAACTCCTTTCATAAGATTTCTCCGGACTCTGTTGGCGAATGTTCCAACAAATTCCTTACATGTTTAACCTAATTAACCCGCAGAAATCAGTTCATTTATGCTCGAAATGTATCAGGTAAGCAAATATTGAGTGAAGTAATAAGAAGAATATTTAGGAGAAATATAAAACAGTTTTAAAGAGTCGTTCATCTGAGTCTATTTAAGTCCTACACAGACCGTTTCAGTTCTGTCAATTGCAGCATCAAATTATTGAGAGAAAAAGTAGATAATTGAGAAAAATAACTACAACTGAGATTACTGTTCATAAGAGTTTTGTTGAAATTTAATCGGGCCTATGTAGAGAAGTCGGCTGAGGATATGTGAAATGAATCGATGACAATCTGTGGCTTTTAACCATAAACAAGCAAATTTCAATGAATCTTGCTTATTAATTAATTAATTTCACAGTTAGTAGCTAGTTAGGTAGGAGTGGCCGCCCAGTTTGCCAAAGGCACACTTGAGCACACATAATGGCCCATTGTGATACCACGGTGTGGCGCCGTTCAAGCACTGAATAAAAAGTTCCCATACAATGGGATGGTGATAGCCAGCGCAAGGACAGCGCCCACAGTTAGTTACTGAGGCAACAATTGAAGTATTGTAAGTTTAGCCGCCTTCTGTGGTCTAGGGGTAAGCATGTTATATTCAGACTCAGAGGGTAGCAGATTTAAATCCTGTCACGGACTTGGTGTCAAAAATGCTTCTTTCTAACAAATATTTTCTCTGCGAGTCGAAGGCCTCTGTAGCTAGTACTGATTCCTCTAGACCACTAATGCAGTCATAATTATTTATGGTGTTAGATATAGGGTTTTCCAACAAGAGGTGTTATGTTGAATCACCCGGTATTTCAGTAGCTGTCACTTTTGAAGCTTTTATTCTTTGACATTTGACAAGTAGAAACT
This sequence comes from Clusia tigrina, assembly GCA_920105625.2. Classification (NCBI taxonomy): domain Eukaryota; kingdom Metazoa; phylum Arthropoda; class Insecta; order Diptera; family Clusiidae; genus Clusia; species Clusia tigrina. The sequence goes on from OV050032.1 coordinate 192,568,598, forward strand.
ACGCCATTACTAAAAATGGAACGATACACGCTTCAACAACTCATTGAAGTTATTAAAATTCACTACAAAAATGGTGATAATCTTGCAGTTTTTGGGTCGTCGTGCAGCACCTTGTCGGACCGCAATACAGAAATTGGTGGAAAAATTGGAGCTGTAGGGACAAGTTAGTGATGTGAAGAATAAAACCCGTGCACGTCGCTCAAGGACAACTGAGAATATTGCTGCTGTAGCCCAAAGTGTTGAAGAAAACCCAGGTTTGTCCTTTCCTCGTCGTTCTTTGGAATTGGGCATTCCACAAATCATTACACAGTATTTTGCATAAAGACTTGGGTCTTAAGGCTTATAAAGTTCAGTTAACACAAGAACTCACGCCGGCCGATCATCAACAAAGTCGTGTCTTTTCTGATTGGGCCCTTGAAATTCATGAAAATGATCCGGAATTCCATCGAAAAATCATCTTGACTTATGAGGCCCATTTCCACCTCGGTGGCTACGTCAACAAGCAAAATTGTCGCATCTGGGGCTCGGAAAACCCAAGAGTTATTGTTGAGAAGCCTCTCCATCCTCAACGTGTGACTGTTTGGTGCGGTTTATGGTCTGGCTGGGTCACTGGACCTTACTTTTTCGAAAATGAGGTTGGATCAACAGTTACAGTGAATGGATTGCGCTATCGAGAGATGATTAATGATTTTTTATGGTCGGAGTTGGATGGCATTGATCTGGACAATTTTTACTTTCAACAAGACGGCGCTACGTGCCACACAAGCAACGAAACCATTGCTCTTTTACGGGAAAAGTTTCCGGACCGTGTTATCTCTCGAAGAGGTGATCACAATTGGCCACCGAGATCTTGTGATTTAACACCTTGCGACTTCTTGCTTTGAGGCCACGTGAAAGATAAGGTCTACGCCAACAGCCCAGCGTCGATTCAATACCTCAAAGATAGAATTCGTGAGGCTATCGAGGACATAGGGCAGCCACTTTGCGATTTGGTTATGGAAAATTTCATGAAAAGGATATGGTCCTGTAAGCGTGGTCGTGGTGGCCATTTGGCTGATATTGATCTTCATTATTAACGGCATACCTTCCTCTTTATTATGAAATAAACATCCGATCATTTATCTCAAAAAGTGGCATTTTTCTTTGAATACCAAAATAACACCTCCTATAGGAAACCCCTTTATAATAACAATAATAAGTTGATAGTTTAATATACATTTCAACCGTGTTACAGAACGCTTGAACTTTAGATTAACAAGTCACTGGAGATAATTCCAAGTTTTCAGAGAAAAAAATTGGTACAAATAACACGATATTCAATTAGTTTTCAAATGATCTCGCTAGTGCTCTTCGCGTGACAATAGCCCATCCACAACATATCAAACAAACTCGAGATATATACTTATAGAATTTTCTATTTGTTCTTACGAGAGTCGTTCCATACGTACCAAGTGTATTTACGTATTTTTAAACCCTTTTTATTCCATCACATTCCCCTATAAATATCACCTAAAATGGGTAATTTGTAGGTGGAAGTAAATCTATTCAGTTTGTTCCTAAGTATTTTTGGGCTTCTGCACAGAATGATTCAATTTTCGTCTTGACTTATGAAGTTTTATATTATGTAAATCAAATAAATCACATCAATAAATCAAATAAATAAATCCCAATCTTATTATTATTATTATTATTAATTTAATTGCTTTTGTTTTTTATATATATTAATTAAATTTTAACCGGAGGTCGAGAATCGATTAACAATTTTATTAATAATTTTTAAAATTTTTTAGACTGATAATATTGGACCCAAGTTTCCATCTTCTTGTTCTCATTCTCATAATTTTTTAGATGACAAAACTTTTAATTTCTACTATGTTTTTCTCTCAGTGCACGGCAGTCATTTGCTGGCTATTGTTTGTCATTTTGTGCGTCTTGTCCAAGGCACCGTCCTCTACGCTTTGTTTTTGTATCGACTTCTTCTGTGTGCGACCCCTTCCACACACGAATATCTTCTGTTCACTCTCTCCTGCGCTCATTCATGCTGGCAGCCTTTGTTGTCCGACATGATTTGAACTCGTTTGATGACGTTGACGATTTCCATTGAAAAATCGCTCCTATTTACGTTGGTTGGTTGCTTTGTGTAGCAACCCCACTGGAAAATTAATAGAATCGTAGCTCAGTGGGCGTATGGTATATAGGATGTAGGTCTTATTTGCTGAAACAGAACCGAGTTCAAATGCTCCGGAAGTTTACTTACTAATAAATATTTGAAATAATTTCCAACCTTATGACATCATATAAGGAACTTCATCACAACAATATATCCAGACAAAGTTAATTCGAAGTGGTTGCTTTAAGGAAATTCCAGTTGAGACTGATTCTTGGGATTTATAAACAACAGATACAATGTCGTCAGATGCTATTTTAGGCAAATGTGGCAAGCTGTGGATCATGCTGGGAAGTCAGTACAGAGGAGCTCGGAACTGCTTATTTAGGGAACTGTGCTGCTTTTGCAATACAAAATTAAAACTAATATAAAAACAATCTGATAAGGGCGGGAGAATCACCCTAAAGAAGTGGTGGGCCAGGTTCTTGAACGAGACAACACAGAAGCAGTTTTTATAGTGATCATATAAGATGAGGTTATATGTTGAAACCGCTCATTATAGAGTACCTGACTTCATCTTCCTTAACAGCCGCAGCGAAAAGTACAATTTGTTACATTTCTCCTACAACGCGGTTTCATCATGACTTCATTTTCCAGCTGTCTAATTTAGACTTGATGAATTGAATTTGAATTTTTCTTCGCAGGATTTAGAAACATATGAAACCTACGTTTGGTTGTTGGAAGTAATGACATCCTATATTCACTATAGTATAATAAGGAACGATTCTACTTAAGGTGAAAGGTTTCGTACATATTTTATGTACTTCATAAGACGTCATTCCTTGTTCTCTTCAAAGATAATACAAGGTATCCCATAAAATTATTTTATATGAATTAAAACGAAATTCGCTTTAAAGGATAAAGTCATACTTATCCGTAGTAGTGTTTCCGTATACTGCGAATCGTTTTAGACGGCAGTATAATTAAGGATCTCCCCTCAACCGTTGACTTAATTTATAGCATAATAACCTCAACTGATTAGCTGTATGAGAAAGCTGTTCATTCTTAACATGCTTTGTATTCAAATCACAATATCTTCCCTCCAGGACTTCCATCTTCATACGAGTACTTCCATCTTGGGAATCTGGCATTGTTCGGGGAACAATAAGCCATATGGGTACAAGGCTTATTTTTAACAACACAGGATTTATGTCTGTTGATATCAGTCTATTAATTAGCTGAGCTCATTAGCTGAGCTAATTAGCCTCAACTGAAATCAATTTGAATTATTCGCCTCATATAGTGGACTTTAATGAACGATCTCTTAAATTTTTTTGGATTATCACCATCGCTCTAAGTTAGATGAAATACCGAATCATTTCGATGTTGTCTTCCTCTGTTCGGTGTATTCTGCTCTATTCATCGCATGGTCCGCAAGCTGTGATGACTTGTATAATTTCGAATCATTAGTGAAGGTAATTTTTTAATAGTGAGTGGTAAAGGTAACAGTCCATTAACTAGCTCTAGAACATTCTCCTTTTTTAATGCGTTCAACCTATTCTTGGATATCGCTTTTGTAGATTCATAAACTCTCAGGGATTTCCAGCTCATCCAACATCTTTAAAAAGTTTCTACACTTTAGATGGAATCGTGTGTAGTTCTGTCGCAATATAAAGTCATTCGCAAGAATGACTCTGGCTGAATTCCGAATCATGAATTTCGCGTATCAAAATGTGATACTGAACAGCTCTGTTCTGTGTTTCGGCTGGTTTCTATATCTGTCACACATGACTATTGCATACAGGATAGCCACACTCTGTGGTCTAATGCTAAACATACTAGACTTATACTAAGAGGGTCGTAGGTTCAAATCATGTCCTGGGCTTGGTCTCAAAAAGTGTTTTTTCTAAAAAATCGTCTTCTCTTCAAGTCGAGAACTTTAATATCTAGTACTCATTCCCCAACCCCTTGCAGTCATAATTTATTATTGTGTAAGATATAATAATAATAATGATAGATAAAGGATATAAAGTGGTATTCTATTATTTATAGTATGCTTTTGGCAGGATTTAGGCATATTTATATATCATTTATTGCCTATTTAGCTTCCGAAGTAATGTTAAATTTTACCGCTTTTGCGCAATAACCAAGATACCATAATGGTTCGTTAGAATCACGGCCGCTCTGGTATGAGAAATAATGTCAAACTGAGTCCATTCCTCTATGTTTTTGACAACAACCAGGGCGGGAGAAATACCATTGGGAAACCCTAAAGAAGTGATGGGTGTGGTTCTTGAGCGAGACAACACAGAAGCAGTTTTTATATTGATCATATAAGATGAGCTTGTATGTTGAAACCCCTCCTTATAGAGCAGTTAACTTCATCTTCGTTAACAACCGCCGCGAATAGTACAATTTGTTGCATTTCTCCTACAACCCGGATTTCAGGAATGCGAATTCTGCCTGTGAAAAGAATATTCACATTCTATAGTCCACCTTTAAGCCCTCAAACTCATACCATGTGGCCCACCTCTATCTTGTAATATATTCGTGTGTAATTGGGCTCTTACTTGGACCACTTTTGGCATCATTGAGGCCATTTCCAACCTGGCATGCGTTTGCTTTTGCAGGTATAACTTAGTTTTGACTGGAGTGGCTCGGCTTGCCGGACGCTCCGTAGGTATGTAGGCAGCTTGTCGCTTTTAGGTATGTGCGGATATGTTGGCTCGGTTTGTTTCTTGCTGTTATGGGGCCTTTGATTTGTTTAGACGCTTGTTGGGCTCGTTGTGTGCTTTACCAATTAAAATAGTGTATTTTTGTTTTTGTTGCTTCAATCGTTTTTTCCCCATTTGGAAGTTGTTTCAATATTCCTATTAAAGGCTTTGCATTTTTTCCTCTTGTTTTTTTTCTGTTTTCTACCTTTCTGCTTTTAACCTTTTCAGTTTATCTTGTTTTTTCCCTCGACTTGCACGAGCACAGTTGCCATGAGTAAGCTGGCTTTTGTGTCAGGTGAAGTCGAGGCGCATGGACGGAATTGATATATGCTCAAGTGTGCGTGTGACTGTGCTTGTGTGTGTGTTTGTGTGTGTTTTCGTTAAAGCGAGATCACATGCAAAATATTTTTAATGCAAATAAAATGTATTTAATTACGTATGAAATTTCAGTTGTTGCTGGTGGTGTGGGAATTGTTTCCTGTACGAGCCCGCTTCATGCACTGCACTCACACTCCCATATCTCTAATTATTTCTAAGGAAGTCTGGTTTAAATATACTACATAAAAATAAATATTGAATCAGAGGAGTGTGCGCAGGTACATTAACTGTGGATGAAATCATCCCCGAAATTAGGGAGATGGAAACGGTTTTCCATAAATATGAATGAGCCAACAAGAATCGGAAAATCGAAGAGTATGAAGACATTTTCCGTTGTATTCGTGGAGCTACTGGAGCTGTCGAAGAAATCAGATCAAATCACTAGAAATGATTTGTGAGGTTCCTGAAGCTTTGTGGAAACTACGACTGGAAGCAGCTCTTCTTCTATAAAAGTTGAAAAAGCAATGAGAAGTTTATGAGACAGAGATTTTCCACAAGTCCATAAACACTGTGACAAAGCTATCGAAGACAAAGTGAACAATGCAAGCGATATAAGCCCAGAGATTTGGCAATTACTCCAAGCTTTCATGTTGCCAACACCGTCATCATTTTTATTGTAGAGAGAGAGAAAGCGAGAGCGATAGAAGAGCAAAGGGATATAGAGATGGAAAGAGTGGCAGAGCAAGAATTATGGAGAGAGGAGAAGTGTGGTAGATAGAGCAGAAAAAGAGATAGAGGAGAGGCAAAGAAAGAGATAGAGGGAGAGAGACTTAGAAAGAGATAGAGGGAGAGAGACTTAGAAATATTAGTTAGAGATAGTTCGAGGGAGAGACAGCGAGGTAGACAGAGCGAGTTGGAGAAAGAGAGAATGAGTTGGAGAAAGAGAGAGGAAGTAACCGAGGGAAAGAAAGGGAATATGCTTGAGAGGAAGAAAGTGGTATGGAGATGGAAAAGGTAAGAGAGGGATAGATATGGCGAGTAAGTGATTGAGAAAAAGAACGAAAGAGAGAGAAATATGGCGAGAGAGAGTGAGAGAAAGATGGTGGGTGTGGGAGAATGAGAGTGAGAGAAGGAGAATTAGAGTGAGAAAGAGACAGAGAAAGCAAAAAATTGGGAGAGAGGAGAAAGAAAGAGAGAGAGAGAAACAGATAGTGGCAGAGAGAGTGAAAAAGAGTGAGAGTGAGTAAGAGAGTGAGAGAGAGAAGGAGAATTCGAGGAAGAAAGAGAGCAATAAAGAAAAGGAGAGTGAGAGAGAGTAAGAGAGAGAAAAATTTAGAGAGAGAGAGAAATATATAGTAAGAGAGAAGGAAAGTGGGAGAGAGGACGTGAATGAGAGAGAAAACGAGAGTGAGTGAGAGTAAGAGAGTGAGAGAGTGAGAGAGGAAAGAGAGGAGAGGAGAGAGAAAACGAGAGTGAGAGTTAGAGAGTGAGAGAGAACGAGAGGAGAGAGAGAAGGAGAGTAAGAGAAACAAGAGAATGAGAGAAAGAGAGTGAGAGAGAAAAGGAAAGTGAGAGAGAGAAAGTGAGTGAGAGAGAAAAGGAGAGTGAGAGTTGGAGAGTGAGAAAAAGATATTTGGTGAGTGAGAAAGAGAGAGACTTGGAGAGTGAGGAAGAGAGAGACTTTGAGAGTGAGGAAGAGAGGGAAAAAGATAGGGAGAGAGAGATAGAAAGATAGTGAGAGAGAGAAAGAAATATTGAGAGAGAAGGAGAGTAAGAGAGAAAAAGAGAGTGAGAGATACATAGTGGGAGAGGGAGAAAGATATAGTGTGACAGAAGGAGAGTGAGAGATAGAAAGCGTGTGAAAGAGAAAAGGAGAGTGAGAGAAAGTTAAAGAGTGAGAGAGAGAAAGATAGCAGTGAGAGTAAGAAAACGAGAGCGAGAGAGAGAAAATATACTGAGAGAGAAAAAGAGTGATAGAGAGAAAGAGAGGAGAGTGAAAGAGTCAATGTGAGTGAGAGTGGAAGAGAGCGAGAGAGAGAAAGAGAGGAGAGAGAGTAAGAGGGGGAAGATATGCGCAAGAGAAATAGAGTGAGAAAGAGAAAGAGGGAGATAAAGAAAAAGAGAGTGAGAGAAAGAGAAAAAGAGTGAGAGACAAAAAAAGTGTGAGATGGAAAGAGAGATTTAGAGAAATAGAATGAGAAGGAGAAAGAGAGTGAGGTAAAGTGAGACAGCTCACTGCCTGTCATGAGCATGAGAAACAGTGAGACAGAAAGTCAAACGGAGACAGAGAGACAGACAAGCAGATATGGCGAGAGAGCGAGATGGAGGATGTGATGGCCTACATCAGCACCATTGAGTGCGCTACAAGCAATCTGCGCGCAACGCATGTGTCCACAAACGCTACCTTGTTAATAGTCGGCATGGTCCTGCTAGCGAAAGAGGCGAGAGACCTCTACCACGCCAAAAGGGGGAACGGGACAAGTGTAGTTCCTAGCTGTCATCAAGCAGAGGACCATTTAGGAGTGGCAAACCCAGTGGGGCACATCTTCAAAAGGCCAATGGACAAGGAGGCTGATTGATAATATACAGCCATGGATAAGCAGGTCACATGATGAGGTGAATTATCACATCACACAACTCCTGACCGGCCATGGAGGTTTTCAGGCATATCTGTAGCGCGAATATAGCTGAAAGCCCTGGCAGTAGTGCTCCTAAAATTTGTGTGTAGGATATGAATTGATTCTTATCTTTCTCTTGTAAATAAAAATAAAATAATAATAAATAGAATAAAATTAATTAAGTCTTTGCCGGCCATCGCTGTCGAGTGGTAGCATTCTAGTCTCATATTCGTTGGGGCAAGGGTTCGAATCCAGCCTGTAGCTTGGTCCCGAAATGCTTTTTTGTTATCGACAGATGGCCCGGAATAGGCATCCTTTACATGGAAAAGTTCTTTAACTTAACATTCAGTGTTGAGTACTTTGACTGCATCGTTTCACTCTTCAGCAACATTATCAAATTGTGGAAATTTGCCTCAAAAATCATTGTTCCGTTCCTCAAACTTCTTCTTCAGTGTTGAGATTTATTTCTGATTTGCCGGGTGAAGTCAATCAAGAGAGGCCACTATATCCCAAAAAATTAATCGTTTGATGGTATCAAAGGACCCTCCTTTGTCAAAAATATTAACCCCAATGGTGGTATCAACAGGATTTCAAAAAATTCATCTTTCCGTTGGTGTTCAAGATTATGCGATTTCACACCTCTTGATTATTCGTCGGAAACAATTGAACAATTGAAGATAAAATCTCATATCACCCAAGATAGTTACGGGTTGGGTAGGTTGGTGGGTTGGTTAAAGTGGTGGATACGCATCTGCCCGATACGTCTCACAATTAGCGCTGTAGTGCCGTTTTGATACCACTTCCTTACCGAGAAACGGGATAATGGTAGATACTAAACTCACCCGTAGAGTTTAGGTAGCATAGAAATTTCTTCGGACTAACCTCCGAACAGTCCTTTAGGTTGTCAAGGAAGAACGCCTCCAGAAACCTATATCTTGTCTTTGCCAAGGCCGAACATTTGCAAAGGTAATGGAAGAGTGTTTCTTTCTGGGTTAAGTCCCCACAGCTTCTGTAGTGGTTGGTGAAAGGGATACGCAGTCTCTCTGCATAAAAGCTTACGCACCAGTGCCCAGTGTACACTGCTTTGAACCTTGCCGTTTCTGTGCGACCCTATTAATTAACTCGCATTATATGCGGGCCATGTCGCGCGTGAGATTTGACAGGATGTTAGTAACCTCCACCTTCTATTTGATAGCCGAAGACATTGCAGGTACGCGTCTCTCCTCACGACACCCAGAGGATCCGATACTGGTACCCCCAGAGGATTCGTCAAGAGAGGCCCCGACCGAGCCAACTCATCAGCTTTTTCATTTCCCTCAATGTTCCTATGGCCGGGAATCCAGATGAGGGTAGTGTCAGCATGATGACTTAGCTTTGCCAACACCTTTCCGCAATCCTTGACCAGCTTTGACTTTATAGTGGTGAATTGAAAAGCCTATATTGCCGCCTCCTGACTGTCGATAAAAGTTGCAACCTGACATCCATTTGTGATGTACCGTACTATTAGTCGATCCACCTCTCTAATCGCCAGACCTTCCGCCTGAAATACCGTGGCATTATAAGATAACCATATGGATTGATTTGTGGCCACCTGTGGTGATTGGATGACCGCACCTACGGCACAGTCCATCTTTGATCTATCCGTGAATATGGGAATATCGTATTCCTCAAGAAAACTGTTTCATTTCCATTGGGCTCGTGTCGGCAGATTTTCCTTGAAGTCACTTCTGAATATCAGATTACATGATCTGTTGTTCCCGTGCTCAGGGAATTCGGTATTGTAGCAAGGACTTTGCCGTGTCCATATGGTCGCTGCGCCCAACAGCCGGTTGTCAGAAGCCTCACCGCGCTATTGAAGATAGTTAGGGGAGTCTCTGCAAACTTCAATTTTGACAGATGGAAATTTCTTATATAAGGAAAGCCATGAATCAAACATCGAGTTCCCAACACATACAATATAGTATTGATATATTTCCGGCTTATTCGACAGTGCAATCTGTCTTGGAATGAACAATTTTAAAAATTATTTATGACAAATGAGTTAATTTTTTCACGCCTAAGCTGATGATCTGTTAATGAATAATGATTTGGAGAGGATGTGATTACCATGACGGGAAATTGATTTCTTACAAAATAGCTTATCTCTGATTTAAGGACTGTGATTACTTTGTGGGAACAGACATATCCACAGATATTTTCCGGATTCACTTTGTATTCCCTTTTGGAACTAAAACATTTCAATTCAATAGTTTGGGAATCGTATGCCAAAATCCATGATTTTTCCCAACTCTTGATGAGAGGGTTCATTGCGATTGGTTTCTTGCTGCTCTAAAAATGTGTTGCAGGATTTTTATGAGGTAACTCCAAAAGTATTCTGGACCTTTCTTCATCTGAGAATGAGTTCCGTGTGTAATATTTACAAAGATCAGATCAGATCAGATCTGGTCGGTTTTCTTCTTTAATGTTCGCTTTCTCTATATAGACATTTAATGTGTCTGAAAATCCTAAAGTTCGACGTCTCTTAGGACGTCATTGCTTCTCATATCCAGAAAAGTCATAATGCATTTCCTATACAGCAAGCGGAGGAATAAGATATTCAAATCAACTGAAATTGTGAATTGTATTGGCTGAAGAATGATCAACACTGAAGTAGGCACCAATGTAAGACTACGAGAATATTTCGTGGTAGAAAACATTTTCGACAAACAAATATAAAATTTCGAGATTTACGCTGGCAAAAAGCTGGTTGCACCAAAGGGTTATTTGCGCTTTGCCTTGCCTCAAAGGGTTATTTGCACTTTGGTGAAACTCGGTTGGTATGCCGAAGGTCTCTTCTATTGCACAGATCATACATTTTCCGGTTAAGATGCTGCTCCTGGCGAAGGACTGTTGTGCATTTGCCACTTTAACGATGCTACGTAGTCTGACAATTGTTTGAAAGTACGTTTCTATCCAGTAAATCGCATACGCGTTCAGTCTTATAAACAATTTCGATCGCAACTACTCCACAAACCAAACGATGTGCAAATGAGAAAAATCAACAAACATGAATTCAATAAATTTTTCAAGAAAATGTGTTTCTACAAAGTGAACAAACAGAGCTAAAGTCTCTCAAAGCGGTGCACACGTACGCACACATGCAGACACATACATTTATATACATATATTTATACATAAATCTATGTGAGTGTATGCAGTAAAATGAACGTCCAACAAACAACATTGAACCACCAATAACGTGGAACAAAAACAACATCAACACGGCCAGAGTAACAAAACAACCAATTTAAACTAGTAAAAAATGGTTTTCGTCGGTCATGTCGGCGGCCCCGTCGCTACATGTCATTTTGAATGAAAATGGCTATTTTGGTTCAGGAGATAGAGTGTTGGAAACAAATCGAAGCATATTCCGTCTTAAATCTATAAAAAATTACGGTGGCAAGTAAAATTTCAGTCTTGGTCCCTATAACGTTTTGGAGATATGAGCTTTACAATGTACTTACAAGAGGAGGACAATAAGGTCGAAGAGAAAGTGGAATAGTGGTGCATGCAGGATCTCGAAGGTTCTAATCTTCAAATTTCAACGCACTGTTTCTGTTGGTTCTCTAGAAATACACAAGCAAACCGAAATAGATGAAGCAGTCCTCAGAATGTTGCAATTCACGAATAGATAGGCACGTCCTTAATTGCTAGGTATCTTTTATGACGCGTAAGGAAAGTAGATGTGGTTTGTCTACGTTCCAAAGAATACGTCAGGTTGAAATAGAAAAAATTCCAAATGCGTGAGAAGAGCGTGGAGTAAAAATACCGAGGTAAGAAGCCTCTGAAACTCTGCCTGGTAAGAAGCCTCTGAAACTCTGCCTGGTAAGAAGCCTCTAAAACTCTGCCTGGTAAGAAGCCTCTGAAACTCTGCCTGGTAAGAAGCCTCTGAGACTCTGCCTAGTAAGAAGACTCTGAAACTCTGCCTGGTAAGAAGCCTCTGAAACTCTGCCTGGACACATAACCGTCAGCGGGCTTGAACGAACTGTATTTTTTCCTGGAATGTATCCATACTTTGGTTGTGTCAAACGGGCCAAATTCATATACTTCGTTCTGGACAGAGAACACAGAGAAGGGACACTTAACCGTCAAATTTTCTGACGCTTAAAAAAAAAAAGCCTTTGTTCTTCATTAGTTGGCTATATGGATAGGTTTGTTTATCATTGCTTCTGAAGAAAATCAGCCACACTACTACAGTCTTGCACAAAATATGGATCAATTCTCTGTATTCTCTGGTTCTGGACAGCATAAGAACGAATGGATCAAAATCGCGAAGGAAAGGTGAAACTAATTTGTTAAACTATTTCGATTTTCAAAAACTCGAAGTTTCCAATGAAATTTTACACTTCCACTTCCACCTTGGAGAGATCCTCTGATAAGCCTTTCCATACAGATCAGGCCCTACGAAGAGATCGCGAAAGTGTAAAGAATGATGTCGAGGAACTACTTGCAGTGGCAGTGTATAAGTTATTACTACTCATGAACATAGTCCTGGGAGTGGAATATACCTAAGTCTGATGGCGGGGCAAAATGCTCTATATATAGACACGATCAGTTGACATCGTATCACATCTTTAACTAGCATAAATATTCCTTATTTTATATAATTTAAGTAGCTGTAATCATTTCACCATTTCCTAGCGGGTCGTCACAACCTTGTGTCTTGTCCCAATATGCTCTCCCAGGCAGTGTAGGGCACGTAAAGTAATTCGAGTGAAAAAGAACACGATGCTGGCAAACAGCATCGAACTGAAAAATACAAGAAATATACAAGAAAACAAAGAAAAAAATCAGACAAATTTTAAATCAATATTTAAATGGACAACGCCGTGGAGACGGAGGCGATGTTCCGATACTTGTACCGGAGTGAGCAACACTTGTCTTTCGGATGCCAATGGCAGACTTCGGTGCAAGAGCGAACTGAAAAGCACATTACGCGTAACCAAATAAAGTCTGCAGCAGGGTCAATGGCGGCAGAGAGCAAGGGTTGACTGTGTCCACAGAGACGGCATAAAACCCAAATCGCACTTCATGAAAAGAGTTGCTTAGGAGAGCTGCGATTTATCAATGGCCTCCACGGCGATGGAGTGCAGATCAGATGTAGCCTTCAGTTATCTAGGCAGTTAAAGACCAAATAAGGCGTCTCCGCCGCACCTCTGAGAAAAATCAATCGTTATTTTGAATGGAGTGCTGGGGTGATCGTTTCTGTCTAAATAGTCATCCATAAAATGGATCAGACTCCGAGCCTCTCCAGTGGCACTGAAGCGATAAAGTGATAGTTTTCTGAATGCCTTTGGTGGCGGCGAGCGAGACGATTTGGACATTTTAGAGACCATAAGAGATTATGAGAGACTATGAGAGACTATCAGAGACTATGAGAGACTATGAGAGACTATGAGAGACTATGAGAGATTATGAGAGACTATGAGAGTCTATGGAAGGGAAGCGAACAGTTTGTAGAAGTATTGTCGAATCATATGTGGCCCAACAACCAAGCTCGAAAGCAAAATATACTCGTAAATCGTCTTCGAGACTTATAAATCTACTAAATTTCAATTCGAAAATATACTATAAACTATTTTCAAAATAGCCCCAACAAAGATAATCCATAAACTGGTGCTCTACGATCATCTCCAGAAATTGATATGCATCTCTGTTCGGTGTAGCATTAGTAACACTGGTATAACAACAGAAGCCTGGAGTTTTTTTTATAGTTTCTCCGGTGTTTAAACATTTAGGAACCCCATTCAGAATCGATTTTTCTGTCCCGTCTCACAGATCGAATCGCCCAGCAATTTCTCTATGCAATTGGTGTTGATAACAATCGCAATCCGTTCTACTTTCCAACTTCCGTATTTCTTACTTCTTTCTGCCGTCTTTCTTACTTCCGCACTTCTTCGTACTTCTGGAACTAGTTTTCAATCGAAGTGTACTTCTACTAAGTATCTACATAATTACCAAATACTTCCCAATCAGTTCTCAACTGTTTCTGATCTAAAAATCGCAGTGGTCAAAAGCGCCCACTTTCTTTAGTTTATCACTCTCGTACAGCCCCCTCTTTCACAGACACTCCTGCAGAAAGTGTGGATCAACGAAATTTTGTGCCACTCGAATTTATGTTGTTTAGTGAAACTCCCACTCAATGACTTCTTCAGAAGTTGCAGTTGCAAAGACGAATCAACTCCTCAGTGGTGTTGTTAACTTGGATACTACTCTCCTCACTTGCTGGACTGTCACAGGGAACATTTGGCGACAGATTCCAGAGCTTGAAACAAATTTGTGATAAGAATAAAACTTTGAAAAAGAATTCTTTCCTTTGCTGCTCTGAGAATTGACTGTATCTTCTATACCAAATTCGCCTCCAACTCCTCGGTGGGCGTGTCAGTAGCACTATGCTGCCCATTGTTATCACTCACACTAGCATCGAGATTATTACCGTTTATTATTCAATTCAAGTGGAGATACGAAAATTGCTTATATGGAAAGTAGGCGTGTTCTTTATCTGATGTACCCCAATTCCTGCAGGATTTATAATGATAAATATGATTATTCACAGCAAATTTCGTGCATAGAGTTTCTATAGGTCTGAAGTTATGAACATATTTTAATAGTGGGTGTGGCATTAAGGATGTACTTCGCTCACATTATGGATTGAGTCGGACCCTCGTTTACAGAACTAATCAATTTTGTCACTATACCATCAATGGAATCAAAGGTAGGTAGGTGGGGGATTATCAAGTGATGCCACTCAGACCACCAGTTGGGTACGTTGTGAATCGCCGATGCAAGGCATGGCTACGCTCCCCCTCTAGATAGAACCATCCTGAGACTTTTATAAAGCGAAGGAGTTTGTTAACACCTGACCTGGTATAGATTATCTATACTTGTTAGGGAGTGGGATCCTAGTAAACGTTCCCTATCTCTAGCAAAAGCTGCACATGTACAGAAGAGATGCTGGACATGTAAAGAAGAGATGCTGGACATGTACAGATGAGATGCTGGACATGTAAAGAAGAGATGCTGGACATGTACAGATGAGATGCTGGACATGTAAAGAAGAGATGCTGGACATGTACAGATGAGATGCTGGACGTGTACAGAAGAGATGCTGGACATGTAAAGAAGAGATGCTGGACATGTACAGAAGAGATGTTGGACATGTACAGATGAGATGCTGGACATGTACAGAAGAGATGCTGGACCGTTTTCAGTTCCTCCTCCTTTCTGCAGTTGCAACAGAATTCATACGTATAAACTCCCATTCTTCTTGCATGATTTCCTATTAGGCAATGTCCCGTGAGGACTCCTATTACAGTCCTAATTTGTAACCAAAGGTATAATCGTCTAAAATTGAATGTCCACTGTTTTAAATGTGGGAGGAAGGCCTGGCCTTCGGGTCAATTGGTTCACAAGCGTACGAGGTGTGATCAAAAAATAGCTGTTATTTTCATCTTTTCGTGAGTTACGTATGTTCCATGTTCGCATTTTTTTTCTGTTATGTTGGTACACATGTCTGTTATATATGTTGGCAATACCAACCATTTTGGATTGCCAGTTTGTTTTTGACAGATAAAAAGGTTAGTCGTGTTTTGGTGTGCTCTTCGATTTTGTACTATTCGAAAAAAATGGATCAAAGAAACTGTTTTCAGTTTTGTGTAAAAAATGAAATTAAATGCGCAAGGACATTTGAAAAGTTGACTGTGGCCTTTGGCGAGTCTACTATGAGCAGAACACAAGTTCAGTTGTGGTATAACCGGTTTAAGGAAGGCCGAGAAGATGTCAATGACGATGCTCGTCCTGGTCGCCCGAGCACGTCAACAACCGATGAAAACATTGACGCAGTGAAGAAAATGATTTTGGATAATCGTCGAATCACTACCAGAGAGGTTGCTGATGAGGTTGGCATATCGTTCGGCTCATGCCAAGCAATTTTTACGGATGTTTTAGGCATGAAACGAAGATTGTTCCAAAATTGCTAAATTTTGAGCAAAAACAACGTCGCATGGACATCGCTCAGGAGCTGTTGAACATCGTCAACGACGATTCAGATTTCCTCAAAAAGATCATAACTGGTGACGATCTGTGGGTGTATGGCTATGACATTGAAACCAAAGTCCAATCATCACAATGGAAACGTCCAGATGAGCCAAGACCGAAAAAAGCATGTCAAGTTCGGTCGAACGTAAAGGTTTTGCTGACAGTTTTCTTTGATTGCAATGGCGTGGTGCATCATGAATTCTTGCCACAAGGTCGTACGGTCAACAAGGAATACTACCTTGAAGTTATGCGCCGTTTGCGAGAAGCAATTCGTCAGAAACGCCCAGAATTGTGGAAAAACCAATCATGGATTTTGCACTATGATAACGCACCAGCTCACACATCGATGCTTGTGCGTAATTTTTTGGCCAAAAACAAAACCGTTATCATGCCTCAACCACCGTATTCACCGGACTTGGCCCCCGCTGACCTTTTCCTCTTTCCAAAACTGAAGACACCGATGAAAGGAAAGCGTTTTGCTACGATTGAGGAGATAAAAGAAAAATCGAAACAGGAGCTGTTGGCGATACAAAAAAAAGCGTTTCAGAAGAGTTTCGAGGATTGGAAAAAACGCTGGCATAAGTGTATTATATCTGAGGGGAATTACTTTGAAGGGGACAAGATAGTTGTTGCTGAATAAATAAATACTTTTTGAAAAAATTGAAAATAACGGCTATTTTTTGATCACACCTCATATATGGTTCTGTCTCTAGGTCCAGCGGAGTCTCATATTTTTAATAGTGCGGAAAAAGTGGAACACAGAGGAATGAACAAAAGCCAAACTGATTATATATGTACATATATTTATATATATAATCAGTTTACTAATTATATATATATATATATATATATATATATATATATATATATATATATTGATTTATATATATATTTATTTCCACACCTGCCATGCCTCCTTATGAGAATTACAAACCAATTCAACTGTACAAATTTATGAAATCATCTTTAGCAAAAGGTACCACAAAAAGGGGGTGGAGATTTAGTGCCCCAGCCCCCGCCGTTGAGGCAGGTACTCTGAATCAAAAATATATTAACTAAGTAACTTTCTTCTCAGTTGGCGATACCAAATATTACAGATTCAGAGTCCTCGAAATGCTTCCGAAGCCACCCGGACTCCAACTCCACAATATTGAGTAGCATCTTCTCATCATCCATTATTTTTTTATCTAAATTAGATATCGGTGCAGATTTTTCTGACGGACTCCAACTCCACAACATTGAGTGACATCTTCTCATCCTCAGAATATCATAAATCCATTATTGTTGTATCTAAATTAGATATCGGTGCAGATTTTTCTGACGGACTCCAACTCCACAACATTGAGTGACATCTTCTCATCCTCAGAATATCATAAATCCATTATTGTTATATCTAAATTAGATATCGGTGCAGATTTTTCTGACGGACTCCAACTCCACAACATTGAGTGACATCTTCTCATCCTCAGAATATCATAAATCCATTATTGTTGTATCTAAATTAGATATCGGTGAAAATTTTTCTATATTCATCAATATGTTCTTGTTCTATGAAAAGTTGTCGGTTATTTAATTTGAAATTAGCCGAGTTATTCGCCTCAGTTGTGCGTATAGATAAGAAGGGTCAAAATGGGTCAATGTTGATCTAAGTGCGCCCTTCGGGCGGCCGACTTACCTACATAGACAAGTAGAGGGATGCATTCTTCAAATCCAACAATTTGGCAGTTGACAGTGAATTCTTCCTCTTCAGAGCCTCAATTTAGAGCCTTAATAGTGAATAGTTCAAACATGAACTCGCTTTGAGCGCAGCGAACGTGGGAATGCAAATTGGACTTGGGCAATTTAAGAGAAGCGTCGGTATTTGCTTTACTACAAAACTTCACTACAAAATAAAATAAACAAACAAATAATAAAAATGTGAGCACGAAATTGCATTTCCATTTAGTTGAACTTAGACAAACAGTTCGGAGCGTCAGCGGGTTTTCCCGTCGGGACTGCTGCGTCTGCTTGCGAACCCGCCCGGCTGCCTGCCTGCCTGCCCTCCATCCTGCCTGCTGCATCTACCCTCAGCCAGTTGCTGCGAAACTATTTCACTAATTACGAGCTTGTATTTGCATACAGAGCGCTGAAAGAACCGCTTTTATGAGTTTACAACCTCAGACTAATTAGGGCGCGGAAATGCGCTTAGGCTGCCATAAAGTCGCTTTGTTTGCACTGTGTCAAAGAAAGGATTTGAAAGGATTTTAGAGAAAAGTGCGGTAAATATTTGGTGCAGCTCACATAAAGCGAAAGGGTTAGCCTTGCTCTGTACACACGCGCACCGGGCAGGCTTCCATTTGAGAGGAATTTCCCCGTGCTCAGACGTTTTGCATAGTAGCGCCGACGCTCGAACACTCTGCCTCCGGCGACTGCAGGTAGGGTGCGGTAATTGGCAAACGGTCTGGCAGTGCAGTCCCACGTTGTAAACGCAATTTATGGATGACCTTGTTGAGGTACTTTGTGGAAGAAATTTACAAAACACCACTAAAGCGTAAATTACAGCAACCGGGTCTTTGGTGTAGGCGGAGGCGGAAACTAGTAAACAAAACAATTTGAGATGTTTAAATATTCTATCTAGAAACTAAATATGAAAGTGTTTTTCACTAAGAAACAATTAATCAATTTTAGTTAATTTTATTAGTTTTTTTTATAATTAACTAAAATATTTAATTATTTAAAAGTTTCTCCAATATTTTCCAAACAATTATAAATGATTATCATCATTGATTTCTAAATCAATTTGGCTTTTGTTCGTTCCTCTGTGGCCAACTTTTTCCGTACTATTAAAAATATGTGACTCCGCTGGACCTAGAGACAGCACCATATACGCTTGTGAACCAATTGAGGCGAAGGCCAGGCCCTCCTCCCATATTTAAAACAGTAAACAATTAACGTGTATTTGTAATGCCCAAAAGCAGGCCTAAATCTGCATCTAGAGCTAAGACAGAATTGCCAAGTAGGGTATGATTCCTTTTGTAGCAAGTATGCTTGCGAGTATGCAAGGTTCATATGGCCTGTAATCGAAGTGTAGTGATGCATCGTTGTAGCGGTAGATGCCGATAATGTGGGTGTATTCTTTGAGGGTTAGGTAGGAGTGGCAGCCTTCGACGCAAAAGCACACTTAAGCACATACAATGGCTCGTTGCGGTCTTCTTTGAGGGTTAATGGGACTTTCAAGCACCGCGACCTTTCGATCTGTTGTGCCCTCATCAGAGGTTCAAAGTACATCATTGAGTCCTATCCTCCGTCCTTAGCAGACTCTTTGATACCTTTAGGCCTGGTATGTTGACCCTGTGTTTGTGCCTATGGTGTACCTCATCGATCCTAAGCTGGTTGAACAGCTTGCCCTTCCGTACACCAGAGAAGGATTCTGGACCTAGAAAGGGTTGTGGCTCCAGAGATTTCACATCACTAGCAGAGCCTTGCAAGAATCCCAAGTATTTCTTGCTGGTGTGCATGAGAGCCGGACATTCTGTCAGCACATGCAAAGACGTCTCCTCTTCCTCCAGACATAATTTGCAGGAGCCGTTTGTGGTGACCCCCATTCTTACCTTATGTGAGTTAAATTTACAATCTCCTGTGAGTAGGCCTGACATCATCCTAAGATTATTCTTATAGAGATTGACGAGTGATTCGAATCATTTTAGGTGGTATGTCCCTAGCAGACTCTTTGATACCTTTAGGCCTGGTATGTTAACCGAGTGTTTGCGCCTATGGTGTGCCTCATCAATCCTCAGCTACTTGAACAGCTTGCTCTTGCCTACACTACAGATCTGGCATAATAGATCTCTGTGGTCGCAGTGTCTAAGGGCAATGGCCCAACCCATAACATTACATTACACCACAGAAGAGTTCCGGGCCAATAAAGGGTGTTGCAGCCCCCTCCCTTGCAAAATCCTTGGCAATCTCGTTGCCTGCTATGCCAGTATGTCCTGGAACCCATAGAATGGTAACTTTGTTGCGTGAGCCAAGAGTATTGAGTTTTTTATACACTCCCATACCAGTGGACAAAAAGAAGTGATTGGATTTAATCCAAACTGTAGAGATGATGATTTCACACTATTTCAACGACATCCTTGCTAGTGAAAGGCAGCTATGTCTGCGTATTCGTTACCTACTATTCCAACGCGCCCAGGGATCCTCACAAAATTAGTCTTAATTTTTAGTTGGATCAACAGTTGTTTTATAGTGTTAATTAGTGCCAAATTATGAGTCAGGCTTCTTGTTGCATCATAGGCCGGATAAGCTATCAGTGCAAATGATGAAATTCCCGCGTTCCTTTTTAGCAAATTGAAGCCCTTAATATAAATGGTTGAACCTGAGCGTACTCACTGTTGGAAGCAAGATTTGTGTTAATATTGATCCATTTATATTCATTACGGCAAAAGCACCTTCCATTGTCACACTTCGAATCAATCGAACTATCGGTAAAAATCTTTACCTTGAAGGAAGGGATCGACCGCTTCTGCATATAATTGTTTGTGCTATGAAGAAGGAGTAGGGAAATGAGAAGGCTGCGGCCTCTCAGTTCAACGGCCCTGAACCCTTCTGTGGACTATCATCCAATACCATTGGAGGTCTGCTGAAGAAGTGTATAGATGCAAAAAGAAGTCAAACCTGGAAAACTCTTCCTGATTACTGATTAAGACAGTCCAAAGCTCTTCTGGAAGATTTTCATCCTAAAAGAGCGAAGGAGTTAATAAATATGGCTCGGAGTAAATTAAGAATCATCACAGGCATTTTAAGCGGACACTGTAGACTCAACTACCATATAAGAATAAGTTGGGTCTATCTTCAGATGCCATCTGTCGATTCTGTGGAGAAAGTGACGAAACCTCGTTGCACCTGATTACGGACTGCGGACCATTGGCACACAATAGACTCAGGTGTTTTGGAGAGTACATCTTAGATATGACCAAAATCCCTCAACTTGATTCCTCCAAACTAAATGAATTCATCTCAGAAATTAACCTGACAGAAGATTTATAGATGAGACTATCCTCATCTTTCAAATAAATAGGGGCATCACAATATATCTTTCAGGTCGCAGTGTATAACACCCTTAAATATATCTATCTATCTATGAAGAAGGAGTGGCCACTTTACTTTGAGCAGTTAGGAGGTCAATGAATGAAGTTGTTGAGAGCGACCATGATGGATACATTACATTAGTTCACGGCCGTGGAAAGGAGAGGTCGCAGCCTTTCTAGTTAAGCTTTCGGGAGTAGAGATACTTAATAATTTTCAATCTCGCCACTCGACTACTTGCTCGTAAGTGATTATAATGATTTTTGAAATTATCTTTTGAATCAAACGTAAGACCCAGGCTACTGAGGCCTTCGACTCGAAGAGGAAACGATTTTTTAAAAATAAGCATTTTTGCGTCCAAGCCCGGGGTAGGATTTGAACCTGCGACCCTATATAGTTTATATCTTAAATACAATTTGCTTGATTCGATTTCAAATATCGAGTGTTCCTAACTGAATCCCTCCTTTATGAAGGCAGCTTAAAGCATAAACGTGCCTACTGTATATGAACCACACAGAATCGCAACTACCGTGAGCACATCAATTGCCCGCCGAATCTCAGAAATGAATCCAGAAACTAAACCCACAATTTATATTTAATATCGACACATATCCCTGGAAAAGTTTCTAAGAATTTGAAAGCTGCATGGTGCTGGAAGGATCATATTCTTGAATTTAAACAGCGATCACAAATTGTTGTTTTCGTGGCCAGCCAAAAAGTACAACGGTTCTGTGCATTCTTCTTTGTGAGAGGAGTGCCCCCACTCCTAGGAATGGGTTTCAAAAAGTAAGTTTTGCCTGGCACACACAAACACAGTCTTATAAGATCGAGAGTGTAACTTTTAACGTACTGCATAATTAATATAAATAACTTTGAACGTATGGTTTTGTGCTGACAGAAGGTTTCCTCGTCACGCACGAATGCCCCTTCTAAATTTTGTATGTGATTTCGGGTGTTTATTGTAAATATAAGGGAAAGATCTTATAAAGATCAAATCGCCTGTAGCTTGGTATCGCTGGTTTAATAAACGACATATTTTGGCACATGTGTGGCGGAACAGTTTTAAATCCCTGTTGTATAAGCACCTTAAAAAACTGCAAGAACATCGTCGAATACTACAATGAAATTTGGCAAGTGACACCTGCGCCCGTTCTAAATTTTGTATGTGGTTGCGATCGAAAGATCTTATAAAGCTCAAATCGCCTGTAGCTTGGTATCGCTGGTTTAATAAACGACATATTTTGGTACATGTGTGGCGGAACAGTTTTAAATCCCTGTTGTATAAGCACCTTATAAAGCTGCAAGAACATCGTCGAATACTACATCGAAATTTGGCAAATGTCACCTGCGCCCGTTCTAAATTTTGTATGTGGTTGCGATCGAAAGATCTTATAAAGCTCAAATCGCCTGTAGCTTGGTATCGCTGGTTTAATAAACGACATATTTTGGCACATGTGTGGCGGAACAGTTTTAAATCCCTGTTGTATAAGCACCTTATAAAGCTGCAAGAACATCGTCGAATACTACAACGAAATTTGGCAAGTGACACCTGCGCCCGTTCTAAATTTTGTATGTGGTTGCGATCGAAAGATCTTATAAAGCTCAAATCGCCTGTAGCTTGGTATCGCTGGTTTAATAAACGACATATTTTGGCACATGTGTGGCGGAACAGTTTTAAATCCCTGTTGTATAAGCACCTTATAAAGCTGCAAGAACATCGTCGAATACTACAACGAAATTTGGCAAGTGACACCTGTGCTATGTGCGCAAATGTCGGTCGGGCTTCAAATAGTCTAAGCTATTGTGATGGATCTGTGAGGTAGTCCCAGATGTCGGTTGGATATCATCATCAATCAGTGTGCTTTATGTCCATATTTGCGATACGCTTGCATGGTGGACCAATCAGAGAATTCAATTTTCCGATCTCGCTGGTGTCAAACTCAGCCCAGAGATCGAATTTCCCATACTCTCTGGTTGCACCACCATGTAAAGTCACTCCACGATGCTTTATATCCTTATTATCTCTGTTCTCACACCGCCTTCTAAGCTGAGGAAATTGTGCGAGTCCACAAATGATGAAAAAGTAGTGTTTTCATTTTCTACGCTGGAAGCGACATTAAAAACCAGAAGTTGCGCATGAAGTGTCTTCATTTTTTTCTCTGTTTTTTTAATTATAATTTTGTTTGTTTGTTTTTTGTATACGAGTGTGAGTGTGTATGTGTGTGTGTGTGCGTGTGTTATTTTTGTTTTTAAATCAAAGGTTTCTCGCGCTTTTATTACTTTACGAACGCGCGAACTCGCCGGGCATGCGCACAAACTTCATTAGCCCAGTTGAGAGGCTTTGTGTGTGTGTGCATGGGTGTGTGTATGAGAATATAAGTCTACCGACTTCCATACATATATACATATGTATATCTCTTTATATATATTTACACATTCTCATACAAATTATTCCTTTTGCGCTTACACTATCGACGTCACTCTCCAGAACGGCATGTGGCGGCGCGCATGAACAGCTAATTTTAGTTACTCTTCTTTGTTGTTAACGTTGTTTTTGTTGTTGTTGTTGCTTTTTTTTGTTTTTTTTTTTATTTATTTCTTACATATTTTGGGAATTTATGATAACAGCATTTTAATTATTTTTTTTCTTTTAAACACTGTTTTAATTTTGTTGCCGTGCGAGCGTAGTTTTATGAGGGCAATCGTGGGGCGGCTTTGATTAAAGTTTTCACGATTTTGTCCCAAGCCACAGACACAAAATCGTCCAATATTAAAAAAAAAACCACGAAAATTCAATAAAATCAAACTTGACAATTTTAATATTAAATTGTTATAAACTTTTTACGATGTCTGCGTACAAATTAGCCTAAAACTGAAGAGACCATTTTCTCATGACCGTAGCTATGTTGCCGCCCCCGTTTGATTCGCCAACACCAGCTCGTTAAGTGTTGCATATTTTGAATTTTGTATTGAAATTTAACGAAGTCGCTATTTTGTAACGAGTTCGAATTCGTTCAATTAACGACTTAGCAACTTGGAATTGTGCTGCCAAGTGCAATTCTTTGTAGCTTGTGCATGGAATTAGAATTGTTTCGAGCTGAGAGTCCTGACAGTAGTGCTCCTTAATTTTGTATGTAGGATAATAATTGATTCTTATCTTTCTCTTGTAAATCAATAAAGAACATAAGAATTGTTTCATATGAAAATATCAATATTGGCCGAACATTTGCTTCCAGTACAAACAACTTTCTAGCGATTCCATAAATGGTTCTTTAGGAGAGTAATTCTGTATTTTGAGCAAAATAAAACGGAAGGGTCAAAGGATAGTTACGGCTGACTTAGAAACGGCTACAGACTACATGTCTTCTACTCTAGACTTTACAGCTAGAATTCCAACTCTCTATCCAACCAGGGAAGACTGGGAGTCAGGCTCCGTCGATACAGAGTTCTGACATTATCATCTACCCTGACGGCTCGAAGATGAAGAGTGGAACGGGGGGCGCATGTTTTCTCGGAAGGCTTGCAGGCAAGACAGTCATATCGGCTACCTGACACATGCAGCGTGTTTCAGGCCAAAATCTACGCAATTGGGAAAGCGGCCAGGCTGGTACAAAGTAGTACCATTCGACCCTCGAATATCACTATCTGTGTGGATAGTCAGGCGGCGCTTAAGGCAATAGAATCCAAGACAGTTAAATCGAAGTTGGTAATGAAATGTCGTACCTCACTACTGAACATTGGACCCATGTCGTACCTCACTACTGAACATTGGACCCCACAAGGTCTCACTTTGCTACGTTCGCGGACACAGCAATATAGAAGGGAATGAATTAGCGGTCGAGATGGCCAGAAAGGGCTCTGAAATGGACATTAACGAAGTAGATAACTCAATACAAATCCCGATATGTGAACTGTTTAGGAGCTTACATGAATTCACTATTGCGGTGACAAACAACTGATGGACTAATCGTCACGACTGTGAAGTCTCACGGGCCTTATGGCCTAGGTTAGACATGAAGAGCACAAAGGTTCTCTTAGGGCTCAACAAACCTGCAGTAAGAGTGCTTACAGGGGTCATTACCGGTGCTATCGCACCAATGCTTCAACGTTGGCGTATTCCGTCGAGCGGGCTTTGCGGGAGTTGCCATGATGAAGATGAGATAGAATCGATTAATCACTTTTTATGTCAATGTCCAAGACTGCAGTTGAAACGACTTCAATGTTTGGGATCGCGCTTCTTCATAAGCTTTACAGAGATATAACGAAGGTGGACTTATCGGATTTCTTCACTTTCATCTGGAAAACCAAATGGTTTAATAGGGATGGTACTTCCAATGTATACGGAAATCGAGGGTAAGGACGAGTAAACCTGATCTTGGCATTTTTGAAGGCAGTCACAATGGACATGGATGTCTCCGAGTGGACACGCCTCCGCACCATAACAAAACCTAATTCTGGAGATGAACTGAACATAGTAATATAATACAATATATAACATTTGATGTGTCTTCGCCAGGTGAGACGTCTCTCCAAATGAACGCCAAGTTATTTCACATCCCTTGCTTTTGGGATAATTACACCATTTAGAGATAAAGGAGGGCATGTTTCGTGTCTTATGTGAACGCTTTTCGTCTCGTTAACCTTAATTCTCCATTTTAGTAGCCATTCTTCTACACGTCTGAGGAGGTCCTTTAATTTTGAGGCAATGTTGGAATCTTTATTCGAGTATATAATTGCGGTATCATGCGCAAACGTAGGTGTAGTCAGCTAATTACGAGTATCTGTTGGTAAATTGTGTCTAAGAGGTACAAAAGCGGTCCAGTTATACTCCCCTGTGATGCTCCAGCTAGGATATTGTGGGTGTCTGCCATATGGTTTTTATGTTTGACTTTCAATTTCCTATCAAAGAGGTGGGAATTAAAAATATTAATTCATTCGGAAAGGTGGTTCGGGATTTGGTAGATGATACCGTCTTGCCATACCTTATCGAACGCTTGCGCCACATTGAGAAAAATCCCAGATCAATATTTGTTATTCTACAAAGCATCTCTAATTACAGCAGATATTTTGTGGATCTACTTTATAGGACCGTGCTTGTGTCGAAACCCAAACTGGTGTTGAGGGATCATTTCTTTTTCTTTCCAACAGTGGAGGAATTTTATGGAGAAGTACTTCTTTGAAGACTTTAGAGAGTGTTGACAGAAGGCTTCTATGATGGAATTTGTGTGGGATCCTTTCCTGGTTTATTAATCATATTCATAACTGACAATTTTCATAACTTTGGGAATTAATTAAGTCTTAGCATAGCATTTGAACAATTCCTATATTTGGTAGGTTAGGTCAGGTTATCGTGGCAGCCGGTCTACAGCACGGTTGAGAACCGACTTATCTCTGTAAGTATCATATTATAAAACTCAAGGTCATTCGAATAATGTCAGAGCCAAAGTTAAGACTTTTCATTTCGATTGCAGGAACCTCCAATACCAGGTTCCAACTCTAACCCCAGGTTAGGTTAGGTTATCGTGGCAGTCAGTGTATAGACCAACCATGGGTCCATTGTGATACCACCGCGTAACAACGCACCTCTGATTTACTCGTCAAACTATTTCGAAGCCCCAATAAAGCGCAGGATTTGTTTGACCTTCGAGCCGGCTACTTCCGTCAGAGAGTTGAAAGCGTATTTGCCTAAAGAGCCCGCTCTGCTTCTGGCTAAAGCTGGGCACCTACAGAAGAGATGTTCCACAGTCTCCTAGTCTTGTTCATCCCCACAGCTTCTGCAGTATTCATGAGATAATACTCCCAGCCTGAGAGTATGTCTGCCAAACAGCCAATGACCAGTTATACAAGCCACAACCTCAGAGATATCTTCTTTCGACAGGGCAAGCAAGTCTCTAGATTTCCTCCTATTAAGCTCCGGCCACATTAACCTGGTCGTTAAGCAAGTGCCTTCGTCTGTCCAAGACCCATTGGCCTCACTCACGATCCTATCCTTCAGCACCAGTTTACAGGTGGCAATTGGTATTCCAACTTCGCATCTGACCGTACGCAAAGGAGGCTTGGTAACCCATCGGCCTAGCTCAAAAAGCCCTACAGTTCCCCTTAATATCTCTAAGTCCCAGAACCCAGATAAGGCGTACCCTGAAAACGCTATTGATATCATTTAGGGCTGCCCGGCAGTCCTGAGCAACTTTTGATTTCAGTGCCACCGAGTTCATTGACTTGATGGCCGCCTAGCTATCCGAGTAGATATCTTTTTTTTTTTGGTCAGAGGTAGAAATCTGCAAAAAGACACTGGTCTCATTGTGGCACCTGCATATAATGTGGGATTCTTACCCACTAAAATCCACCTCCATCGCAATCCGAGTAGACATCGCAATCCGAGTAGATATCTATAAGAGAGAGAGAGAGAAAGATCGAGAGAGCGAGAAAGAAAGCGAGAGATAGACAGAGAGAGAGTTTTTTGTTACGGCGTGGCTACTTAAGTAGACGGCTACCTCCTTTATGACTAGGATCTCTGCTTCATAAACACTGCAGTGGTCGGGAAGACAGAACGAAAGTTCCAGTCCCAGTTCTTTTAAGAAAACTCCGAAGCCGACTCTATCGTCAAGTTTGGATCCGTCAGTGTAGAAATTCAGTTCCCCCCTTCTCCATGGCATGGGTGATTGCCACTCCCTTCTATATTTGGTAGTTCCTACAGCATTTTGTTTGTGATAAGGTCGCGACCTGGAGCTTTTTTTGGATTCATTTTCTTCCGCACAAACTTATTCAGTTCCTTAATTGTCATCTTCGGGTGTCGTTTCGCTTGTCGTACATTCACAGGTGTTAGGGGTAAGTGGGAGGTCAAGATTCAACTAGGACCGTCGAGCCAAGAGTCATCATTGTTGAGGGGTAATAATTTAGAATATTCTTTTTAATTTGAGAATAGTCTCAGGAGTGGTCGACACACACTTTATTCTTTTAGAAACCAACTTTGGTGCAGACACATTGAGTGAACGTGGAAGGAAATGAATATTCGCCCCCCTTGAAATTAATCAGTCATAGAACAACTCTCTTTAAATCTTCATTCTGGTAGCCCAATTTTTATTGGCATCACATCTGAGGGTGATCTTCTATCGCTACATGAACATATTTGTGTAGCATGGAACCTGCAAGAGTCACCATTATAGCGTTTATATGCATATTCTCAAAAAGAGATATGTCCCAACAAATCCCCCAATCGTTACTTTTAGGATAACTTTTGATGGACGGATGCAAGTTGCACAAATTGTGCAATTCTGATATTAAGTGGAAATGGAATGAGCCATGAATCACTATGAAATTCCTTGGAAATTTCGCTTTTTCCCGGTCAGTTATCGTATTGTATTTCTCAAAATGCGGCCTTTGCACCGTGAGAGATCTACGTAATCCGTTAGAACGTCTTCAAACAGATGTTCTTGGTGAGTAGTGAACACTTCACCTAACAAGCTCAACATGTTCGTCTGATTGTGACAATTGTGGTCTTCTAGATTTATGCTGTTTGAATCTTTTAACAAGTCTCTGAATAATGGCGTCTACGTGGATGCATTACTCACATTGGAAAATGGCCATTATGTTGTCGTAATATTCCATCAAAAAGTTCTCCCCACTGAATCTCCCACACATTTACTTTGATCATCAAAATTTAAACCCTTAAAATATTTTTGTGTGTGAAAAGGATACAACAAAACTTAGCGAGATCGTCTAAATTAACGACTGAGGTTCAACTGACTTCTTTGCTTTAGCCACTTAGAGCTGTGATGCCAAGATGATTCTTGTGGATTGGTCAAAGTACACGGAAGTTTTTATGTTTGTAGTAAAGTTGACACATTTCTTAAGAGCATGGATTTCAGGTACCACGAAGTTTTAACACATCATGTACAAATATATTAAAATATATGCTCCAACGTGTTCCTGGATAACTTCTGGAAGTATTCAGATATAATAAGTAATCAGATAATTGCAGACGAATATTTTTGCTGAGCTTGACGTTGCATTCTTTGGAAGAGGTGAGGCAAGACGAGAATGGCGTTTTGCTGATGAAAAATATGGGCATCCAGGGAGTTGGGCCCAAATGAAAAATATAATATGATCACAACATGGACTCTTTGTAAACCCTTCATGGAATTAAGTCACATTTATTTGGTTGATTTATTATTGGTTGACAGCCTCATTTTTTCCACCTCCTTCCAATTAGTAATCTTATATTCTTCGTATATATCTCATCCTTCTCATACGTTTATATGCGATGCCTTCGAAAATTGGTGACTTTCTTAATGAAAGCGTTTTAGTTTCGGTCTCCCACGATAATCTAGAAACCCCTTGGCCCAACCAGATAACCATTGTTTCCGATGAAGAAGGTAACTAACTTTCGTCCGTTTTTGTTGAGTTTAAACATGAAAGTCAGGATGGTAAAAGTTTGTAAGACTGGCGCCACTTGAGTCCAACTATATAATATAAATATAATATACAACCCAAGTCATGCAATCAGGTTCACTTCAATTTGCTTACTTAGCAATACAGAATGCCAGTTCCATTGTGGACTAAAAAGTAGCCTTTTTGGACTCATGACTTACTCGTGTCTCTGGTTAGTTAACGAGTTTCTGTTCAATTGCATTATTTTCAACAGCGAAGTGAGTGTCTTGTACAGAGTTTGGTTTTGAGAGAGACTGGCTGAAGCCTTTTTAAGCCTGAACACTAACGCCGATCTTTTCTTCAAGGATTCAATTGGGCCGGCTATTCAACGAATTACTGTATAATTTGATTAATCACCTTCCAGTGTATATATATTATAACATTTGCCATGCCTCTTTTTGTAGGTAACATACCCACCACCTCCGTGCTTTAATGACATCAAATCAAATCGTGTCTTGTCTTAGACTGTGGCTTTTCAGAAAATGTCAACTTTCCGGCAATAGTTGCTTTGATCACTGCCCTTCATTGTCCGCTTTTTCCGGGATATTTTTCCTGCCCGACTGTTAACTCCGCCTCACTGGATTTCTGTTTGCCTCTTCGCAGTGGCTTGGACAGGCACCACTTGCTTTCCTTCAACTGGGCGCATTTGCACTTTAATATTTTCTTATTTTTGTGGTATTTGCGTCTGTTTTGTTTTCTTTGCCCATCTCAAGTTTGTTCGCTCTGTTTGCGAAGCAATATGGCCGCAAAACGCATCGAAGAACACACAAGTCTGCGTGCGAGTACTTGAAATTCACGAATGTATTAGCAGAAAAAAACAAAATACAATGATGGCATATTTGTTTATGAAAAACAGAAGGGTTTCAATTGTTTTAAGCTAAAGTAAAAAAAGTTTATTTATGGGAAAAATACAACATACGCATTCATTGGTTTCTAGAACCCCAAAGATTGGAGTCATTAATCATACCTTCAAATATAATATACACGGTTTTGTAACTGAGCAACCAAAGTTAGTTCCTAGGGTAAGTTTCGATGCTGATTCCGAATCCGGAGTCCGTTTTTTCATAGATCATCAGTTTTCGAGATAATTGAATTGGTGATATTTTGAAATTTTCGACCATGCATACCTAATTATTCAATAATGAATCAAAATTTAGAACTGAAGTGCGGTGTAACTTTTTCGTTTGTATTCTTGTGGGTCTGTTTCACGTAATATACCCCAAATGTAATCGCTCATCATGCCCTCGTCCTAGAAACCTGTTTAATTTCTCTCAATTCTATGCAAATCTCGATACAATCGCTCGCCCTGCTCGTCACTCGTATCAAAAAATACAGAGAAAAAAAGCTTAAACGTCAAACGGCAAAGCAGCGAAATAAAGCCGACGAAAGTTGTACATGAATCCACTCAAAATGGTGGTGAATCCACTCAAAATCGTGTGCAATCCACTCAAAAGCTAGGTGAATCCACTCAAAATTATGGTGAATCCTCTCGAAATCGTGGTGAATCCACTCAAAATCGTGGTGAAGCCACTCAAAATCGTGTGCAATCCACTCAAAATCGTGGTGAATCCACTCAAAATCATGGTGAATCCACTCAAAATCGTGATGAATCCACTCAAAATCGTGGTGTGTCCGCTACCGACGCTGGCAGCTAAAAATACTTTCTTTTCTCTGTATTCTCTGACTCGTATCACCAAAATTTTCCGGGAAGAAATCCAGGTGGGAATGCAGAAAATTAATTCTTAGCGACATACGAGCACCAATTCTCCTGTCATTCAGCAACAGTTCCGCGACAATTTGCCTGTAGTTGTCACTTTTCCAGTTGCCAAGGAAGTTTTTGACAATGCTCCCGAAAGATACCCATGCTGCCTGTTCTGTGGGTGTTAAACGTCGCGTAAAGTCGTCGCCAGCTATCAGTTTCCATATGTCCGGTCCAACGAAAATCCCTTCTTTTATTTTGGCCTAAGAAATCTTCGGAAACAGACGAGTTAAGTACTGAGAAGCCGCCCCATCTCGGTCGAGCGCTTTAACGAAATTCTATATGAGGCCCAGTTTAATATGAAATGGAGGAAGCAAAACGTTATTTGGATCAAACAGTGAATTGTTAGAGATGTTTTTTCTTCCTGGTATTCCAGGTCTCGAGAGGGCCATTCTTTTTTTACATAGTGATACCCTGTTGCTCAACTATCCGAAGTAAAACGTTATTTGGATCAAACAGTGAATTGTTAGAGATGTTTTTTCTTCCTGGTATTCAATCCGGTCTCAAAAGGGCCATTTTTACGTAATGATGAGCTGTTGCTCGACCATCCCATAGACAAAGAAAGCTTCAGTATTTCGTGAAGCCGCTTTGCATACCAATCAACATGCCAATAACCTGGAATATATGCATATCCAATTAGTTTAAATTAATATCCTACTTCGAAATCATCAAATACCTTTCGATCGCTGAAAATTTCCATTCATTTATATTCGTTGTACTTGATCAATGCCAAAATTTCTTTCATCGATTCGTTACTTTCCTTGGTGTCGACGGCATGAACAATTGGAATCGTCGTCTTCAAATTGTATTCAGAACCGTCGTTGAAAAGTCGCCATTCATTGTTGACGTATGGTTGATTCATTATTCGAAGTGAACCATTGATGTTTTTGCAGAAACAAATTTGATTTATCGTCTCGAAGAATGGCAATAGCACTTTGTTCCTTCCGCCAAAATGAGTGACTTTCGTTTCGCTGGAGAAAAATTTCCTCTGTTGCAAACGGGATCTCAGTAATTCAGCGTTTCCTTTGGATAAATGCAAATCGCGGACCAAATCATTCAGTTCAGCTTCTGTTACTATATGTTTTTCGTTGAACACCATTTCGCTGCCACTGCTCGTATTGGGATCAGAAGTTTCCACATCTCTGACACCTGGACACAACCGGAGTTTGAAAATATAGAACATTTGGAAAAAAAGTCGAGAGCAAAGCCTTCTCAGGAAGCTATGAAAAAGAAGATTGATCTTCTGGAAAAAAATTTGAATGCTTTGTATACTACTAGAGATACTATGACAAGCCGTGCTGAAGTTGAAAAGCAGATTATTAAGTCCCGCGAATAATTAAAAGCTGCGAAACAGTATTTAAAGAGAACGATTCAAAACGCAGTATCCCAGAAGAAATACAGAGATAGTATGAAGAGAAAGTTAGCAAGCATTTGCCATGAAAATCGAGATATAAAAAGAAACTAAGTATGAGGAATTCAGTTGGACTTCCTAGCCTAGAAAATGATCAGGCATTACTATTAAAAACTATGGCAGGATATTGCTTCATTTGGGAGTGCAGCAGACGATAGGAGATGAACGGAATCTATTCGCAGTGTAAAAACTCTTGAAGAACTTTCACAAGAATTCGAGAAAATAGGATTTGACATCAGCCGAAAGGGGAACTTTTGTTCGTTTACTTCCAAGAAAATCTTACTCCACAGAGCGGCGGGACACGTACCGACAGTTCCTGTTAAGCTCCCACGGGCACAGACTGATCTCCAAAAAACCCACTTAGATAGCCGTTTCGCCAAAACATCGATCGAGCATCAATACTTGGACCAGCCCAGTATTTTTCATATTTCCAGATGATAAAGCTCAGTTCCCTAATGGTGTAACTGCAGCAAATCAACAAGCACCTCTTCTGATGCATATGGAATATAGAGTCAAATTACCTGATCACGACTGGGTAATTGCCGAGCGCCATAAATTGATACCCTCTGTTCAGGCTGGTATTAAAATAATTCCTGGTATGCTAAAACAACCGGAAGCCGTTGAACATACATCGCTATTCGAAGTGGAAAGCATAGTTCATTCACTGCTAACACTCTTGCTACAGATGTCGAGATGCTTCTCGGTCTTCAAAATTTCAAACATTAGCTAAAACTGACCATGGATCCGTAACCAGTTGTTATTATGACTGTTGATGGAGGGACAGATGAAAATCCACGTCACAAACAAATGCTACACAACACTTTAAGCGACATGAACTCGATGCAGTGCTTATAGCTACAACTGCTCCTGGCAGAAGTGCGTATAACCGAGTAGAGGACAGAATGGCTCCATTTAGTTAGGAACTGGCTGATTTGATGTCACCTCATGACTATTTTGCATCTCATTTGAACGATCGTGGCGTTACAATTAATGAGAATTTAGTAAGATCCAATTTTGAATTGGTCGGAAATGTATTAGCAGAGGTATGGAGCTCGATGGAGATTGATCATTATCATGTTTCTGCAAAATATGTGGGAACCGGTGAACCTGACGTTCCTAATTTACCTGATGGTTTGAAGGACATGTGCGTGAAAGCCAATACTTCCTTCAAATTTTAAAAAGTGCAAATAGAGATGCTGTGGTGCCAGAATTACTGAACAGATTACTGAATTCTTCACTTAAAGAGTTTCTACAGATGCCTTCCGATTGTTTTTGTTTTACGGTAAAATCGAAACTATCCACTCGAAGAGATTAAAAGTGTGGTCTTTATCATGCCTCTCAAGTCAATATTCATAGCAAGGAGATCCGTAAATAAAGAAACACTCACATCGAAACAAGAGTGATATCGATCGTGCTAATGAATTGATGTGTATAGTACAAACCTTAGATGAATACCAAAATGCAGAATGGCTTGAAGAGAACGGTGTCGATATTTCGAAGGAACACAAAAGTGAGCAGACACACATCATCGAGCAGCAAACATCCAATATCATTGAAGACTTCAGAGTCATGGATTCAAGTTTCTTGGAATTAGGACGATTTATTTGGATTTATTAAATTTTCTAAATATAGGAGGGGGTAGATAGATAGATAGATAGATATATTTAAGGGTGTTATACATTGCGACCTGAAAGATCTATTGTGATGCCCCTATTTATTTGAAAGATGCCTCCTCTACAGAAAATGTTTGAAAGATGTCTCGTCTACGTCAGTCTCGTCTACAGAGATCTTCTGTCAGGGTAATTTTCGACAGGAATTCATATATTTTGGAGGAATCAAGATGAGGGATCTTGCTCATATCTAACATACATTCACCAAAACACCTGAGTCTTTTGTGTGCCAATGGTCCGCAGTCCGTGATGCAATGAGGTTTCGTGACTTTCTCCTCAGAATCGACAGATGGCATCTGAGGATATATCCAACTTATTCATATGATAGTTGAGTCTAAACTGTGCGCTTAAAATGCCTGTGATGATTCTTAATTTACTACGAGGCATATTTATTAACTCCTTAGCTCTTTTAGAATTAAAATCTTCCAGAAGAGCTTTGGAATGTCTTAATCCCTGAAGAGTTTTCCAGGTTTGACTTCTAGGAGCGGCGTAAGTGCTTTGCTTACTTTCGCTGACAAGGGGGTTTAAAAATTACTGAAATTCTGCTTACGTAATACTTGAACGGCCCCTTCGGACTTGATACAATATTTTTGATCACAGTTGATTCCAATTATTGTATTATATTCTCTTTTTTACTATTTATCGAAGCTTCACGCTTGCGACTTATACTAAATGTGGTCTTCCAGGGCTCCATTCAAACACGATGTCTGAATAATAGAAGGCCTGACATTTTAATAAAACTATTTTGAATCCAATCTCAATATTAACGAGACTATCTTTTGCCATTCAACAGTGATAGACATTTCATTACAATTTATCTGCCCGCTTATCTGCCTCCTCAGCTAATCCTGTTTTACAACAAACACAATATTTGCTATTATTTATTATATTAATTTCGATGCCATGAAATTAGCTCCAACAGCAGGCCTGGAGGTATTATCAAACCTACCTCCAATTCATTTATTCATCAAGAAAGAAGTGCTGCAATTCGCCGCAAAACTCATCTGAGACAATGAACAAGTTTCAATGCGCCTATGGCAATCCTTACTTAGGGACGACACTGAAATGCAAACCATTAATCTCCCCCTAAGTGACTTATGTCATCTCAAGTATAACTTCACACACAACTTCAAGGTCACATTCCCGAGTATAGTTAACTGGGAACAGAATAGAGCAATGTCATGTATGATACACAGACGGCTCACAAACTGAGGAGGGGGTTGGGGTCGGATTTAAGGGGTAAAAACCAAGAAGTCACTTATGCACAAGCATGGGTCGAGAAAACTCTGTTTTTCAACCCTAAACTCACGGTATAGAGCTCTGCCTAAGAGAGGAACTTGATAGAGGTACAATCAATAGCGACATCCTTATCCACTCTGACAGCAAAGCAACACTTCTAGCTCTGAATGCTTTTGTATTAAAATCAAAACTGGTTTGGGATGGTCTTCAACTGCTTAAAAGGCTAGCAACTAACAACAGAGTGCATCTGATCTGGGTGCCAGGTCACAGCGGACACATAGGGAATGAAGACGTAGGTGAACTCGCTAGGAAAGGGGCAGCCAGTAGATTTATTGGACCGAAACCATTCTGTGGGCTGCCATGGAGTTCCATGAAGTACAACCTAAATCAATGGCTAGAGATGAAATCAAATCAATATTGGATGGAAACAAAAGCTATAAGACTCGCAAAAATATTCATGCCAAAAAGATTCCGTAAAAGGACTATAGAAATTCTAGGTTTAACGAGAACAGGTACTCCTCGCATAGTCTCATGCTTTCTAACTGGGCATTGTAGGGTAAGCAAACACCTATATGTGGCCGCAGTGACTAGGTGGCTTGTTCCCGCTCTCAAACAATCTATCTATCTATCTACGACTGTGGAAGGAGGAAATTTTATAAAAAAATTGCATTTTTAGTTATAATTAAGAAAAGTTTTATTTTTGAGCATATATAATTTTAATAATCCTTAATTATTATATAATTTCTTAATGATCTAAAGAAACATACTAAAGAAAAAGCTGCCTACAAGTGTGTCATCGGCTGCCAGTGTCAGTTGGTAGACGAAGCCTTTTTCTTTATCTGCATTAATGTAAAAAGCTTCCGCCTGATTACTTTCCATACTTATACCGAAAAGTGATGTATACGAAGTCATATCCCCACTAATAGGAATAAAATACATCAAATAAAAAGCCTGCATATTATTATTATTATTATTATTAATTATATTATTATATCTTACACACCATAATTCATTATAAGTGCAAGGTGTTGGGGGAATGAGTACTAGCTACAGAGGCCTTCAACTCGAAGAGAAAAGGATTTTATAGAAAGAAGCATTTTGGGACCTATCCCGTGGCAGGATTTGAACCTGCGACCCTTAAAGCCTGCATATATTTATCACTTTTTATCACTGCATATTCAAAGCTTTTTATCACTCACCCCAAAATTATGCATTAATTTTATTCGCTTTGGTTGCACTTTTGGCTTACAATTGTGTGAACAAAATTAGAACACATTTTCTCCGCTTAACAGGGAAGAAGCCTACTTTTAGGGTGCAATCGTCATTTGTTGTAAACAATGTGAAAAATTGTTTCATAAATATTTCAAATATTGCGTTGATAGCCATTGCAGCTCGTGCTTAATATTAATTGTGATTTTAATTATAATTAATAATAATAATAATAAAAATAATAATAAAAATAATAATAATAATAATACATTATCCCATCAACAAAGGCTAAACAAAAATTGGTAAATGAAATGTTTATTAAATACTCACCCACTGTCTTTAATTATATTTTCTTCCAATAAAATGACGCTAATTGCAGTTATGTTAAATTTTATTTGATATATTCTGTTTGTAGTTTTTTACTGTTAATAATTTTATATAATTTCCGCTGATATATGCTAATATGAAATTTGGAATTCGCTATTTAGCTTAAATAATCTTATGTAACAACTTTTATATTTATTATTAAAGGTTTTATATATAGTTAACACTGATATTTTTGTGAGAGTTGTTGTTGCTTCAGTAGGTACGTAAATTTTTTAAAGTAATAACAAAAGAGAAGTACATTTAAAAAACACTGTTTTAGTCAAAATAAATTAATTAATTAAAAATATATTCCGAATGATGCTCAATAAAAAGTTCCGGGTAATTTTTACACCCCAATCCGTGGTTGTATGTATAATTAAACTTCCCGGGAGTTTTATACAGAATGACCAAAATACCGAATTGTAACAAATTCAAATATATATATATATATATTTGTTTAAATTAATGTGTTAAAAAATTGGAGTAAAATTTCACAAATGTGCTAAAATTATTTGTAAATTGAAAAATTTGTGGTAATTTAAAAACAAGAATCATTTTTAATATTAAAATATTTAAGTTTTATCTAAACAGGGAAACATTTTTTTTTTTTTTAAATAAACAATATTTAAACAAATTTATTTGGAAAATTTCATTATTGCAAAATTGTAAAAACAGAGTTCAGTGAAAATAAAATATTTAAAAGTCACACAATACTCTAGTGTAATAAATAATTAAAAATCAATTTGTTTATAAATTATTCGCAATGAAAAAAAATTGAAAGAACTCATATTTTTATTTGTCATTATAAATATTCCTTTTTAATACATAACAAACATTTATTGTGAATTTATTAAAAATATAAACATTTGCTTAGTTTCCTTCATTTCCTTTTGTTATAATTATAGAATTGGCTTAAAAGATTAAACAAAAATTAAGTTTTTAATTTTTTTTTTTTAAGTTAAAACAAAATTTTTATAATTGTTTGGAAATAAAAAATCAAAGTTTTAATATAAATATAGAATTTGGGTTAAATAAAAGTTTAAAGAAATTTGAAGTTTTTATTACAAAAAAAATAATGTTAAGTGTAAACAAAATAAAAAAAATTTTTAAGTTGTTATCGAAACAAAATAAAAAAAATTTTAATTTTTTATTAAAACAAAATGTAAAAAATTTTTAAGTTTTTATTAAACAAAATAAAAACAATTTTGGTTTTTATTAACACTAAATAAAAAAAAATTCTAACTTTTTATTAAAAAAAAATACAAAATAATTGCAAGTTTTTATTAAAACAAAATTTAAAAAAACTTTAAGGTTTTATTAAAACAAAATTTAAAAAAATTTTAAGGTTTTATGAAAAAAAATTTTAAAAAAATTTGAAGTTTTTATTAAAATAAATTTAAAACTAAATTGACGTTTTTATTAAAACTAAATTAAAAAAAATTTTAAGTTTTTACTAAAACAAAATAAAAAAAAATGTTTAAAAAAAAATAAAATTTTAAGCTTTTATTAAAACAAAATAAAAAATTTTTAAGTTTTTATTAAAACAAAATAAAAAAAAATGTTAATTTTTTATTAAAAAATAAAAATAAAATTTTTACCCTCTCTAACCAAAAAACAAAAAAAATAAATAAAAAACATAAAAAATAATAATATTTATTAAAGATAATAATAATATTTATTATAGATAATAATAATAAAGTAAAAAATTTATATTTCCTTTTAATAAAATATTTAAAAAAATAGAGTAAGTCATTTTGGTAATATAAATTTAAAAACAAATTTCCTTCTTGTCAATCATATTTCATTTCATTTTTAATTACGGATAATAAAAATAATTTTGATAGAAAACAAATTGTTTTTAATATTTAAAAAAATTATATTTCCTTTAAAAAAATTTTTAAAAAAATAAAGTAAGTAATTTGGTAATTAAAATTTAAAAACAAATTTCCTCCTTGTCATTTTATTTTTAATTACGGATAAGGAAAATAAAATTAATTTTGATAGAAAACATTTAGAAAAGACATTTCTTCATAATTAACATTATATCAGAAACAAATTGCAATTGTTTATTACATATTTTCTCTTTATACATAGGGAAATTGGTTCCGATGAGTGTAGCAACAGAAATACTTTAAGACACGGAGATCTGCTCTTAATTATTTTAGGAATAACATTTGCGACTATATAAATATTACAAAAAATAATTTTCATTTGTCAATTTGGTATTTTTGTTTCCTTACTACAAAGGCATTTATTGCTTCAGTTGCGCTTCTCCACACGCCTACTTGTTCTGCGTGTGGGCTGCGATTTTGGTGCTATCTTTTTTTAAAACTAATCAATTCTGAAAGCATTTCTCTAGTAATTGGCAAAATGCTGAACTTTTTTATCGCTATAATTATATATGTAAAACGTCATCGTTTAAAGCAACGAATCCTCCGACGCGGACTCTTTCGTTTGGTGTTTATTGTTTTGCTATAGAATA
Source organism: Clusia tigrina (assembly GCA_920105625.2). Taxonomy (NCBI): domain Eukaryota; kingdom Metazoa; phylum Arthropoda; class Insecta; order Diptera; family Clusiidae; genus Clusia; species Clusia tigrina. The sequence continues at coordinate 192,608,064 of OV050032.1, forward strand.
TTAGCTGTGTTTCTTTCAACGCGAGTGTGAATAAAACGACACCCGTCGCTTAACAGTTTAGTATTTGGCAGCACTGATTTTGACATTTAACATAGTGTCTCGACTAGCTTTAATTCAGGGCAATGTTCATGGCTTAACATCAAAATGTTAACATAGTGTCTCGACTAGCTTTAATTCAGGGCAATGTTCATGGCTTAACATCAAAATGTTAACATAGTGTCTCGACTAGCTACAATTCAGGGCAATGTTGATGGCTTAACATCAAAATGTTAAGTGGAGACCCCATATGTTAATGTCATACTAAAAAAATTTAACATTATGTCAAGACAGCAGTGCTGTTAGCAACCCTCTTAAAGCATTCAATGCGAGAACGCATCTCTGTTGTTGACTGTTCAAAGCCATTTATATAATGAAATGTTTTAAAATAATTTTCCCACTTCTTATTTTGACAGCCATCAGCTGCTCTGACATGAACATTGCCATGAATTAAAGCTAGTCGTGACACTATGTTAACATTTTAAAGTTAGCGCATGAACATTGCTCTGAATTAAAGCTAGTCGAGACACTATGTTAACATTTTGATGTTAAGACGTGAACATTGCCCTGAATTGTAGCTAGTCGAGACACTTCTGTTAAATGCATTGACATACACATATGCCAACAAATTTTAAAGAGGAATAGGAAAAATTTAAAATGGCAAATTCTGAGCAAGCGTTGGTAATTTAACATTAAATGCGTACATATTAATTAATACACAATAATATACTTTATATTTTATATAATTACAGCTTTTTATATAATTACACCGGTAAATTGTTGGTTTAGTCTTTTTCTCGTTCACAACCGACAACAAAAGTGTTTTTGGCAGCACTTCTGTTTGAGGCGCTAAACCATAATTGAATACAAACAGCTTGCCTTAACTAAGCGGTCAATTTGTATGCATAAGCTGGCATTTATTCACACTCGAGTTGAAAGAAGCACATCTATTATTGAATTGAACTTGAATTGCGTAATTAGTTTTTACATTCAATGACGTCATTTTGGCCACTTGGTTTGCGTACGTGTCTCCGTGCTCGTTTAGTGTTCATGCATCTATTAAGATTTGTTATACGTTTAATTCTCGCAGCTTTTGGTTGTTTTTTTTCGATTAATTTTTACTCTTGATAGAGTCGAACACGTTATAATAATTTTTTTTCCATTTGCTCTAGTTTACATTTAATTGAAAAATTTGTATAACAACATCGAGATAAAGATTTTTTTTCAAAAAAATTGTGTATGAATAAAATATGAAAATGCATTAAAAATTTGTGTATTTATATAGGTAATTGTGTATGTGTTTGTTTGTTCATCGCTTTAAGAAAGTAAAAATGTCGAATTTATACCTTAAAGTTATATTATTATATATAATATATATGTATATTTGTAACAATAAAATTGTTAATTTCGAGATAAATAATTTAATAGATAAAATTTTTTCTTATTATGAGTAATTTGTTTAAATTTTTAACTTTTGTGTTTTTTATATTAGTTTAACAAGAGAGCTGCTCTATGTACAGGTAACCCTCGCATAACATGAATGTGGAGTTGTGGCATTTCGCCATTACTCTCCGCTATGCTTATAAATTAACTTTTCTTTATATTAAATTAAGAGACAAATAAAAGCTCTCGCACTGCACTGGAAGAGGCCAATAATCGGTTTGGCCTACAGTATCGGACGAAAACACCCGTTTACAGATGGCGAACTGTGTGCTAATGGTGTGCTTTTCTTTTTTCTACTACACTATCAGTTACAAAAGTGACTGTTTAAGGAATCATATCGGCACCTGACCTACAAATTATTCTAACCAACATATTAAAATTACCAGGCACATGTGACATTTCAATATGAAGGCATACACTCATATATTTGGCTATATTATATCATTATTCAATCGGTTTATATAAAGTCATTTTGTATTGGAAAACTTGGTTTTGTGTTTTGAAGCATTACTTGGAAGTCACAATCGATCCTGAGCATATTATCTTAAACATTGGCGAATGCAGTTGGCGAATTTGTGTTAGTGGGTGTGGTCGGTCTACTCCCATAATTTGTACTGCTTTAAAGGAAGATTTCTAGGAAGAAACGTGAAATGCATCCGGCATTTTGTAATTGACACATGCTTCATTTCCACATAAATACGCATATATTTGTAGAGTGAAGATGGCTCCGAACTGGCAACGGAAGAATTCAGACTTTTATAAATTGGGTTTATTAATGTCTCTCAACGATTTCTTAATAATATTATTTGCTTTGGACATTCAAAAGTTGCCGACTGCATACGCCAATGTTTCTACTTACTTATAGCGTTGTTATAGTCACAAATAAAATAAAAAATCGCGTAAAACGAAACTATTTTCAAAAACTGCTATTCCAATTGTATTGAATAGTTTCATTCGGAAACCCCCAAATCCAGAAAAATCAGAAATTTCCTTATTATTTTGGACGAACGCCTCTTTTTAGTGTGGGCTGGTAACATATTTGTATGGCATCAACCATGATAGATTCTACCAATGTTCGAGAACTCAATTTTCGTTGATGTTTTTTGTTTTAAAGGCTTTCATACAACGAGTAACTCTTCGAAGATATCAAAAAGAGATGTTCCAGAACAGCATGGAATACTATACAAAAATACAGACTGATGTCAATGCTCAAATCTCAAGAGGAGTTGTACCAAAAAAGCATGGAATACTACACAAAAATACAGACGGATGTCAATTCTCAAATCAGAAGAAGAGATGTTCCAGAACAGCATGGAATACTATACAAAAATACAGACGGATGTCAATGCTCAAATCTCAAGAGGAGTTGTACCAAAAAAGCATGGAATACTACACAAAAATACAGACGGATGTCAATTCTCAAATCAGAGGAAGAGATGCTTGAGAAGACTGGGAATACATGGAACGTTCAAGCAGCAGTCAGGAAACTACAGGAAAAGTTGACTCCATCTTATTCAACGGAATAACTTCGTTTGTAGATAAACTTCTGTCTCCCGGCTTTTGTCTTTTTCCAAGCTCCAGAAACGTCAAAAATATGCTGTTAATTTTTGATCTCTTTACAGCGAAATAAACTGTTGTCTCCTTAGAATACTCGGATAGTTTTCAATTATAGTCCTGTTCTTTATTGTATCCTAGATGGCTTGTATTTCGGCATCATTCAATATACTGTACTACTTTATACTTCATTCTGACTTCAAGGAAAAGAATGTTGATTGTTGGAACATACCAAAAAGTCATTTATTGTGAGATACTTCTGATGCGTTTCAATGCTTCAAACATTGATATTTTGAGGTGAAAGATGTAAAGCCACTATAACTCTACTATATAGTTGCAAAATATACACTTTCGACCCTGTAAACTTGTACATGTACAATTCACGGTTGTTCTGTACGAATAAATTTTAACTCCCTAGATCTCTTCTACAATCTTAGGCCATCCGCATATCATTCTTTGTTTTCCACATAGTTTTAAATTCTACTGCTCAGAGTTGGGAATTAGGCAGCCTACAAAGATGCCTGACCAGAGCAGTATCTTTCAAGCGGAAGTCTTCGCTGTCAGGAAAGCCGCAGAGCTAGTCTACACCAAGACAGGAAATGAATAAAAAATAAACATATACGTGGACAGGCAGGCAGCGAAAGAGGCGATTAACTCATATAGTATAAAATCCAAAAATGTCCTACAGAGCAGGGAAGCCATAGATAGGCTAGTCACAAATAGAAGACTGCATATCCTGGTCATAGGGGCATAGAAGGGAATGAAATACCAGATGGGATTGCAAAAAACGCTGCCACTTGAACAAGAAAACGACTTACAGAAACCCCCCTTAAAGAACTATTCAATGAAACGGACGGACACATGAGTAGGTAGGTGAAAGCAAGGTGGCACAGTTTAAACCCTTGCAAAATTGCAAAAGTTATGTGTGAGGTCAACGATAGGAAACAAACGCGATTTATACTCGCACTCTCACGAAAAGACTGTAGAACTCTCATAGGTACAATGACAGGCCATGATTTACGGGCGGCACATGCACACAAAACAAGAATTACGGACAATGACGAATGTGGGAAATGTAGGGAGGTTGGAGTAAGGGAAACTCTAGAACATCTGCTTTGTATAGGTAGGTAGGTTGGGCAGCCGCATCACCAATAAACCAGTGATACCACTTAGACCACCTTTGTATATGTCCTGCGTTATCAAAAATGCTCTTAGAATGCCTCACAATTTGGGAGATTGGAAGACATTTCAGGAAGGGAGCTGCTTAATTTCGCAAAAATCGTTGACATCCTACGAGATGTCTACTGGAAATCTGCATAAAGGTCGGACCTCATGTGGTATCTCTAGGGATCAATCGGCATATGCGTGGCTTTATGCCAGCCAGGTTAGTCTAACCTAACCTTTAAATTGTTTTCCCCCTCTTCTGTACTTTAAAGGGAAGACTGCTCTACCCTTATTGAGATCGTCGTCGATTTCCATGAGGATGACCTTCAGCCAGATGTTCTTGTTATTTAGCTGGTGAGTCAGCAATTCATTGATCATTTCTGCAGGCATCCTGGCTTCAGTTGATAATATCAGTTGGTTTCCTTATCTACATTTCTACAATTGATTTCTTCGTCTCCTGCTGGGGTTTCCGAATTAATCGACTCAATTCTACTTATCTATTCAATTGTGTGTATCAATTATTTCAATGCTCATTTAACTATAAATCTGTGGGGATCTTGTATACTTTTCTTCTAAAATTTCAACTAATTTTCGTACATTTTGTACGATATCTCTCGTGCGTTTGTGTACGCGCACAGTCGTGTTATGCGGGTGCTACCTGTAATTATTATGTTGCCATTTCTTTATCAATACGAAATAATTAATATTTAATTTTATTAAATAGTTACAATAATAATTTTGTATGTATTTCTGTTTATATATCTTTGTTTTTTCTTTTAATATTAACAATATGGAAGACATTTGCAATTCTCATAAATATTAGAGTAAACAATTTTCTTTTATAAATATATTTTTTAATATTTAATTTGATTTTTTTTTTTTGTTTTTCTATCTTTATTTATTTCTTTTTTGTTTGTTTTGTTTATTTATTTTTTGTCTGTTTATTTACTTTTGTGCTTCTCGCATTTGTGAAATATAAATATACGTATGTATTTATGTATAATGTATATATTTATAAATAATTTTTTTTTCTTTTTTGATTATTTACTTTGCAATTAATTCATAACTGAACACAAATCAATTGCTTTGCATTTTTTTCTTATTGCTTTTGTTTTTTTGATATGATGGTTTAGTTTCTGTACTCTAAGTATTAGAATTGTTTTATAGGATTCTAGAAGTATGCGAATTATCCGAAGGACATTCCGTTTTTCTCTAAATATTTGTATGTATCGTTGAAAGATATTGGTGAATGAGTGAATAACACGTTGGACCTGACGCTTTAAGCCCCATTAACCGAACTGCCAGCGAACAGAGAGCGCCCAAAGCGTAGGCTTAATGAAGCGAGGAATCAGGTACGTATCTTAATTGTACCTGGTATGTATATATATACAAATTTATACATATATATATGTATATATATATATATATATATATATATATATATATATATATACATATATATATATATATATATATATATATATATATATATATAAATATATATATATATATATATATATATATATATATATATATATATAAATATATATATATATATATATATATATATATATATATATATAAATAATATATATATATATATATATATACATATATATATATATATATATATATATATATATATATATATATATATATATATATATATAAATATATATATATATATATATATATATATATATTTATATATATAAATATATATATATATATATATATATATATATATATATTTATTTATATATAGATATATATATATATATATATATATATATATATATATATATATATATATATATATATATTATTTATATATATATATATATATATATTTATATATATAAATATATATATATATATATATATATATATATATATATATATATATATATATATATATATATAAATAATATATATATATATATATATATATATATATATATATATATATATATATATATATATATATATATATATATATATATATATATATATATATATATATATATATATATAAAGCGTACCCAATGTCTGTGGTACGACTGTAGTGAGTATTGAATACGCATACATAAAATGCACTACTATTATATGAAATCGTTATTATAAATCGATATTATAAGTCGGTAAATAAGACGGGTAAGAAGAAGCCTTAATAAATAATTCGATAAATAATAGAGAACTGTAAGACAGGTCCAAGTACTCGCAAAAGTGTTGAGGCGAGGGAGAAGCAAACTGAGGATGTCAGGAAATAAACTAAAGGAACAAGAATGATCGAATAAAGATATTAGGTCCATTAGTTTCGCTTTTCGATTTTTACAGTTCGTTGTTCAGTCGACTACGTCACAATACCAACGTTTTTTGAGAAGTTAATTGCGAGCTTTTTTATTATAAATTGTGATAATTTAATTATATTTTTAAGAGCCTTTAAAAAAAATCTAAAAAAAATCAAGTGTGCGGTATCTGGTGGCAACAAATAAGGTTGCAATTTGCTGGGTCACGGGTCACTCGGGGATCGATGGCAATGAAATTGCTGACGAACTGGCTACGGCCGGTTCCGCATCAAGTCTGTGGTATCAACTGGACGAAGGCTTAATCCAAGGTGGACTACTGAGAACACAATCTCAGAATGTCACACTGGGAAGGAATAGAAGGAGGGGATAGAAGTGTCCTTCAACAAACTACAATCTTTAGGTGGGTCCCGAGTCATTCACTGATCGAAAGCAACGAAATTGCTGATGAACTGGCTAGGTTCGGTTACGCGCAAGCCTCATAGGTCCGCAGCCATACTGTGGTATCAACTGTGCGGAGGCTATATCCAGAGTAGATAGCTGGGAACATAGTCTCAGAATGTCACACTGGGAAGGGATGGTGGGACTTCGCCAAGCCAAAAGACTGGCAGGGCCATTCACCTGCAATAAAGAACTGCGCAATATGTGCGAAGCAGACATAGGGAAAATAGTAGGTTTTCTATCAGGTCATTACTACCTGGAATATCACCCGACTAAAATCCACATTCTTGATGACACGGAGTGCCGGCTCTGTCTAGAAGAAGAGGAAACCAAAAAACACATACTGTGCAACTGCATTGCTTTGGCAAGAACTAGAATGAACATATTTCGCCACGACCAGTTGGCTCTGGAGGAAATAAAGAATGCCCTTCTCAAGGACATTCTCAAATTCATCCATAGAACGGAAAATATAATGAAGGAACATGATGTTCAGCTACTTCCTTTCTTTAGAGAAGGAACATCTGAACATGACTTTCAACCTCTTCCTTACTTTAAACAAGGAACATCTGAACATGACTTTCAACCTCTTCCTTTCTTTAGAGAAAGAACATCTAGGTAGAAAGAGACCTGATTGGGATGCTTTGACTTCACCAAACGGAAGAAATGCCGGTGCTAAACCTATAGGGCGTAGTAGATCGGAGAGTTGTGATCACATGGATCAGTAATGACAAATGTAGTATGACACCAAAGATCTTTTAGGTCGCAGTGTCCGCCATGGGGCAAACTACTAAAACTAAGTTATTATTATTATTATCTGGTTGTAACGGCATCGGAGTGCAGTTTATTCAATTTCCCTTCGGATTCAAATTTGGCTCGCAAATGGATGCAGTTCTGCCGGCAAGGCAAAGATTTCAATTTTGAAAATTGCTTTATTTGTGTGGAACACTTCGAAAGTGAAGATTTTAAAAATAGCACGCAGTTTGAAATGGGTAAATATAAGTTTTTTATGGTGTTAATTTTGGATATATTAGTAAAAGTGCAGTCAAAGATTTCTTAGGTTTCGCTAATAAAAGGTTGATAAACCGAGGCGCTGTGCCATCAATTTACAAGCCGGGGCAAGGAAATCCAGAGCACGCTCAACGAGTTCACCGTCGTGAAAAGAAAAGAATGTTTGCTGAACTTCTAAATAAAGCTACAACATCACTCGCAGGTAATGCTTGTTATCAATTGTACAAGAAGATAAATTCCAATTTCAGCTGCAGTTGCGTTTCCCGAAGAGGCGCATGAAGAAGCTGTTAAAAATCTAAACATCCCGGAAACCTTTGATGGAGAAAGTCAAGAAAAGTGTGCTCTTGAAGCCAATAGAATTCTCGATGCATCAGCATCAAACGAAAGCCATCCAAATGACTCAAGTGTAAGGATTTGGTCAATTCTAGCGCAATAAGTTGAAGATTTTCAAAAAAATTCAAGTTTTGTAACTTAAAAATAGCGCAATGTATATTAATAATACTATACAATTTATATTAATAATACTATACTACTATATAACGATTTATACAGGTATTATAATGAGAGCCATGAAAGTTTCTTCTGAAGACATTGCACAGAGGGAGGTCGAAGATTTAGAGTATGATGGGCTTGAAAATTTAGCCGGCTATGTATGCCATGGACTGGCTACGCGATGAGATGCCTAGCACTTCATTTAGAAACAATAAGGATCCATCGCTCTCATGGGCAAATCACTTAAGTGAAGGCGCCTTATCAGTGCCCAGTGCTAGCATGAGGGAATACGTGAGCAGTCAGGATTAAATTTTTGTTAATTTGAATGGAGAAAATCTCCTAATAACAAATGAATTTATAAGAAAAACATATTGAAGAAGCTTCTCTTATTGATTGTAATAAAAAAATCAAGAAATTGTTTTTCAGTACCAGAATATTCACAAAGATAAGAATATTAATAAAGAAAATTGTGGAAAACTCTTGCACACGTAAACGAAAGTAGACAAAAACATGAACTTAACTAAATTAGTTTCATTGTTTCTTTCCTTTTAATTTTGCAGATTGAATTGTATGCAATGTTGACATTATGGCTTACAAATCGTATGCGAGTTTGACAACTCGCCAACATAAGTTCGATATTGTGACGTAGATGCGCAGAACAAGTTGCCCTCCATCGGCGAAATCTTTGTATTTTATCATTCTTGCTAAATTAAAATAGTTCTATGTGGATTGGTTGGAAGACCAATTGAATTGCATCGACACAGACAGAGAGATACAATTCTCCACAACTATACAATTTGCAGATGTGTCAATGGCTTAATCTCACATTAAAGCATCTTAACTTCTACAAGTAAATATTTTAAATTTTAAATAAATATTTTTTTTTATTATGTGGAACAAACATCAACGAACAAAATACTTTGGTTTGATATCATAAAATTTGTTTCTATTTCCTTTTTCCACAAAACTAACTAAACCCGTATTTTTATTTACACTTGTATTGCAGATGCATTTCTCTGAGTCTGTATTAACGGCACAAAAATAAACGTAGGCATATGGTAGATTAGCCGAGCACCAGACCAGTAGTTCTCTTGAAGCTAATCTTCTTCATTCTTCATGCACGCCCTTCAAAATTCAGTTGAAAACTAGACCAGTGGTAGGGCAAAAGTAGTATGGAAGAGGAACGGAGCTTATGTTTATGTACGATATGTCAAAGCTCCACTCCTCTTTCTCCTTTCCGCGTACTACTGCTCGTCCAGCTGTTGACCGTGTGGTAAAGTAAGTGGCTTGAAGTAGTTTACTTAAAGTTAAATATATAATTCAATTCCTAAGAGAAGTTTTGCAGACCCGAAAGTCATACTGAATGCTCTGACTGCCATAATCAGCAGTTTGAAGTGTATTAAACAATTTCATAGTCGAAGGCCCTCATTTTGAGGAACCAAACGAAGCTTTCTAATGTCTTAGAAGCGAATGCGGTGCATCGTGAAAGTAGGTAGTTGAAGGGTTTCCTATAAGTGAGTGGAGCTTCTAAAATGTCTGTAGCATAACTACGCCTACTTTTAAGCTTACTTTTAAGCTTACTTTTAAGCCTACTTTTAAGACTACTCTTAAGTAGCACCGCTTTCCTCTCTTTTGCACAATTCGAAAGTTCGTTTCGTTTTTCAAAATGTTGCCGTAAATATGATTTTGCCCACGAAAAAACGCATTTTTTCTTGGGTGTAGAAAATTTCGATCGTGTTATAAAGCCCACGACACTTCAATGATAGCAAAAAAAATTTGAAAATAATTTTTAAAAGCAATATTTATCCATAAAGATACATGAACTTAAATAAATCGCGTAGATTTGTAACTCACACTTCGCCACCGATCGCACACACCTGCTCCATTACTCCATGGCGCCATATTGGACCTTTTTAATTTTGATGTAACTGCAAATAAAGATACAGTTCATTAAACCATGGAAATATTTTGTTCTATACCTGAAAACGAATTAAATCGTATCATCCTAAAAGTAGACTTCAGAATTTGATTTTACAACTGCCCAGAATAATTTGAGCGGAGTACATAAAATCAACACATACTTTTAGGAGGCTTCCATTCATATCGTTTGCCAAACGATGCGAACCGCTTGCTTCAAATAAACACATGCAATACTCACCGCCAACCTCCGTAGCCGGCTATGGTCAGGAGCACAGCTATCGCTAGCGCCGTGCCCACAGCCAGCGGTGCGGTCTCGTCACGATACGAGCCGGTGGCACTGCAGTGGAAAGATGGTCCCCATTTGCCGTTGTCCTTGAACATGAAGCTCTGCATGTGCAAATCACGTAGGTAGAGGCGTGCAATGTGTCCCGATTGGTCGCCGGAATCGAGCGGCGCATACATAACGACCACCTGCTCCTTGTCACAAAGGTACGCCTTGCCGACTGGTGTGGGAAAGTACATGGGCGTATGCGATGGCGAGGTTAGCTTCACATCGAGGTTCGGACGATCGGGATGCTCGAATAAGGAATTCGACGAGGAATACGTTAGTTCGAATAGGTTTATGTACCAGCCTTCTCCGCCAGACGACTGCAAGAAAACACAAAAGTTCAATTTTCATGTCATAGAAATATACTGAAAGGACAACAAGCATACAAGGATATGGTAGATATGGAGCAACTTAAGATAAGAAGTCAGTATGGTTATTAGAGATATTATGTCAATTGTGTGAGCTGCGTAAGAAGGTTGACTTTGGTCCAGTTAGTCATTCTTCTACAGCTCTTACACACAACCATTGACATGGCTTCAACCCCGATTATCCAACAATACGAGCCGAATCGTCTGCTCCGAATCGTCTGGATCGAATAAGAAGAATAGTCATGTAAAATTATGGTTTTTGTATGTTAAACCTTCTTCTTGAAATTTTCGTATTGTAAAAAGCTCTTTCTTGTATGTCAAAAGATCTCCAATTACCAATATCCTAACTGAGGCATGTCTCTCGTCACTAGAAAAAAAAGTAACACTCCATATGGGGACTACTAGTGTCCAAAATAGCCAATCCTGTGCAATCCAACATAACTGTATTGGTGAAGAGTCGAATGAAGAAAAGAAGACAACAACAAATTCCATCAACAAAATGCCGCTTTCTGCAATACGCCTCATAAAACCATTTCCTACATCGATACTCCACTGAAGTCTACTCTCCGCTCTCCACCTTGGACACTTCCTTCGGACTCATTGAAGCCCTTTGTACTGAAAGTCTGGAAAAATATTTGCGCGAGGGGGAAAATATAGGATTTTGGAAAGGAAGTTACACCTTTTCAAACTTCTTTGACTCTTTTATGAATCTCAGAAGTCTGTCCAGGGATAAGGAATGTACGTTATCCATTCCCACATTGTACTTCCAATGTATACGAAAATCGCGGGTAAGGACGAATATGCTTCCTCTTTGCATTTTTGAAGGCAGTCACAATGGACATAGATGTCTCCGAGTGGAACCTAACCTATCCTATCCATTCCCAAAACATCTGACTCTAATATGCGCCTCCTAATTCTGGCAAAGGCTAGAGAAGCGCCGAGAAAATGCTCTTGAGTTCGGATTATCGATGATGCCTAAGGTAGCGTTATGATGGCTTCATGTAGTATGCCCCGTGATTACCCCAACCAATGATCGAAGAGCTTTCCTTCGAAATGTTAGAAGGAAATCTTCAACTCTCTCGTTTGGGCTTTCTAGGAAGCACCTGGTTGTTTCACAGCCAACTAAACTGCACCATCGGTCCTTGTGAATATTAGTCACAAGGTTCTTGATCCAACCAATACCCCCTGCAAAACTTATGCCGATAAATGGCTCTGGTCACATTGGAGTACCCCCACAGTTTGCCAATTCATGAGCAAATTCATTCCCCCGAATACCACAGTATCCCGGAACCCAAATAAGTTCAAGTAAATTCCACATCTGGCGATGGAGTTAAGTCTTGACTTATAATCTTGAACAATTTTTGAAGTGGTTAACTCGTTTATTAGGGCCTTCAGTGCAGCCTGACTATCACTACAGATTCTAATCTCCTTACCACACCACTTGTTCTCAATTACTCATTCCGCTATTCTCAGTACAGCACACACTTCCCATAGCCGAGAAGCTTCTGACATTTTCATTCAGATCCCAGTCAACCCCAGTTCTCTTTTCAGTTTGAAAGCCGTCAGTGAATAAGGTTTAGGCCGGGTTCCCTACAAGTAGTTTTGGATCTCTCCATTGCTCCCTTGTCGGGAAGCTGACTTTGTACTTTCTTCCAAAAGAAACCCTAGGTATGAGTTTATCCTTCGGTGTCGGAAACAATGGACAGCCTCTTGAACATCACTCTATGCCCAAAGTTCTTGCCATCCTCCATAAGAATATAACCGACATATCGTTTTCATCGCCTCCTATTGAATCATAAGATCCAATGATGACAAGTTCAACAATGCATTCAGAGCGTCCGTAGTACTCATCATCGTAATGCTCGAGAATACACTTCTCTGCAGTCTGTTTAACCCCAAACATGTGGACTTAACCCCAGTTCTGCGCCTCCAGACCACAGCAGCATACAAAATGATTGCCCTGATCAGTGCTGTGTACAGCCAAAATACACCAGCTTGTTCCAGACCCCAAGTTTTGCCAAATGCTCTTCGGCACTGCCCAAATACTCCTTGTACCTCAATAACCTTCAGCTCCACATGCGTCCTCCAAGTGAGCTTCCTATTAAGAATGACACTCAAATAGTTCACTTCCCTGGAAAGACTGATATTAGCACCATTTAGTATTGGCGATTCAAGTTCTACCAGAGTTTTCTTCTTCGTGTAAACAAACCCACAGTTGTCTTACTCGGTATAACAGCAAGTCCCTGGAAAGTGCACCACTCAGCCATCTTGTCCAGAGTTCCCTGTAACTTTGCGCATAGAGTTTTAATTCCTGATGCGAGTGCACGTACATCATCCGCATATGCTTGGATGTGTATTTCGTGGTTCTGTAACTCAGTCAGGAAAGGGTCCACCACAAAATACCACAGAAGAGGAGAGAATAACAACATTGATGGTTCTGGTTTTTAGCATGTTTATAATCCAGTTGGAGATTATGGGAGGAATGTCCTTTCAGATTAATGCATTTTTTATAGCGTCAAATGACGTATTATCGCAATCACCTGATATGTCCAAGAACGCTCATAGGGCTATTTGGTTTACTTTTATAGCCTTTTCAATATTTGGCTCTGTAAAGCAGTTGTTGTAGATTTGCCCATTTGGAAGGCAAATTGACTATCACAAAGAAGCTTGTCCTTCAAATAGATTAGTCTTATGTGGCAATCTATCATCTTCTCCATTGTTTGGATCATGAAGGAGCTGAGGCTGATGGGTCTATACGCCTTAGGCAGTTGAACTGACGTTCTACCTGCCTTTCGTATAAATACCACTTTTACCTCCCTCCATTTGAATGGAATGTGGGCACGCAGAAGGCGCTTAGTGCAGACACAAAAAAGTGTCCAATCCTCACTTGTATCAATTTTAAGCTGGTGTTTTTGTAGCTTCATTTTCATCCTCCACTTTTTTATTCAACAAATATATTCTACAAGGACTTTTTAATACTTTATTTTTTACCGCAATTCGTTGCAAAGAAAGTAGAAAAATGACATTGCACCAATGATTGCTCCCCTTTTCCCAGTTCGCTTACATTGCAATATACGAGTATCTAAAAATATCCATGAAACAGTGTTTTGTAGAATGGCGTAGAATGACGCAAACAAAGACACTCACGACAGCTGGTTAGGGCAGCTGCCTTTATACTGTATACGATATACGATTGATTGCAAAGTTCTACTGTCCTTTTAGTATGCCAAGTTTATAAATGGCTGTTATGCGTATCATCTGACGGTGACATAAGACGAGCTTGGTTCACTCAGTGTGGTGCATTTTTAGCTTGCCAATCTCATTCTGAAGCCTTGGAACACTCCTGTCAAACTTCCTAGAGTGCAGAGCGGATGATTGGTAGCACACTGACAACGACATTGTAACTGACGTTGGTATTATGTGGCAGCAAAGACATCCACAATCAATTAGGGATATACAATAGATTGCAAACTACTACTTTGCTCTAAGGTTAGATTAGGTTATCGTGGCAGACGGTCTTCAGACCAACTCATTCAGGTCCATTTCAATACCACCGCATTACACCGCTCCTCTACTTTACTAGTCAAACCATTTTGAAGCCTTAATAAAGCGCAGGATTTGTTTGACCTTCGTGCCAGACACTTAAGCGTATTTGCCTAAGGAGCCCACTCTGCTTCTGGCTAGAGAAGAGATGTTCCACAGTCTCCTTCTCCTCCTCATCCCCACAGCTACTGCAGTACTCATGAGAGAATACTCCCAGCCTGGGAGCATGCCTGCCGAACAGTCAATTTCCTTTTAGAATGCCCAGTTTTCAAACTTACTTTCTATACAAAGGACTTTATCGGTAGTGAACAATGGTTCACTTGGTATATATCGATACATCCCTATTTTTAACAACATTGGTATATATCGATACATCCCTATTTTTAACAAGTAGTCCATAGCATAGCATAGGCATATTCTTGGTTGTAGTGGCATCCTCTTTTCGCACATATGTTTGCCGCGTCAAATGTTCACTATTGCTGTCCCTCACAGGGACCTCCGAACGATACAGTTGGAAGTTGGTTGTGTTTGCTAGGTCGTTACTTTAATTCACTCGGATCACATTTCGCCATTGAGAAAATTTCTCGAATTGATATCGCATTCTGAGTCGCTTTAATGTTTGGAAACATGCGCTGCAATACCTGCGGCAACACTTTGACCATTACGAAAATTACTGCTGGCTACCTGGTGAGATGCGCCACATGCGGCACATTAGAGGTGTGGAAGTTGGGCCAGAAAGAGGTAAGTACCGATTGGTATAGAAGACTGTAAGACTGACATTGAATTATATTTGCCGCAGGAGGGAGCATATGGAGGAAACTATATCAGGTGTCCAGCTTGTTCCAGCAACAGAGCTACGTGAATTGCAGAGAGATCATGTTGGCCATAATTCAAAATTCATCGTGACGCTACGAAAATTTCGTTGCGAATAGCACAAAATGAAATACGTTAAATTTTTTAATTAATAAAGTTTTGTTTTTGTTTGTTATTTGTTTCTATTTTTATGTTTCTTCATCTGTTCTATGGAGCTTTGTTCTTCGAGTATATATGCCAGGACATGAAATGAAATTTGCCTTTGCTATTCCAATTCGTAATGTTGATGGTCTGGAAAATATTTGAAAATATTCGGTAGTATCAGGTTCCCATTGGTATTCTCTCTCTTGGCAAATCTGGTCTAGAGAATATCTTTGAATAGTGCACTCGTAATAAGAGCACAGAAAGTGTTCCCTTGTGACGTTATCCAAACTACACAGCTAAGTCGGTCTAATCAATTTTCGAATTGATTTACTTGTTCTCAGTGGACACCTATTAAGACGTACTGGATTTGGCTGTCCATTTCGACTTCAATTTTTCATTCCTGCTATTCCTGAAGAGTACTCTGTTGAGTTATTATAAAACGTAATAGACGCGAACCCAAACAAAATCTGTGTTTCTTTTTGTATTTAACACTGAACTTAATAATAGTTTAAAATTGAAACGAAACTTCTTGAACTATTCAAAAGGATGACACCATTAATGGCTGCAACAAATCTCATCATTGACATAGGAGACAAATATGTTTTCATTATTATTACAACTGCATGGATGAGAAAAAGTTTCCATCGAAATGAAAATGACAAATTGTGCTCTCAGCAAAAAGCCCAACAAAGTATTTATAAAAAGCATCGTTGGAATATCACACCATCATTCTTTTCAAGTAACCGGCTCTTTACCAACCCCTACTCGACTTTACCATGCAGCCGAAAAATATTCATTAGTATACGAAATTCCACACTTGCAGTTTCATCATCTCTGAAGCATACCTAATTACCTGACTGCGTAGACCCAGTGCAATCAGGTCACGGGATGAGTAACATGTTGTCTTACAAGCACCACGCTTCCTGACCTAATTGATTGCGGATGTCTTTGCTGCCACATAATGCCAACGTCAGTTACAATGTCCTTGTCAGTGTGCTACCAATCATCCGCTCTGCACTCTAGGAAGTGTGACAGGAGTTTTCCAAGGCTTCAGAATGAGATTGGCAAGCTAAAAATGCACCACACTGAGTGAACCAAGCTCGTCTTATGTCACCGTCAGATGATACGCATAACAGCCGTTTATAAACTTGGCATACTAAAAGGACAGTAGTACTTTGCAATCTATTCTGTATCGTATATAGTATAAAGGCAGCTGCCCTAACCAGCAGCCATTAGGTTCTTTGTTTGCGTCATTCTGCAATAGACTGTTTAATGGATATTTTTAGATATTGTGCGATGTAGGCGAAAGAGGAAAAAGGGGAGCTGTCATTGGTGCACTTTAAAATTGACAAATAAAAAGCCTTTATTAAATGTCATTTGCACAACTGCAGCAAGAGTATTCAGACCAACAGACCAACCAAGCCACCAACCGACCAAACAACCCACCAACCAATCCACCAACCAATCCACCAACCAAACAACCGACTAACCAAGCCAACCACCCACCCACCAACCAACACACTGCCACAAATTTCTATTTAAAGAGCATCTCGTCAACCACCCACTCTTCCACGCATCCACTTGCCAACTTGTTTGCCTAGCTCTGTCCCAGCATGTACCAATTCCCAGGGCCGCATTTGCAACGCGAGTGCAGCAGAGACCGAAGCCCTTGGGCTGTACAAATGAGGGGCCTGCATACATTATTTTATGTTTCTTATGTGAAATTCCTTTAAGTCGGAGAAGCCACACGACAAGTTTCAGCACCTCTATTTGAATGAGTGATTAAATAAGCATATCTTATAAACTAGAAATGATACTGACTCGCTCTAGGTTACGTTCAGTTATCATGGCTGCCGGTCTACAGACCAACTCACTCAGACCAGCACTAAGGGTCCATTGCTATACCACCTCGCTCTAATTTCACGTTCTTTGCACAGAGATCTCCTACATATAACTTTTACTCCTATGATGGTATAGAGACGAAATTTTCATAGGTAGAGACGAAATTATCATACGAGTATATATTTCAATTCTTATCGATTTATTGGATGAGTGAGTCATGAAATCGATACCTGAGGACGCCATTTTCTTGTATGGGACGAATGTTTAAAAATAAGCTACAATAAAGAAACCCACCAACATCTGGTCTCAACCAAAGATTCCATACTGACAGAATCAAGAACGAAAATACACACGAAAACTATATAAAAGAACAACAAAAAAACGATGAAATATCTGCTATGGTAGATGCATATGACCTGATGATGATGTGAATAGGGTGTGAGTTGTTCTCATCCTCCAGCACTGCGACCAGCATGTGGATCTCTTATGCACGCGTATGTAACTTAAATGTTGTTTATTATTTTGGCGTAGGCAATAATTCCCTTTAACGATAAGGTTTGGAAGTTCTCCTCTTCCAATGTGTACTTATTTGACATGAAACCCACATAAAATCCAACATATTGTTTGATTTCCTTCTAGTCGGAAGAACTGATTGGATGGGAGCAGCACCATCGGAGTAGACAGCAAAGTTATGCACATTCTTCTCGTCCGGCACTAGAAACATCTGGTATTACACAATGTCTTGAAACAATGCTGAACATATTTCCACTTGTCTACGAATCATATAAATCTGGAGAGAGGAGAAACTCCCTGAGTGCCGATTGTAATGAAACTTCATAAAAATTATGCTAAGACGTTATCTAAGAGACTCGTACAATGGCAGAGATTCCTATCAAAACCATTCAAGATGCATACTCCTCACACGTTTATTAAAAGCAAGTGAACTTTGCATATAACAAACCCATTGATCAATTGATCAAATTAAATGATTAGACCACATCTTGTTGTAAATGATCCTTGAATTCAATGAAAACACACCGCCGATTTTTGATTATTTCCTAGAATACCAGTTCCTCAATCGCTGGCGGAAATGTTTTAGAAGTCGATAACTTCACTTAGGTCAGTAGGTGGAGTTATTATCCACACAGAAGGAGAAGTAGGGAGCAGATATTTATTGGCACAATAAAAGGTTTTTTTCGCATATCAATTAGATCGGCAGTTCATCCTAAGGATGGTCCAACAACAATATATGAGGTTCTATATGACTACCATAGTTTGCTGACTGGACTGAACAACTTCCAAGAAGCTTACAAGGCAGCCATTGCCTCATATATACTCGTTTTCTGTAGATTCGGTAGTTGTGTACTCCATACTCCACCAATAATGTCTCCTCCAACCAGAAGCAACCGAGTCTAGGCAATTCAAATTCAGGAGATCACCCACCGATACAGGCTTTGGATTGGTTTCCATTAGGAAGTCAAAAACACGCTTTATCAAAATGCTGCATAGAGAGAAATAGTTGGATTCGAGAAGAGACTTTTCACAATCTCACACTTACCAACACTTATCAATCTATGGAGAGTTACATATATCAGAGCACATATGATCCACTGGATGAGTAGAAGTGTCTATCTTAAAGAGAAACAGAGTAATCAGACACATGACCTTTCCGTTGGTCCCTTCAACGGTTCTCGACTAAATAAACTTCAAATCCGAACACAATATCAACCAAGAAATTAATCACATATTTGCAGTAAACATTCTTTAAATTCCTTCACTGACGCTCTGCTTTCGCAATCCTTATTGACGTTGGCATAGCGAAATTCTCCGGAAGGCTTTCACCTTTTTTTATTGGGTCCTGTTGTGAGCCATCCTTTAATGTTCCATTCAGCGAGGCCACGCCAATACACATTTACATTCTGCGTGGAAATGCGCCCCCACTGCTCCGTGCTGCACGACCTTCGCATCTCTCCATCCGGCCCTGCCAGTTTCCACTGAGTTTCGAATGTCACAGCCAGCAAATACAAAAACAGCACACAATTTCCTGTGCATGCCAACGCGTTCTTGAATATTAGCATTTCCGTTGTCGCTGTTGGTGTTGTTGTTGTTGTTGTTGTTGTAGCTGTTTGCTGTTTTTTTGCTGTGTTGTTGTTTATTATTATTTAATATTAAGACTCTTCGCTGAGAATCCAAACAAAATCCCCTCACACCCCCACACAGAAAACTTTCTGCTGCAAATAATTTCCTTTGCATTGGGGTTACTCTATTACAGTGGTTGTGTGTGTGCTTGTGTGCTTGCGTTTGTGTGTGTGTGTGTGTGTGCGTGTGTGCACAGCGCAACAGACCCAGTGAATTAAGGCAACAAAAGCGCAAAGTTACACTTCAAGGTTAAAAATAAAAGTTCCAACGCTGTTCATACGCCCACACGGTTGACTACCAGCGAGCAAATGGGTTTCGAGTTGGCATATTACGCTGTTCACTCGCAGCGGCAGCACAAAGGAAACCATGGATACGACTACACGAAGCGCTCTTGGCAAATATTTATGTATGTGGACCGGAGGCGAATATGACAGAGACAATGTGGGGGGGGAGGTGATAAAAGTTGGATATGTTTAAAGGATTAGCACGGACAATAATTTCAGCTCAGCTTGGAATAGTGTGGCTAATGAGAGCTCGGATGGGTGCATAAGAGCAACCAACGGTCACCAGGACAACGATCATTCATTGTTCAAAAATGAATGAAAGTGATTTCATTTCATTTGGAATGGTATAAGTACTCAAATTACTGTGCTATCCCCATCTCAATGGATGAGGGTGAATTTCAGATGTGCTGAGGCACACACACACACACACACGTATTGTTTCGCTTCAATGGCACTTCTCGGAACGGTTGCCACGCTCAGCCACAAAAGTGGCTCGTCTGCAGCTATGCATGTCTAAGTCGCAGTTCCATTACAGCGAATTGCTGACTTCATGCATACGTCAACAGTCCTTTGTCAACTGCAGAGAAGGCCCCAAATTATGCCATCAGGGCTTACAATTGTCAACACCATCAACTAAGGGCTTTCTTCGGCATGTCCTAGCTTTGATCAATAGTCCTTCGCGGAAGGGGGTGGGCTCAAAGCATTTTTGGGTGCTTCAAACTATGACAATCCTATTTGTTAGCAAACCTCACTGTGTCCTTCGCTTTGTTGCAGCAGCTGCAATGTTCTGGGTCAAGGAGAGGCGATGAAATATCCAGCAGCCTGCTTGGATGCCATAAGAAAATATGTGGAAATAGGAGTAGAGCACATAGCGTTCTCGCTTGAGGAGCTATGGAAGTGATGAGGTTTTGCATGAATTTAGTACTTCAATGATTAATATATTAGATATAGCATTAATTAATATATTAATAATATTTAATTAATTAATATATTAAAAATATTTAATTAATTCAGTCTTTAACACGATATTTTAAACCAAACGAATTATAAATACTCCCTTCTCTTTCCCATTAATGAACTTAGTTGTGAACTGACCTTGAAAGCAGTCGAAAAAAACAACGACGTTTAGTGTCGTAACGATGGTGTGCACTTGCTACTTGGACACAGTAGCGATGAGTGCATTATGGATATAACGAGGCAAATGTGAAAATGTTGTTGAACTGAGTGCTGATGGAATTGTGGCAACTTTTCTTGAAGTAAATTGTTGTTTAATTTACGACCGAAAGGAGGGTTTTGATTAACTTCACACAATCTAATGAGCGACTTGACACAATCCAGTGACCAAACTTTTAACAAATCTTACTTATTTGACAGTAGCGTCAGGATTCTATCATGTCCTGGCATAGAATATTCGTGCATCACTTTAATATAACTAGATAAGAGTGTATCCTTTGTGTATTTTGTGCTAATTGAAGCATTCAAGAGTCTTTTGAAAGACAGAATATAGTTTGAGTTCATCTGGACACATGAGAATTATACTTCCTTTAGGGAGACAAGGATATGTTCAACTTATCAACCAAAGATTGAGGTGAAACGCTTTATGTTGTACTTACTAAAGTCGTTGCTCATTCTAGGAAATGGTTTATGTGTTGATAGTATTCACTTGGCCTATCAGATACATCCACTGAGATACCAGATATACCTGAGATCCAGGTAGGCAGACATAACAACACACTGATATTTCTTTAAATAAGGACACATTTTTTAATTTTTGAAAAAATCATCCTTCTTGGGGTCCACGCTAACACTGTCACAGTGATGTCGCTTACCAATCCAAGTGGCTAGCTGAGATACATTTGAACATGGCTCGGATCCGATCCTACTCGTAATTAATATATTGAGTAGAAAAGGGCTTAGAATTGAAACTTTGATTACATCGGCATTAATTGTAAGGCAGGTAGGTAGGTAGGTAGGGCAGTCGCATCACCAATAAACCAGCAATGCCACTTAGACCACCAGTTGGGTCCGTTGTGAGCCGCGGATGCGAGGCATGGCTACGCTTCCCCCTCCAGATTGAACCAACGTGAGCCTTTTATAAAGCGAAGAAGGTTGTTGACACCTCACTGGTATGGATTATCTATACTTGCTAAGAAGTGGGATCCTAGTAAACGCTCCCTATTTCTAGCAAAAGCTGGACATGTACAGAAGAGATGCTGGATCGTTTCCAGTTCCTCCTCGTTTTTGCAGCTGCGATAGAAATCAGGCGTATAAACTCCCATTCTTCTTGCATGATTTCTTATTAGACAATGCCCCGTGAGGGCTCCTATTAAAGTCCTAATTTGTAGTCTATTGAGTTTAATGATATTCCTAGATATACGCAGATATAGCCTCGGCGATGTTTGCCCGGCGATTTCGCAGGTAGTGGCTCAGATTCTAACCAGGGAGGACCTCCGAATCATCACTGAATACCTAACGAAGCACTGCATACTCAGGTAACATCGCAAAAAGCTTCGAATTTCCTTCACGGATATCTGCAGAATATGCAAACAGGAACGGGACACCTCTGTGCATGTTCTCTAGAGTCCTCATTTATAGTCTGTGGAGTGTAATGATATTCTTGGATAGACGCAGATTTAGTCTCGACCATGTTTGACTGGCGATTTCACAGGTAGTATTAATTAGTGTCTCCCTTATGAGGAGCTTACAAGTCGCGAGAGGTATGTCATTATGCCTACTGACATTTGGCATACAAGTGCCATCTCAAGCAAGTTGATCACACCTTGCAGTTCCGTAGTATATCCCTATGTCCTGGTACCCAGCACAAATGGATATGGAATTATTTAGCCATCGCATTTAGAGATCGGTGATAGTCTAAGACACTCCTTGATGTTATTTGGAATGCATCCAAAGCCCTTAGCGCAGCTTGGCTGTCTGATAAAATACAGATATCCTTGCCGGTTACCCCTCGTTTATCCTCAACCAATTCAAGGCTTCGTGACCAGCGGTTATTTCCGCTTGAAAAATACTGCAGTGATCCATTAGTATGATGGATTCACTGATTGCCCTCAATCAGTAAATCCATCAAACTTTTCACAACAACTCCTTGATCCTATACCGGTATTCATTTTTGATTCATCTGTGTATATCTTGATGGCAGTATCTGTTGATGGATCCCCCTCGAGCCATTCCTCTCTGGAAGGAATCCTAACCCAAAAATGTCTTTTGAAACAGAGGGAAGAAGGAAGGTTAATTGTAATGAACGACGTAAATTTTGGCTCCTACTGCAAATCCTTGAATTCTGAGTATATTGTGCTTCAATCGCCAAAGTAGGTCAGATTAGTAAAGAACGCTCTTCACTCCCTATGGGTAAAGCATTATCTTGAGAATTATAGTTGTGGTTCAAATTACACAGCAAGTTCTTCTTTTCATCGAGGGTGCTTAGTTACACATCCACAAAATGAACTCCTGGGTGCAAGCCTAGGTCACAGCTATTCAACTGCTACTACTGAAATCCCATACAGAACTATATAACACGAGTCCTGCTTGTCTACAGCCTTCGAGGTGTGTGGTAAGTTTGCCACCTGTTTTCAATTTTCTGTTTGCGTGGTTCGTTGGCTCAACCAAGCTACCTTGAAGGTGGGCTTTAGAGGGCGAGATTTGGGTTTTCGTGGAACTCAACCGTCTCCATCCTTGGTTGTCATGCTTCTGCCTTTCAGGTGGAATTGTATGCCATTGCGATAGAATACGTGGTGGAACACAATTGGCGTGGCAGAAGTATCTGTGTCTGGAGTGACAGTCAGGCTGCACTGAAGGCCTTACTGAGCCCCCTTGTCACTTTCAAGTTGGTGCTGTTGTGTACATCCAGATTGAATTATGTTGGAAAGCATAATAGGCTGAAGCTAACATGGGTTCCAACCAGCAGGGGTGGTATGGGGAATGAAGACGCTGACGAGCCTGCGAATAAGGGAACTGAGACTAGTTTCAATGACCCGGAGCCTGTTCTTCCCATACCTTTTGCTGCCACTAAGGCCACTATTGGTGAGTGGGTTGCAGGTGCACAGAATCGCGAATGGGGGGCTGTAAGAGGCAGCAGATGGGCAAAGGCTATGCTGCTAGTTATTTCTGATAGAACGTCGAGGTTTCTTCTGTCACTTGATAGGAGAGACTGCAGATTTCTGGTAGGACTGATGACAGGTCATTTTGCATGGGCCAAGCCTATGCAAAATATAGGCATTGCAGACAGTGCACTTTGCCAGGGCTGTGAAGATGAAGATGAGACGGCTGACCACTTTTTGTGCGTATATCCGCCTTCCGCTGGAATCAGGAGCGAGGTATTTGGCACTGACATCTTAAGTAGTGCAAACTTTGGCTGCTTAGAAACATAGGATATACTTAGGTAGGTAGGTAGGTAGGAGTGGCCGCCTAGTTTGCCAAAAGCCCACTTGAGCACACCCAATGGCCCATTGTGATACCACGGTGTGGCGCCGTTCAAGCACTGACTAAAAAGTTCCCTTACTTGGGATGGTGATAGTCAGCGCAAGGACAGCGCTAGGAAAGGCACGACTCCCCCATCATGTTGCAGGAAGCCTTCCTGATAGTTTGATGAACCTTGCTATGTCCTTAATATTAATGGATGACAGCTCTGTCAGGATTGTAAGAAATGGGGCACCAAAGGTGCGAATTCTCCTTCTGCTCAAGGATGGGCAGTGGCATAAGAGGTGGAAAACCGTCTCGTCCTCCTCCTCGAAGCCACAGCCTCGGCAAAAATCGTTTGAGGGTAGCCCCAGTCTTTCTGCGTGCTATCCCATTATATACTAAGGTTTGCTCACAAATCTGGCAGAATCAAAGAAAGGTAAAATGGAACGTCAAATATAGTACAATGGATGTCTTGTGGTCTGAGTGCTATATACGACTAGCTGTTCCGACACAAAAAATATCGGGAACTCGACTAAAGTGTATACTTGGGCCAAAGTAAGTCCAAGTTATCATCGAATAGAAAATATCTCCGTAATTGTTTACCTATTATACTCGTGTTGTTGACTTGAAGTAAGTGAACATTGTTGCTGGGTATCGCAGATACTTTGTGTGAGAAATTACCATTACAATAAGGTTAAAAACTACCAGGACACTATTAAACCTTGTTTGTTATCTAACAAGTTGACAGTCATTGTTCTCTGAACCTAGTTTAACTTAGTACAGTAAAGTTCGAAATCTTGTAACACTTTAAGACTCGTCTGCTGTTCATTGTAGCTCAATTGTCACTAAATCAGATGCAGAGGATCTTTTACACCGATCACTTTGATGCCGTCACCTCTAAAGTCTGTCTAGGAACTAAGCCGATCCTTCAAAAGGCAGTGGATGGAATTTCAGCGATTTCAAACTTCATCCCAAAATTTCGTTTATTATCTTTTACTTGGATTTTATCCTTAAATTAAATTAAATAAAAAAGAAATTGCTCTCCTCCTGATCTCACAACACTCCTGGCCATCGGTCGCAAATGTGGCCAGCGCCATGGCTCCTCTTGTGGAAACATATGAATTTATTGCGTGTGTTAATTACGAAAAATTGCTGCCAATTTAATCAGTTGTTAACGGAAACTGTGCGAAAATTCCATGGAAAGTTTTCCTCTGTTCTCCTTCGGTTTGGTTTTTATTGCACTCGTGCGTAAACCAATTAACCGCAACCCCTGGGACCGAATGCGGTAGAAATAATCTGGAAAACGATTGCACCGATTTATCACTACGACAACTTACACTCACAGCGCTCACAGCACTTCCGTCGAACACCGCTGGAGCCGATGGAAAGCAGCTTATTGTGGGGGCAGTGATTCCTACGCACAGCCGGCGCACAGTTTCTGCTCTCAGCTAAGCAGCTTTTCATAATTTCTTCGCTTCTCCGGAAATACCCGTAATGCTATAAAAGTGCTGTGTGAAAGTGTGCACGAAGTGTCATGAAATGCTGTCATGCAAATAAGCCCGCCCTCAGTCTGACTGTGATATGACAACAAAATGCCAACACATACGCCTTAGATACGCATCCAAGTTGGAGATGATCAAATTAGCAATCCTATTCGTTACTTGCCTCTTCGGCTGTTCCAGAATGTTTACGCAAATATGCACGTAACGAATATGATGAGCACGATGGCAGCAGACAGCAGGCAGAGCAGATTACTTTCAAGGCAATACCAGTAAAAAGGTACTGTTTTTTCATTTTGTCATATGTCCATATTCGGTCGCATTCTTGTATTGTGTTAGGTTCACTACCAACTCGTGTCCTGTTGCCTTTTTCAATTCAATTAAAATTCTGGAAAATCTACCTTCAATGAACTGTGTCAATTCGAAGAGTTGCAGTAGTTGAAGCTCATAACATTAAACCGAGAGGGTATAAATCAAATGTGTTTGTCTGAGCTCTTACATTATTCGAACACATTCTCCAACAGACAACACTCGCGTAATCCCCTGAGTCAGATATCCTCCACATTTTAATTGCTACTGAGAGATTTTACCAAAATTGCTCATATTAAGTGTGCTTTCATAATAATTGGTTTTAGCTCTTTGTTTCTTCTATCCCAATAATTCCCTCTATCTCTCTTTCTTTCCAAGTCGATGTTTCCATACATCTCTCTACTTCATGCCAGTTCTATGGCTACCAAAATCTCTCTGATTGAATTTTATTACCATGTTTCCTTCATTACTATTTTTCCATTCATCTGCATATTATCATCTGCCTATATTATTTCCGTCACTATGTTTCTGTCTATTTCCCTATGTTTTCATCCCTAAGTTACCCCTGAAGCTATATATTAATCTACTCTTTCCTCTCATTACTATTTTTCCATACATCTGGATGTTTATTTCCGTCCCTATGTTTCTGTCTTTTTCTCTATGTTTTCATCCTTTCCTTACCCCTGAAGCTTTATTTTACTTTACTCTTTCCTATCATTACTATATTTACTTGCATCCCTATGATTTATTTCATTATGCTATGTTGCCCACTATTCTTCTTTCCTTCTATCTCTATATTTCTTGTTATCTTTATATTTCGTTCCACCTCCCTGTTCCCTTCCACCTGCCTTTCATCTGTATATGTCCCTTCATTATCCTGTCACCTTCCTGAGACTTGATTTGAAATCGTTCTTGTCATGGAAAAGAAGGCACCCTTAAAAACGGCGGGTCGGGGACAGAACAGGTGGACTACTATCCCTTCCTCCTTCTCATATAGGCAGCTACGACACAAGTCTCACACGTTGATCGATCCCTAGCCTCTTGGCAATGCAGCCCAGGATGCAAAGCCCTGTCAAATCTTATGCAACATCGATATGTTGTCGGTTCAGTGAAAGTCATCTAAGAGCTGCTTCAAACTAAGGTCTCTTTTATCATATTAGACTGGATGTGACTGGAAAAGTGTCATTGGAACAGTGATAATAACCAATTTTCAGCCAGTTCAGCACCAGTTCACTCTCTAAACCAAACTAAGAACGGAAATTAACGTCTTTTCATAGCAGTAATTTAGAATTCGGCAAGGCATCATCATATGCGAACAACACAGTTCTGAGGAACACCAGAGATCTGCTGTGAGTATAAACCTTTGCATGTGCTTGAAAATATGCTGTTTTGGTTCTATATCGAGTTTTTTCGATCTCTCTCGAGTGTTTTTGGTTCTATATCGAGTTTTTTCGCTCCCTCTCGAGTTTTGTTGGTTCTATATCGAGTTTTTTCGATCTCTCTCGAGTGTTTTTGGTTCTATATCGAGTTTTTTCGCTCCCTCTCGAGTTTTATTTTGTTTTATATCGAGTTTTTTCGCTCCCTCTCGAGTTTTGTTGGTTATATCTCGAGTTTTTTCGCTCCCTCTCGAGTTTTGTTGGTTCTATATCGAGTTTTTTCGATCTCTCTCGTGTTGTTTTGGTTCTATATTGAGTTTTTTCGCTTCCTCTCGAGTTTTGTTGGTTCTATATCGAGTTTTTTCGATCTCTCTCATGTTGTTTTGGTTCTATATTGAGTTTTTTCGCTTCCTCTCGCGATTTTTTGGTTCTATATCGAGTTTTTCGCTTCCTCTCGCGATTTTTTGGTTCTATATCGAGTTTTTTCGCTTCCTCTCGAGATTTTTTGGTTCTATATTGAGTTTTTTCGCTTCCTCTCGAGTTTTTTTTGGTTATATCTCGAGGTTTTTCGCTCCCTCTCGATTTCCACAGACAAATTTGGTAGTGATCAAAGTTCAAAATATTTTCAGTTGCTTCATAGGTATTCAAAAGTATGAGTATCATGAGCATTTATTTTTTTTAACACCTAAAAGTATTCTATATACTTTACACAACTATAGAACATTTGGTATAGGTGGTATAGAAAGAGCAGCATATTTTTAGGTGTATCGAATTCAGTGACCACGATACTGACTGCAGGTGTCTGGCCAGAGTATACATGAGTATTGTATGTATTTTTAGCACCACTGGAACTAACTGCACACTTTACACAAAAATTGGAAACTATTTTAATACACTAACAAAGTGCAGCATATTTTTAGGTGCCTCAAATGCACTGACCACGATACTGATGGCAGGCCTCTGATGGTATTTTGTGTATTTTCTAACACACCTGAAAATATGCTGTACACGTTACACAACAATCGAGAATAGTTGCGGCGCCCTTGGTGCAAAATTTATAGCATATCTTAAGGTGCTTTAATATAATTCTTGAGTGTACTCCTACAATTCGCTTTACATAATGACGGAATTCAAGCTATTTGGTATTCGCATTGCAAATTGGTGCGTAATCACGAGTTTGTATGTATTCGGTATTCTTTGTACGTGAAAAGTTGATGTTTATTACCCGAACATCCCCAACATGAAAAAGTCCACACAGACAGCAGACACACGAACGCAGCAAAACTGGCATTCGGGGATTATAGCGCAGAGGAAAGCACAATGTAGACGTAAGTACAAAAAGCTAATCTCAAATAACAAATGGCAAAGGTACACCCTCCCTCACACACCCATTCACACACACAAAGCCCCACACCCACGATGCCTGTGTACACGCAAACAGAACCCACTTGTTGTCTTTGTATTTATGCATGGCTAAGCGGGTGCCTCTGATCGTGTATAAGCCTGTGTGGGTATGCGTGTATGAACTCATGGCATGTATTTGTTTGTTTGACATTTTACTCATACGCACCACTCCGAAGCTCGTGAGCACTTATATCACGAGCCCAGGAGGATACGAACAGCAGCCCTTTAACTCAAGCACATTTTATTGAAGTTACACTTTCATAGCTCCACTGGAAAATGTCAGCATTTTAGTTGACACGTCCTCACACTTCTGCACACGAATACTCACACCCACGCATACACACGTATACACATACATACATACCTTTTTGAATGTCATAGACAACCTGAAGCCCTTGAAATCCATTGTCAGCAATTCATAATTAGACTCCTCGCACTCGCCGCCCAATTGCGGACTGTCGGGCATATAAAGGTCGGCCTCCACATCTTCGTTCAGTTTGTTGCGATATTTAATGCTAATTAAACCGTCAACGCTAATGAGAATGCACGTAATACCATTGGTAGCATTGAAGCGGTAAAGCGATGTGGTCGCATCGTGATTCATTGATGAGGCCTGAAGAAACGATTACATAAAGGGGAAAAAATTCACAAACAAATTAATAATTTATTTTTCAGTTTATGTCAATTAAATTTAAACAACAAAACATTTTTAGCATCAACGACATTTTGTATAAAAATTCAGTGCCAATAAATGCACATTTGCAGCAGCATTAGTCTGCCTCATTGATGAAATGGCGGCTGCAGCCTAAAATTAGGCAATTATTTTGTCTGATTTTGTAACGCTGATGAAGCTCAACAGCGGCAGTTGTGAAATTGAATATTGTGTATTCACAGCAGACAGGCGCAGTGAATATATGAATGAAAGTTTTTGTGGCGCCTGAAAGTATGCTACGCCCTTTGCATACCAATTGCATTGTGAATTTGATGTGCGTAATTGCAGAAAAGTGAAAGTTATGAAGTGATTACAAATGCAAAAAAAAACCGAAAAAAAAACATGGCACAGGGCAATATTTTACACTGCTCTAGAAACGGAACTTTGTGTCTAACTTAGCAAACTGCCAGAGCAGGGAGAAGTAAACTATAAATTGACAACTGTGGTTTGCGTAAGAATTTCCATGGAAAGAAATTGAATTTTTTTCTCACACGGAAACTTGTCAATGGAGGGGGGAAATATAATAAAAACTGATACCCTCGGTTTTTCCGATGAATCTCTATGGAAAGCAGCTCGAGTAAAAGAAAATTTTCTTTTTTCTTACATGGAGAATGGGCAATGGAGGGGGAAATAGGATAAAAACTGATAACTGTGGGCTTTCAGCGTCGCAGCAGCAGGAATTGAACTATTTGCTTTGCATGAGAAATTCGTAGTGCAGGTGGAAATAGAATAAAAATTTATATCCGCGGTTTTTCTTAAGAATTTCAATGGAAAACAGCGTGGAGTCAACAGAAGTTTTCCTCTTTTCGCACATGGAAAGTTGTCTCAATGAAGGGGGAAACAGAATAAAAATTGATACCTGCGGTTTTCTTAAGAATTTCCAAGGAAAACAGCGTCAATAGCGTTGAACTATGATTAGTTTCGATTAGATTGTACTGAGAACGGGAACTAGTCACCAAGTCACTGTGGCCAAATAGACCTATTGTGATACCCTCTTTTTTTACAAATACTCCACAAGTCTAGTATTCATTACGAATTCAGAGATTTCCTTAGGGGACTTGTCCGCAATATCTGTCGGTTATAGGAAATGGCTACCTAAGTAGCGAAGCGGGGTCCATATGAGACCATTATAGTGACAAAGCAGATGGTCAAATGTTTCCTCTTTTTCGTTACACAACCTACATAGGTCATTTTGGGTGATTCTCTTGTTGTGTACGTGTTTCATTGCTCTACAGTGCCCAGTCAAAAGTCCCGTGACAGTGCGAATACTGGCGGAGTTAAGCTCAGTATCTCTTTAGTTCTCTTGAGAGAATGGAATGGCATGAAAGTTTTAGCACTGAGCAAACAATATATAAGCTCTCTATATGTATTGTTTGCTCAGTGGTCTTAGCTACCCTAATATCTTTTGCTTCCATCCAATATTGGTGTGACCTTTTTCCTGGTCTTTCCTTAATCTCGTATTTTGTAGAGTTTCAAAGTAAGCAACAGAATGGTTCAGGCCCTGTAAAGGCAGATGAGCTCGCTAGAAAAGGGGTAGTCAACTAGCGAGCCATTCTGTGGCTTACCTGGGAGCTCCAGAAAATACGAGATTAAGGAATGGCTTGGAGCTCATCTGCCTCTTCGTTCTCCATGTGCCATGAGTTAGTTAAAGCCAAAATAGACTTGCCCAGTTGATACCACAGTATGGCTCTGAAGCTATGAGGGTTCGTGCTGTTCCGGCCCTTGCCAGTTCGTCAGCAATTTCGTTGCCTTCGATCCCTGAACGACCCGGGCGGGACCCAGCAAATTGCAACCTTATTTGTTGCCCTTAAGATTGTAGGTTATTGAAGCATTCTTCAGGTGAACTCTGTTTCTTGATGCTAGTCTCTTCAGTAGAAGAAGGCACTCCCAAGCTAGTGTGGATTTCATTTCAAACGCGCCACGGGCTAGCAACGTAGCCCTGCTGCAGGAGTGAATACAGATGTGACAATTGGTAGCGTCACTTTGTAGTTATTCGCTTAAACAAAGTTCTATTGCATAAATTTCGACTTTAAACACTGAGTTCTCTTGTTCCAAGCTGCTAAAAATGCATCGTCTGGGTCTTTCACCAAATACTCCTACTTCATCTATTTTGGAGCCGTCTGTGTACCATACATGAGACATATTTGAAGCTTTAGTTCTAATCTGTTCCCAATTAACCCTATCAGGGAATGTGATCTTGAAGTTATCTTGGAAGTTGTATCTAGTTTTGCAGAAGTCGCTTAGGGTTATAGATTTGTTGCTCATTACTATTCCTTCTCTAAGTAGAAACTTTAAAAGATGAGACGACCCTTCTTCATTATCTAAGATGAGCTTTGCCGCAAATTGTGAAGCTTCTTTCTTAACTATCGGATTCTTAATCAATTGGGGGAAGATATAACAAAACCTCAAGGGCGGCAATCGGAGTAGACATCATAGTCCCTCTTACGTAGCCACAGACTATGATATGAAACTAAACACTCAGTCTCCCCAGAGGTAGTTTCTGAGAAGACCAAGAAAAAAATCACGTCAATTACTTTGATTTAAAGATTCTTCCAATAATTTTCATCATTTGTACAGTGGAACTAGACATCATACTTCTGAAAATTGTCAGCAATTTGTAAGAGGTAATCTGGAGAAAAAACTAACCGAACTGTTCAGAACTTAACTGGGCTTGCACACACAATTCATGTAATATAATCCTCCCGCTCTCCTCTTTCCCAATGTTAAGTAAATTTTTCGAAAAATTCAAAACTATCTTAGATATGCGCAAGATCCCTCAACTTGATTCCTCCAAAATGTATGAATTCCTGTCGAAAATTAACCTGACAGAAGATCTTTAGATGATACTATCCTCATCTTTTGAATAAATTAGTGCATCAGAACAGATCTTTCAGTGTATAACACCCTTAAAGATATCTATCACATCAAAACTACATTTGATTTTACTACTTCACCAGCTGTTTACATTAATTATTCAAGCTAATGTCTCATATCAGTTCTGCACATTAATTTTTCATTCCAATTCTCCAGTTCTTCACATCAATTTGTTAAATCAGTTCTTCACACCAGTATCGTGCGTCTACTAAGGACTTCGTATATTTGTTTCCAATTTATTTGAAGAATTTGTATGACTGAGCTGCTAAGGCAGTGGCAAGGAAAAGCTAAACAGACGCCTTCGTTTAATTTAACGGTGTACTTGTACGGAAGCCAATTTTGTGCTGATTCTATCCTCACTTTAGTTGGGATTTCTTTCCCCATTCCCTCATTTACATGAAACTCATAACCAATCAATGAATGTTCCCACTTTTATTTAATGGAGCCCTCACGCCCCCATCAATGGTGCTCGCGTGCATGAAACGCATTTGCAATTCACCACAAAGAGCACTACGATATGGTGGAAGTGTTACTGTGATTTGCGTTGCGCCAATTAGGAGAGTGTTCCAAGAGTGATACAAAGTGTTCCAATAACATTATCTGTGGAAATCTGATTTCCATTTAACAGTCACAGAGCCACATAAATCGATTCGAGGCATTATTGAATCGGTCCGATTTTTGTGCTTCAGGAATTCTGTTTGAAAATCGATAGAGACATTAAACGTACTCATTGGTATAGTGGAAAAAGCCATACAGCAGAAGGATTTGGCACTGCTGGCCTTCATTGATATAGAAGACGCTTTTAACAATATAACTCCGAACGGCATTACTGGAGCGTTAGAAGATCTGGGCGTTGATCCTAATGTGGGCGCACTGATTGAGACTATACTCGTCAGCGGAAAGGTAACTGCCAGTTTAGGTATCTACACTTTAAGCAGACGGGTCTGCAGAGGTACTCCTCAGGGAGGAGTTCTCTCACCCCTGCTCTGGAATTTGGCGGTAAATCCCTTACTGGCAGCACTAGAGAGGGGGGCTGCCACGTCATCGCCTATGCTGATGATTTGGCAATTGCGACTAGAGGCAAATATCCAAAGACTCTAACGGATATTTTACGCTCTAACATGGCCACGCTTAATTGTTGGACGGAAAGAAGGGGACTAGGGTTCAACCTCGAAAAAATGGAATTAATCCTCTTCTCTAAGAAAAATAGATCTCCTACGGTCTCTCCGCTAATAGTTATAAAAACGTGTGGAAATTCCGATGAAGGAGACGGTCAAATATTTGGGACCAATACTAGATAGGAAACTTACCTGGAAACCCAATATGGAGGAAATACTTAGGAAGGCCAATATTGCTTTGTACACTTGTAAAAAAGCGGCTGGAATCATTACCCTCACGAATAATGCACTGGCTGTACATTGCGGTGGTCACTCTCATATTGTTATATGGAATACTGGTATGATGGCCAGCCACTCAGAAACAAAGCTATTTGAAGCTTCTGAGCAAGGCCCAAAGAACGGCTTTTCTGTAGATTTCTTCTGTGTATTTTTTCTGCGGAGTGCTCTTCCAATCGCCTGATGCGAGATATTATCGAAGGCTCCTTCAATGTCAAGGAAAGGTGGAGAACTACCACATGTAAAATCGCAAAACTCATGTGCAAACAGTACGGCACTCAGACCAAATCCGTACTAACTTCCGAGGAAGGTTTGCAGAACGGTAGTAGGAACACTCACAGATCCAAGTCTAACGGCGGTACACGCTGAAAGAATGGGATTGACAAACAACAATGAATGCAGGAAATGTGGGGAGCAGGGCACTAGGGAAACTTTGGAGTATCTAATATGCCTATGCCCTGCAATATCGAAAACGCACCTTACACAACTGGGAGCCCTTGGTTTGAAGGATTACTAGAGATCATGCAATTAGGGACAGTTTCACTCTTAAGATTTCCTAAGAGCATCTCTCTGCTTAACGATTTATACTACAACCCTTCAACGGATATCCATCTGGCACCGCAAAGGACCTTGCAGGTCTATGTGGAGTTTAACCTAACCTAACTTAGTCTCTGGAAGCTTCTGAGCAAGGTCTAAAGAACGGCTTTTCTGTGCATTTCTGGTGCTTTACGGACCACTCCAACTAAAGCATTAAAAGTGATACACATCCTACCTACATTAGATCTGGTAGGGAAACAAGTGGCCGCCGCATCAGTGCTAAGGCTGAAATGTACGGCGTTATGGCATGATCAGCAGATTGGTGACTCGCCTATCGTGCATACCTGCAGTAGTAGTATCCAACACATTGACCACTCTATATCTAATCTCAACTTCGATAGGCACTTCCAGACACATATTCCGTGTAGAAGAGAGTGGTAAACACTCATGCCATGGAGAAGGGGGGAACTGAATTTCTGCACCGACGGATCCAAGCTTGACGATAGAGTTGGCTTTGGAGTTTTCTCAAAAGAACTGGGACTGGAACTTTCGTTCCGTCTCCCCGACCACTGGAGTGTTTTTCAAGTAGAAGTCCTAGCCATAAAGGAGGTGGTCGTCTACTTAAGTAGACACGCCGTAACAAAGAACATTATAAATATCTACTCGGATTGCGATGGAGGTGGTTTTTAGAGGGAAAGAATCACACACAACTCGTACGACCAGTGTCTTTTTGAAGATTTCCACCTCCGATCAAAAAAAAAGAAGATATCTACTAGGATACCCAAGCGGCCATCAAGTCAATGAACTCGTGGCACTGAAATCAAAGGTGGCTCAAGACTGCCTGGCAGCCTAATTTCAGCCTAAGCTAAATGATATCAGCACCGTTTTCAGGGTACGCCTAATATGAGTTGCTGGAAATAGGGCTATTGAGGGAACTGCAGGGCTGATGAGTTAGCCAGACGGGGCACCAACCTTCCTTTATGCACGGACAGATGCGAGGTTGGAATACCAATTGCCACCTGTAAACTGATGCTGGAGGATAGGGTCGTGCGTGAGTCCAATGGGTTTTAAGCACACGAGGGCACTTGCTTAACGACCAGGCTAATATGGCCGGAGCTTAATAGGAGGACATCTTGAGACTTGTTTACCCTGTCAAGAGAAGATATCTCTAAGGTCATGGCTTGTATAACAGGTCATTGGCTATTCGGCAGGCATGCTCTCAGGCTGGGAGTATTCTCTCTTGAATACTGCAGAAGCTATGGGTTTGAGGAGGAGGATGAGACTGTGGAACATCTCTTCTGCAGGTTCCCCATTCTGGCTAGAAGCAGAGCGGGCTCTTTAGGCAAATACGCTTTCAGCTCTCTTACGGAAGTGTTCGACACGAAGATCAAACAAATCGTGCGCTTTATTGGGGCTTTGAAATGGTTTGGCGAGCGATTCAGAGGTGCGTTGTTACGCGCTGGTAGCACAATGGACCATGGTGGTCTGATTGAGTTGGTCTGTGGCCATGATAACCTAACCTACCATTGAACTATCAGTGGCAGATTCACAATCAGTTGGTTATTTTATTGGAAAGTCGTCGGTGTTTTGAAGGAGATTTCAAATCGGAAAATTCGCTTGAATTATGAAGTTCAGACTATATATATATATATATATATATATATATATATATATATATATATATATATATATATATATATATTTATAAGTCTCTCTGTTACATCAATTTGTTACGTCAATTCTGCTACTGAAATAAAAGCAGCACTAGATTGGCTTCTTGTAAGTGAAAGGAAGGGTAAAAGTAAGTAGAAGGCTCACAATGGACCCAACTGGTGGTCTAAGTGGCTTCACTGGGTTATTGGTGATGCGGCTGCCCAACCTACCTAAGTAAAAGGAAGTCCTCTGGAATTCATACCTTTATACGGTTCGGTCCACTTATGGCATATTCTTTTAGCAATTGTGTATGTCTCAATCAACATTCAGGGGGAACACCAATTGATGAAATGATGGCAACAATCATCCCCTCATATACTCGTACAAATTTTTTTTGTTTTCTTCAGGTCTGGAACAATTTTTCAATTGTTCCTTTCATCGCTCATTAAAAAGTCTCATATTTAACTTCAATTCTTTTCCTGATTTTGTATGGGTTGATGTCATTATTTTATTGTCCCTAAGTAACTGCATTCAGTTTCATACAAATAAGAACAACACCATCTTAAGACCATCCCAGTTGATCCACTCGTCTTCTGCAATCTACTCATTCATGTGAAATTAATGCTAATAAAACGGCTTTTCAATCATTCAATGCCGAAAATTTCACAAGAAAAGAAATAAATTTTGTTTTAGCAACAATCGCTGAACACCACCTACAGCGCCAGCGCCGAAGAGCTCTCCAGTTGTCCCACTTCCTGCCAGCACCGAACACAAATAATAAAACTCCGACAAAGAAAAAGCACAAATCTTTTCAGTATTTATGGGCCTAATCAACAGTTCATCCGTTTGTAACAGGAGCATGACACATATTGGAGCTGATGCCTTTGTGAACCAGCAATCCATCATCTTCCATCTCATCCCTGCCCATCCTATCCCATCCCATCCATCAATCATGCTATCAACTTAACGAATAAATTATTTAATTGCTATTTACAGACATGCCAGTTCGCATTTAGAATTGACAACTGTTGGCGGCCAACTTTTGTCTACACAGTTTTCCCTTCGATGGAGAAGTTTTGTGAAGCAGCGCTAAGTCTGTTCCTGTACTTGTTCTGGTAAATATTTATAGAGACCGAAATATGAGAGAAATAGCTGCTGAGAAAATTTTCAGAGATATAGGAACGTCGAAAATTGTGGGGAAAGAACAGAGCCCTTCCGTATCCCGGAGTTCTTAGAATCGATGTATCTGAGCTAAGTAAAGACAACAGAAAAACACTGAGACTGAAGTTCCCTGGAGTCATCCATCCTCCCTTTAATCGGAACAAAGGTCTAAAGAGGGACTTAGAAGCACGGCTGCAAACAATTTCCAACATTGTTCTAATGTGTAAACGTCCATATTCTGAAATCTTTAAAGTTACCGAAGGAGAAAACACAAAGATATCAAACCGGGTTTCCAACTCCTGAAGAATTTCGCCACATCCTCCTCCAAATTAACACAGCGTCCGTGCTGGTGGTGAAATATGTCTAAAGAGTGTATATCAGAGAATACAGAGAAAAGAAACTTGAACGTCAAACGGCAAAGCAGCGAAATAAAACAGACGGACGTGGTACATGAATCCACTCAAAATCGTGGTGAATCCACTCAAAATCATGGTGAATACACTCAAACTCGAGGTGAATCCACTCAAAATCGTGGTGAATCCACTCAAAATCGTGGTGAATCCACTCAAAATCGTGGTGAATCCACTCAAAATCGTGGTGAATCCACTCAAAATCGTGGTGAATCCACTCAAACTCGTGGAATGTCCGCCAAAGAACACAGAGAAAAGAAACTTAAACGGCAAAGCAGCGAACTAAAGCAGGCGGACGTGGTACATGAATCTACTCAAAATCGTGGTGAATGCACTCAAAATCGTGGTGAATCCACTCAAAATCATGGTGAATACACTCAAACTCGAGGTGAATCCACTCAAAAGGGAGGTGAATCCACTCAAAATCGTGATGAATTCACTCAAAATCATGGTGAATCCACTCAAAATTGTGGTGAATCCACTCAAAATCGTGGTGTGTCCGCTACGGACGCTGGCAGCGAAAAAGACTTTCTTTTCTCGGTATTCTCTGGTATATATCGAGAGGTTACCAGCTACTCAGTGTACTCTGGATCAACCGAAATACGCAATATTGCTAACTTTCAGACGGTACAAGAGACTCGCTACTGATGACTTTCCTTCACCTTTTCATCATCCCTGGCAAATGACCAAATTAGTAACCTAAACTGAAGTAACCAATGAGGATGGTTCTAATTGAAGTGGGGTTTAGAACACGATAACTTAAAGAAACGTCAACAGGACTAAGTAGAGATACCCCAGACCGAAAGACACTTACCTCAAAAGCCAGTATATTTAAATTGTTGTTTAATATTTAAATTAGCTTCCATTTCGTGTATTCAAAAACCCCAACTCCGTTTGGGGCATTTTTTCAACACCATTCCAATTGATGTCTGGAAACATTCTCTGCCGGTACTCGTGTCTGAGGGTCAGTGAAAAGTTCACACAATTGGATATCGATTGCGGTTTGCCATTTGTGTGTGACTCTTGTGCTCCACATTTCAGCATTTAAATGAGGAAAATCCAATGTCTATGAAGTTTGTGGGCAAAGTTGCAAAGCGCTCCGGTCGCAGGAAATTGGCCTTTCCGTTCAGGGTACGAAAACATTGGTCAATGCAATTTGAAATTCAAAGACCGAGCATAGAATGTCTGTCATTCGCTATATTCGAGTAAAGGTGACTCCAATTAAACTGAAACTGACCACGACAGCCCAGCTATTCAGCTAATTTGGGTCACTTTCATAACAGTGACCACAATTCCACCCCCTTCTGTGTGGTTTTGGAGCACTGCTCGCTAAAGGTGGCTTCATTTGAAATGTGTATTGGGAATGCTACAACAAAGCATAGTGATGTATTTGGACTTAGCGATGTACCTTGATTTGGCGAGAACGGGATTCAATTTTATACAGGGTCTGATTGGCAGAAAAGTGAGGACAAATCATGGGTTGTTTATAGAATACGGACGGTTTTCCTATCACAAATATTTGTATCAATCTTGGCAGAAAATGTGTTGGCAGTCTTGCGGCTTTCTTAACAGACAATGAACTAATCACTTGCTCGTGGTGGAGATGAAATTTCAATTCAGTTCAATTAAAGTTGTATGCATTTCGAACTCAACCTCTTAAAATAACACCACTGAGCACTACTTGCACTCATGCTTCCGTAGATTACAGACCATTGGCCACCAGGTATAACTGGTGTCAAGCAACCATCGGTCTCTGAACCAATGAGTGTAAGCCTGAGTTCTGTGGAACATCTCTTCTGTAGGTGCCCCGCTCTGGCTAGAAGCCGAGCGGGCTCTTTAGGCAAATACGCTTTCAGCTCTCTTACGGAAGTGTCCGACGCGAAGGTCAAACAAATCCTGCTCGTTATTGTGGCTTCGAAATGGTTTGGCGAGTAAATCAGAGGTGCGTTGTGACGCGGTGGTATCACCATGGGCTCCATGGTGGTCTAAGTGAGTTGGTCTGTAGACCGGCTGCCACGATAACCTAACCTAACCTAAGCCTGAGTTCCACAAGTAACGAAATTTATTCTCATGTGTGTGACCAGATCTCAATGAAAAAGAGTATATAAGAATTTTAGTATAAATTTCTAGCGGATCACAGATGAACCACTGTGACTCTGAAAAGGGTTGGAGACATGGGAGCAAACGAAGTAGAATGTAAGTAATCCGTTGTTTCCTCACTTAATTTCAATATG
Source organism: Clusia tigrina (assembly GCA_920105625.2). NCBI lineage: Eukaryota > Metazoa > Arthropoda > Insecta > Diptera > Clusiidae > Clusia > Clusia tigrina. The sequence continues at coordinate 192,647,868 of OV050032.1, forward strand.
CATCATTCTGTTGGAAACTAGTCCACGGACGAGCAGTTTTATATAATCGATAAGAAACGTACTCAGATAACTGAATAGTTTGAGATGTGGAATGAAACTATGATCCATTGTTATTTGTATTTTAAACGGCGGTCGGAAAAGTTTCTTGTATCAGAATAAACAGAAATATTTGCAATGTAGTGATTTATTCTTCAACATATTTTCCTCGAACTTGTGTTAATTTTCCTAACCTTTGCTTGAGCTTCTGGACACTCTTCAGAAACTTATTCGGGAGGTACTCAAAATAGTTATTTACAGTATTGTTGTTGTCATTACTGGACTTATATTGATTCCCTACCAATAATGTGTTGACTATTGGAAACATAATGAAACCACCACGGACTCATATTTGGTGAATAGGTCGAGTGTTTGTACATTCAGAACCTAAACAGGTTTAGTTTTTGAGTCACCAAAGCACTTCAACGATTCCAAACAATGTCTTAATTGAAAGAAATTCCCTCTCATGACTAAACCAGGATATTTCCTATCGCTTGCGGGTTCACAAATAATGCATTGTAATCGACGTTACTCGTCTTTCTAATTTCCCCGCTAAGCAAATCACTAAAATTCCTTTCACATCCCAAACAACTGAAGCGGATTGTAGCGGATTGAACCATGTTCTTTTTCTATGGAGCCAGTTAACAACATTTTGCATATTTATTTATCAAGAGAACAAACATTTTCTGCTGAATTCCGAAAATAGGATTTCTTTATGGTTTCTTTGTCAGTTGATTCCAGAACCAAATTTAAAGAAGAGATCCTGAAATCCTCGTGCTATGAGATCAACTGACAAATCCAATCTCCTGTTCATTAGCATGTCAACAATGAACCATAATCTGCAGTGAAAATATTTCAAAATAGTTGCGTTATGTGTTTCGTAGATGATGTAGAATAATATCCTAATAATCGATTTTAGAACTGCCTTCTTTGAATCGCTAAAAAATGATGCTTATGCCCATATTCTTTATATTTACTATCAACCAACAAAAGTCGCTTATTCAACTCCTTGAAAGAGACATAAAATTGTCTTCTTCGAAGCACTGAAAAAGGATACTTATGCCCATATTTATTATATTTACTATCAACCAACAAAAGTCGCTTATTCAACTCCTTGAAAGAGACATAAAATTGTCTTCTTCGAAGCACTGAAAAAGGATACTTATGCCCATATTTATTATATTTACTATCAACCAACAAAAGTCGCTTATTCAACTCCTTGAAAAAGAGATAATTATCTTTTATTCGACTGAGGGTTAAGGTAGCTAATTGGTTCTGCTCTACATTTTTCATATATTCCTGATTCCACATGTTCTCAATAATTTACACTCTTTTCATATAGTAATGTTTATGATTGTCCAATACACTATCTGCATACATTTTACGTTTTATACATTGTCTACACATTATATATATTACGCATTATATACATTTCCTTCATATATACATTTCCTCCATATATACATTTCCTTCATATTATCATATTGGTTGAATAGTCTACATTTTCTTCTTACTCTATATTTTTGGTAATATTCTACACCTATTTTTGGTAATATTTTACACAGTGCAAGCTTCATGAATTTCCCATTATTATATAATATTTACTTCTTCTTTTCTACACGTAGTCATATACTCTGCTATCTCTGCTTCTATTTTTTTACATATTCTAAATTACGTAAACATTTTACGTTTTCTACATAATCTGGCATTGGATAAATTTTCAATGAATTGTAAATTTTACGCATCTCCATTCCAAATTGTATACATTTGTTATATAATCTACGTTTTCTACATGCACTCTGCTTTTTCCATACATTATACCTATGCACATATTCTACATTTGCTAAACATTATAACTTTTCTCCATATTCTCCATTTGATAAATTTTCTACATTTCTGACATTATGTCAGTTTTTTACATATCTTATATATTCTACATATTCTATAGTATACATTTTCTGAATACACATTTTGTGTATTTTCCAAAATCAATTTACACCTTGTCTACACATACCCACTCACACCCACACACACACACACACACACTGCACAATCAAACACATACAGAGTATTCAGAAATATATTCTTCGCACAAGTGTCAACGAAAAATAATCTTTTTGGTGTGACTCACACAGAACTTTTTCAGACCGCTCTTGAACAGTCAAATTGCCTGCACTATAATTACAAGGGAGTGTAATAATTTCAAGTAAGTGGGGTAGATGGGGTGGTTTTCCCCACTTGCTGTTTGTTGACTTTAACAATTTAATACAGAAATTCATTAAATGTGCACTTGAGCGTATACAAATTTGTCTCATTGATTTTCTGGTAACGAAACGATTCTTGGCTGCGTGTTGTCGTCAATACTACCACAATTTTTATGACAGTGTTTCCTTCTCGAACTAACAGGACTCTAATGGTATATACAATTTAAGTGGCTAATATATTATAAAGGGCAAAATACAATTGAATGGAAGAACCCCTTTCCCGCGAGCACTTGAAAACTACACGATTCGAAGTTGGTGAATCAAATTCATTGAATTCAAAGTACCAAATGGCGAGGTATTGTTCACTTCATGCAACACAAAGTTGTTAATTCCAATAATTTTGATTTCTTAAGGACGAATGATCAAAGCCAAATACGTCCAGTTCATGCATAGCAGCAGTCTTTGCTTCTTTCTTAGTACCAACGTTGAAATATATCGAGTCTGATCCGTGCTAATTTTTATATAACTCACTTCATAACACCATAGGTCTGACTATATATATAGCTATATATATGTACACAGTCTGATATATATGTTCACAGTCTGATATATATGTTCACAGTATTGACTAGTTTTCCCACAACAAGAGTTACTCTATATCCAGAAGGTTCGCTCAAAGGGCGACTGCAAAAGTTGCCTCTACTAAAGTGAAACCGTTGTCACTCCCACAAATTTTTGATGTCGTAGAGAACGATCTTTCATTTTCCCTCAGACAATATAGTAATAGTGTTCTTCCGAGTCTACTTTTCGGATTATACCATTTTTCAATCAATGGCATAACTGGCTGAAACCCTTATCAATATATTTGAAAAATAGAAGAGGTCCATGAACGTCTAAACTCTATCTGCTATACCTATTTGGGCATTTTAAGCCCCTAAAAGTATCTTTTTCCACGTTTTTTAAAAGTTTAACCATGAAAGAAGTGATGTAATGAAGTTGAACTGAAGAAATGAAATTGAAAAATGTTCCAATTTGAACACCCACAGCCACACCTATTTCGGTGTATTCACACTTTTCAACCTTTTTAATCACCATCGTTCATTTACTTGTTAAACCGTTGAAAAATCAATCGACCCTGTACGCAGTAAATTGGGTCCCTAAACAACGAAACCTACCCAAAAATGTACTCTATCCGAATATGGAAACTTTTTTATATCAAGAACTGACTGCTATGAGAGCCTTAACTTGTTCGGTACAACCACTGGAAAGATTTTCCATTCAAAATATATATTGATTGCCCGACCATCCTATCCCCTTGAGGCACACATCTGTCGGTATAATGGACTCGGAAAGTTGGCCTTTAGAGAGAGGTGTTAACATTCTCGACAAAACACTGGAGTTGGCTTAAAGTATACGACATAAGAACCTCTTCTTTAAGACATAAACTGGGTTCCTGAACATCGACTCCTGTTAGACTCACCTATCTCGGTATTTTAGGAACCAGAAGGTGACTTTTGGACTCTTTACAAATTAGTTAATATACTGGGTAAAACACTTGGGAACATCATCAAATTATCCTTCAGGAAAATCTCTTCTTTCAGACATAAACTGGGATGCTGAACATCGACTCCTGTTAGACTCACCTATCTCGGTATTTTAGGATCCAGAAGGTGACCTTTGGACTTTTTACAAATGAGTTAATATACTGGGTAAACTACTTGGGAACATCATCAAATTATCCCTCACAGAAATCTTTTCTTTCAGAAATAAACTGGGATGCTGAACATCGACTCCTGTTAGACTCACCTATCTCGGTATTTTAGGATCCAGAAGGTGACCTTTGGACTTTTTACAAATGAGTTAATATACTGGGTAAACTACTTGGGAACATCATCAAATTATCCCTCACAGAAATCTTTTCTTTCAGAAATAAACTGGGATGCTGAACATCGACTCCTGTTAGACTCACCTATCTCGGTATTTTAGGATCCAGAAGGTGACCTTTGGACTTTTTACAAATGAGTTAATATACTGGGTAAAGCACTGGGAAAATCATCCTTCACAGAAATCTCTTCTTTCAGACATAAACTGGGACCTTGAACATCAAATCCTCTTCGACACACTTATTTTGACATAATCAGAACCACTTTTGGGCACTTGCCTCGCTTTTGCTGCGTGGCTGTTGCACAAAGCAAGCACAACAGGGCATAGCATACTTTTCATTGAGCATTTATTTTATGAAAACAGAGGAGCATTCATCGACAAAAGCGTAAATTTTCCAAAAGCCACGCCAGCCTCGACACGAAAATTGTGCCACCCGCCGCTGACGGCACGCATTCGTCTGCACGTACCATAATTATACACAATGGGCTTAAATTTAATGCCGCTTTTGGTGCTTCAGTTATGCATGAGTTTATAATGAGTGCGAACTCTACGCTGCGCATACACACGCATAACTGCACACATACTCGCATCCAAGCATACACACATACATACTCATATGGACATAAATGTCCATAAAATATCGTAAATGAGCCCTCAAATGGGTGGCTCCATCAAACGGTTCTATATAAATGAGTTAACTTACCGATGGCGGCTTGGTGGTATACTTAGTGACCCTGGGCGTTTTTGTGGTAAACGCGCCCAATTGCAGACCATAACAGAAGGACACTGCAACAACAAAATAGAAATACAACAAATTATATTAGAATGTGAATACCAATGGAGAAGAAGGCTCGCGCGTAGGCCCCGCATTAATCGAAAAAAAAATTGTAAGCCCTCCATTCAAACTCAGCGATCACATCGCCATGATTTAGTAAGGAAATGCTGAGCCAAAAAACCCCAAAACAAATACCAACAAAAAGCGCAAAAAGTACCAAATCACCAAAAACAAAAAACAATTTAAAAAAAAAAATAACAAAAAGAAAATAAATTCCACTTTAGCCCAAACTACCAAATGACTAACATAAGCGAAAATCGATTTTTTTCACATCCCATCATTCTGGGCACCATCCGAAAGTACCCCATGGCACGGCAGCCCCCCATACCCAACCACCAACCGCCCTGCACCACCCCAGCACCCGGCCCACAGGCGAAACCAAGACGAATTGTGCGAAGTACAAGCATTTTGCTCCTTCGGCGGACCGGAGCAGCGAGCCAACGCGCAACACTCTGCACGCCAGGCAGGCACCGAACTTCGAGCCAACTTACATGTCAGCGAGAAGAGCACACAATACAGCAAAGTGACACTGAATTTGTTGCTGCAGCGTCGTAGACTCCTTGGAGCGTTCAATTCCTTGGCGAAGCACATTATTATCTTGTCGCTGACTTGCTGCAATGGCCACATTTCGACAGGGATTTTTTTCGAAATTTTTGGAAATTTTTTAAATAATTATTTGCAATTTTATTGTTCTTTAATTTTTGTTAATTTTGGCGCTTTGTTAACTTTAACAATTATTTAATTTATTTTTATTTTTTTTATTTTTTTTTTGTGTGATTTTCTACGCACACATACAAAGTGTGTTTATACAAGTGTGTGTCAGCGTATTTTACACTTGCTCCAATGTCCTCGCGGCGCGTCTCGTGCGTGTTTGAAGTGCTGAGTACAAATAATGAATGAATGAATGGAAAATTTTCCGTTCGCTACTTTCATATTTCATGAGGAAAACTGAACGAACATTTTTTTGTGTGCTTTTTCGTCAGAGTATTTTTATCCTGCTTATCCTGTTCTTTATCCTCTTTTATGCTCCAAGTCTGCTGTGGCATTTATGCTGCTGTTGTATTGTTCTGTGCTTTCCGTGCCAGTGGGTGAGCTGTGGGTGTGTGGCTTTGTGCGAGCGTGTGTGTGTGTGTGTGATTGCTTCACGTGTCTTCGCTGCTGTTGTGCTTTGGCAAGCACATTTCTGCTCCATTCTGGACGCGCATGTCCTAACGAACTGGCATCCTTTTTCAGTTAATTTAAAAGTATTCAGTTTAAAGTTCAAATTGGCAGCGTTCATTTCTTGAGCACGATGTAACCCGGCAACACTGTTTCGTCTCAAGTGTCTCGATTAGTGGGTGGCGTTTTCGACAATACAATATTAGCACAATCGGTGTGCAACAGAAGCAATCAACTTGTCTATTTCACTATTAACTGGGAACGCTGGCGGTACCGTAACTTGTGGTGAATACCCAAATCGAATTTTTTCTGGATTTGCGCCTTCGCTAAATTCGGCATACGACGTGGTTCGAGAATTGGGAGAAAGCTGCAGTCGAAATTGTGAACAATGTTTCTTAATTGAATTATTGTAAAAGTAGTAGTGGCGGCGTAGCTTAAGGACGATACAGTTCATTCATAAATAACTTTCAGTTCGTGCCGAGAGCTCGGTGTGAACGGTTGTGTTTAGCGTCATAAGTTTATTTTGTTCATTTATTTTGATTGTTTTTTGCGTCCACTTTCGTGGTTGATGGTAAAACCGCAAAAATGACTGCACTGAACTGAATAGTCAAACTAGCGACAGATCTGTGGAACATTTCGTCCTTATTAGAGACAATTTCAAAAATTGAAACGAATATTGAAGTGTGTCAACTTCACTCTGTGCATAAGTTACTTGCAATATTTTGCATTCTGTGAGTGATAAGGACGTGACCGTGACCAGAGGAACAGGACCGTGAACAGGAATGGAAGTAAATCGTCATTAGAGGGATCATCTAATCCAGTCACTCAGAGACAGTTCAAAATTACAAGGAGAATTGAAAAAGTACAAGCAATTTAGGACTCTTGAATTTTGGGACTATTTGCATGAGAGCCGACTTAATATCCAGAGATTAGGTTTGCTTAGGACGAACCCTGGACACCGCTAGTATACCCCAGCGTAAGTAAGTTCGTTACAATCGTGGCACCCGGTCTACAGACAGACTCACTCAGACCATTACGGGTCCATTGCGTTAAATTTAAAAAAACATAGTTTGACCTTCCTAATTCAAGCGAACTTTCCGATTTTAAATCTCATTAAAAACACCGACAACTTTCCAATAAAATAACCACCTGATAGTAAATCTGCCACTGATAGTTCAAAGTCGTGTGGCAAAACAATTTCAATTAATGTTTCAAATTAACTAGATTAGGTTTGCTTATCGTGGTAGCCGGTCTACAGACCAACTCACTCAGACGACCATGGGTCCATTGTGATACCACCGCGTATCAACGCACCTCTGATTTACTCGCCAAACCATTTCGAAGCCACAATAACGAGCAGGATTTGTTTGACCTTCGCGCCAGACACTTCCGTAAGAGAGCTGAAAGCGTATTTGCCTAAAGAGCCCGCTCGGCTTCTAGCCAGAGCGGGGCACCTACAGAAGAGATGTTCCACAGAACTCAGGCTTACACTCATTGGTTCAGAGACCGATGGTTGCTTGACACCAGTTATACCTGGTGGCCAATGTTCTGTAATCTACGGAAGCATGAGGGCTCAGTGGTGTTATTTAAGAGGCTGAGTTCGAAATGCATAAAAGTTTAATTGAACTGAATTGAAATTTCATCTCCACCACGAGCAAGTGATTAGTTCATTGTCTGTTAAGAAAGCCGCAAGACTGCCAACACATTTTCTGCCAAGATTGATACAAATATTTGTGATAGGAAAATCGTCCGTATTCTATAAACAACCCATGATTTGTCCTCACTTTTCTGCCAATCAGACCCTGTATAAAATTGAATCCCGTTCTCGCCAAATCAAGGTACATCGCTAAGTCCAGGCACGTTGCTATGTCCAGGTACATCACTATGCTTTGTTGTAGCATTCCCAATACACATTTCAAATGAAGCGACCTTCAGCGAGCACTGCTCCAAAACCACACAGAAGGGGGTGGAATTGTGGTCACTGTTATGAAAGTGACCCAAATTAACTGAATAGCTGGGCTGTCGTGGTCAGTTTCCGTTTAATTGGAGTCACTTTTACTCGAATATAGCGAATGACAGACATTCTATGCTCGGTCTTTGAATTTTAAATTGCATTGACCAATGTTTTCGTACCCTGAACGGAAAGACCAATTTCTGGCTAGAAGCAGAACAAATGTTCCACAGTCTCCTCCTCTTCCCCACAGCTTCTGCAGTATTCAAGAGAGAATACTCCCAGCCTGAGAGCATGCCTGCCGAATAGCCAATGACCTGTTATACAAGCCATGACCTTAGAGATATCTTCTCTCGACAGGGCAAGCAAGTCTCAAGATTTCCTCCTATTAAGCTCCGGCCACATTAGCCTGGTCGTTAAGCAAGTGCCCTCGTCTGTCCAAGACCCATTGGCCTCACGCACGACCCTATCCTTCAGCATCAGTTTACAGGTGGCAATTGGTATTCCAACCTCGCATCTGTCCGTGCATAAAGGAAGGTTGGTGCCCCGTCTGGCTAACTCATCAGCCCTGCAGTTCCCTCAATAGCCCTATTTCCAGCAACTCATATTAGGCGTACCCTGAAAACGGTGCTGATATCATTTAGCTTAGGCTGAAATTAGGCTGCCAGGCAGTCTTGAGCCACCTTTGATTTCAGTGCCACGAGTTCATTGACTTGATGGCCGCTTGGGTATCATAGTAGATAACTTCTTTTTTTTTGGTCGGAGGTGGAAGTCTTCAAAAAGACACTGGTCGCACCAGTAGTGTGGGATTCTTTCCCTCTAAAAACCACCTCCATCGCAATCCGAGTAGATATTTATAATATTCTTTGTTACGGCGTGTCTACTTAAGTAGACGACCACCTCCTTTATGGCTAGAACTTCTACTTGAAAAACACTCCAGTGGTCGGGGAGACGGAACGAAAGTTCCAGTCCCAGTTCTTTTGAGAAAACTCCAAAGCCGACTCTATTGTCAAGCTTGGATCCGTCGGTGCAGAAATTCAGTTCCCCCCTTCTCCATGGCATGAGTGTTTACCACTCTCTTCTACACGGAATATGTGTCTGGAAGTGCCTATCGAAGTTGAGATTAGATATAGAGTGGTCAATGTGTTGGATACTACTACTGCAGGTATGCACGATAGGCGAGTCACCAATCTGCTGATCATGCCATAACGCCGTACATTTCAGCCTTAGCACTGATGCGGCGGCCACTTGTTTCCCTACCAGATCTAATGTAGGTAGGATGTGTATCACTTTTAATGCTTTAGTTGGAGTGGTCCGTAAAGCACCAGAAATGCACAGAAAAGCCGTTCTTTAGACCTTGCTCAGAAGCTTCCAGTGACTAAGTTAGGTTAGGTTAAACTCCATATAGACCTGCAAGGTCCTTTGCGGTCCCAGATGGATATCCGTTGAAGGGTTGTAGTATAAATCGTTAAGCAGAGAGACGCTCTTAGGACATCTTAAGAGTGAAACTGTCCCTAATTGCATGATCTCTAGTAATCCTTCAAACCAAGGGCTCCCAGTTGTGTAAGGTGCGTTTTCGATATTGCAGGGCATAGGCATATTAGATGCTCCAAAGTTTCCCTAGTGCCCTGCTCCCCACATTTCCTGCATTCATTGTTGTTTGTCAATCCCATTCTTTCAGCGTGCTCCGCCATCAGACTTATCTGTGAGTGTTCCTACTACCGTTCTGCAAACCTTCCTCAGAAGTTAGTACGGATTTGGTCTGAGTGCCGTACTGTTTGCACATGAGTTTTGCGATTTTGCATGTGGTAGTTCTCCACCTTTCCTTGACATTGAAGGAGCCTTCGATAATACCTCGCATCAGGCGATTGGAAGAGCACTCCGCAGAAAAAATGCGGAGACAGCCATAATCCGCTGGGTGAGTTCTGTGCTTCAAACGAGAATAATAGAGACTAATGCGGGCGATACCGCAATAGAAGTGCTCTCCACAAAAGGGTGCCCGCAGGGTGCAGTATTTTCCCCACTCATGTGGAGCCTAGTGGTGGATGAACTTCTTCATTTGCTACAGCACAACGGCATCACCTGTCAAGGATATGCCGACGTCATTGTAATAATAGCAAGAGGTAGAACGTCAAGGTTTCATCTGTCACTTGATAGGAGAGACTGCAGACTTGTGGTAGGACTGACGATAGGTCATTTTGTATGGGTTAAGCAAAAGACAGGCATTGCAGACAGTGCACTTTGCCAGGCCTGTGAAGAGGAAGATGAGAAGGCTGACCACTTTTGGTTCCTATGCCCGCTTTCGCTAGAATCAGGTTCGAGGTATTTGGTACTGACATCTTAAGTAGTGCAAACTTTGGCTGCTTAGAGACACAGGATATACAAAGGTTTATACACAAATCTGACAGATTCCTTGCAGAATGAAAATGGAACGTCAAATATAGTACAGTGGATGTCTTGTGGTATGAGTGCCATATACGACCAGTTGTTCCGACACAAGAAAAGAAAAGTATTTTACTAATATATTCTAAATGTAAATTTTCGTCTGTAAAAAATAATCAATATACACATGACAAATGACACCTATGTCTTCTCGGAGGATAACGTCAATTGCAGGTTGGAAAGTTCTGGGAGCGTTTTCTAAGCCAAGTGGCAAAATTCGTATTTTCCTTTATTAACGCTAAATTTGTGTCTGTGTTTCTCCTGAAGAACCATCTGGTGAAATCCAGATTTCAGATCAATGGTGGTAAAAAATTTGGTCTTTCCGAGATTGACTAGAATGATCGAATTATCGGGTAACGGGTATCTGTCGGCTTTTGTAGAATCATTGATCTTCCGAAGATCAATTAGCATTGTCATTTTCTGTTTGCCGTCCTCATCTCAAAGGGCCATTATACGAGTATGTGCTCAAGTGTGCTTTTGGCAAACTAGGCGGCCACTCCTAACTACCTACCTGCCTCGTCCAGACCTTTCTTGTTGACTACATGAATTGGGTGATTATAAGGAGAAGAAGAATTTCTAATGATGCCATCTTTTAATAGTGACTTCATTTCGTTATTTTTAGAATCTGCAGCAGCCTTGGGGTAGAGATAACATATGACTTCTGAGATTCTGCGTCTAGGTACTGACTGTGGCTACAACTTTTGGAAGGACCCTATGTGGTTCTCCAAAGGCGTCCGTGCTTTGAGCAATGATTTGCTTAAATTGCTCTTGAATGTGGGAAGGAACTGTAGAGGCATCTATTGCCATTGTGTTTACCTGTCGACATCTTGTGAGTTTTAAACATTCTACTCCATGTCGGTGATAAAGACTGCTATTTTGAGCATAAATTTTTCCATGGATTTCTTTTCCAAAATTAAAGCCAATGATTCCGTCAAAGCTTTTTAGTCCCACAAGCAAGTTTTTGTTGAAGACATTGTTTGTGCATTTGTGTAATAAATTTTCAACGTTAACCGAACTAACCTAGAAACGGCGATCAACGGGTGTTATTCATTAGGTTGGATATAATTCGTTGCAGTTCCAGTATCGATTAAAAGTTTTAGATCCTTCCCATTCCAGTCCTTTTTACTATAAACGGCAAGAATGGCGTTATCCTAAAAAATGGGCCTCATCTTCGAAAAAGCATTCTTGATCGGCGTCAGATACATCCTCACTGTATTCTTGTTGTTCTTCTACACATTGTTTCCTCTGTTCGGGCAACTCTAGAAGATTACTTCGTGGAGTTTTTACTTGGGGTATAGAAGTTCTATTAGAGTAATTTGGCTGGGGAAGAGGACGTTTGGTAGCGGGTGCATGAAATCGAGCTGCATGTTCAGGAACTGGTTGGGCATTTTCTTTGGTAAAAGAATTCAGCGGAGTGCAGCGTCAGCCTCTGGATGTATGCTCGAGTCGCTATCGGTGCACGCTTATGTTAATGGGGAAACGTCAACATGTAATCTCTGAATAGATTCACAATCACAGATCCTCAAATTTCCTATATTGAGACCAACTCAGCTGCAGACGACTATGAAAAGTTATCCATTTCCCACGGAAACAGGGGAAGAACTTGCAGCAATCTATAAAGGCCGATCTTCAGAATTATGGGCAAAACTGTTCCCAATAATCACAGATCTCTCACCGTAGAAAGTATCTGGGGAAATTTACCTCACTTCACTCATTCAATAGTCACTTTAGAAGTCGTACCAGAATATATGAAGAGAATACTTAGGAGAGTTGACTAATCTCCGTTTCGTGGAAGTCGTACCAGAATATATGAAGAGAATACTTAGGAGAGTTGACTAGCCTCCGTTTTAAATTGCATGGCAAACTTTAGAGACTGGACGGACCTTAAAATACCATAAGACTTCCGAATAAAGTGGATTAACAAGTAAAGCCAATTGTGACTCCTTTGGTCTACTTGTGCACAGTAGCCATCGGCGTAATGAGTCTTGCATCAAACATCAGCAGGACACATTTCATCCACACCCCTCTTCTCTTCTCCTTTACATCTATATTTAAACGTCTCACGACAAACAGGCGTAGTACCATTTCATATAGCTACATATTTGTTATCAATAAGCACGAAACCTTCTGCATTCCTTCAATAAAATGATAGCTATGATCTTCCCAGAAGGTATCGACAATAAGAACTCCTTAGAAGGTGGTTAATAAGGATATTTTTGGCACTACTTGTACCCCTACCTCTATTATGATCACAACGATAAGTCTGGGTTTATTCTCCATTAGCAATCTGGTTCGAAACTTTATTATCTACATAAAGGATCAACAATTCTCGTGGACTCTGTTTATGCAGAGTGGCTTCTGTAACAAGGAGTGAACAATTCAACGACTCTGCTTGCTCAGACTTTCACCATTCCACCTGTTGATGATTGGGTTTCTAAAACGATTGTAGGTGATACTCTAAACAATTCTGAAAACTTCTTCTTCCTCAAGGTGGCAACTTCCAGTACAGCTTCACCAACCTTTTTAACGACATTCACGCCAAAGTGACTTCGCAGCCTGACTCCAAACAAGGGACTTATTCAATAGATTCTGTGCCTTACTACTTAAAGCTAATCGCGCTTGTAAACCATGGCTTCCCAAGGTAAGAGTCCTCCAAAACTTTTGACATCTCTTCTGTAATCATTCCTGGTCGGATTCCCTTGCCTTGTCAGCAATTTGTCGACGACGCGGAACTCTGTTTCGATGATTGTAAACAAAACAATTACAACTGAAAATAATTTGCATGCACTTCAATTGCTCCTGATGTGAACACAACGATTCATTTATCGAAATATTATTTGAATTCGTGACATCAAAAATGGCAAAAAATAAAATTGCGCCAAAAAATATGCTTCATTGTTTCAATTTGTATGCGAACCTTTTCGTGCACGATAATTGCAATCGTTGCGATTACTCGATTCATCACGTAATTTCAGTCGATGCATTTGCCAGTTCGATCACGGATGCGGGACGACGAAATCAAATAAAAGAGTGGCGGAAAATGTGCAGAGTCCGAGACTGCGGGTTGAGGGAGCCGTTTGTCAGTGTCGTTGGCGTTGCCGCTGTCGTTGGCGTTGTCGGTATGGAAAACATGAACGGTATGCATTTTTGAGTGCCAGGACAATTGCCAACAATGGTGCACGGCTCAGCAGGGGTAAGGTCACTGACTGGTGCTTGGATGCGTGCATGCAGTTGAATGGAGCACATCTCGCTTGTTGTGAAATATTCGGACAAAAGTGGGCCTCGTCGGCACGAACTGATTTGTTAAAGCAGGGTTGACAGCATGGCAGTTGAACGGAATGTTGGCATGGAAAGTTGAATTAGTGTGGGAGAAGGATGGCGGGCGGACGAATGCTTCGCATAAAATGAAAGACAGCAAAAGACTTATTTTTATTTTTTAATCTTTTTGTAAAAGTTTGTAAATTAATAAAATTATTACATCAGTATATTTAAGGAACTTATGGATGCGCTGGGAACGTGGCAGTCTTTTAGTTCCATTAGCAGTGGAAGAGGGTCGTTGATGTTGAAATATTGTTGCGGTTGTGACTGACGCTAATTGTAGAATTACAAAAAGGACAGGGGCTGGGCTCAGCGCCTTGAAGTCGGTGAGAGTTGATGATTTTGGTGTGGCCCCCATGAAGACGAGTGTGTGGCGTAATATGGTTTGTAGGTATTGAAGCCGCGAAGTACGGTTTTGTGCGGAAGCGGCTTATGGAAGAGTAGTGGTGATGGCATCTTGTGCAGTCTACAGATAGCTGAAATTGTCGTTGCTTGTATATAAGTCGATAAATATCGCTGTTAAAAACTAAATTTGAAGTCGTAGTAGGAGTAACACTCCCATCCATCCTTCTAAGAAATGTGTCTTGTACACGTATGTTGTCGTATCTGTTTTTCGAATATGATCAAGTTGGTTTGCGAAAGATGTTTTATTACTTATCCCAGGTGGGTGGTGAAATTGCTCTGGTTGAGACACTTTCTTTAATCTTTCTTCTTTGGGGTATCAAATTTTTAAATAGTTTATGGTATTTTTAGTGAGTGTTTGCGAGAAGCAACCAACTGGAAGTCCTAGCGAAGAATTAGTTTGGAGGTGAAAGTTAGTTTTGGGTAAATTCCGACTCAACTAATATGTTTTTTGATACAGTAACTGGAAATGTACGAAGGGATCGTCATACTGCAGCATAGTAAGGAGCTGCCAGCAGTTAATATTATATTTTGTGTGGTGATCATTTATTTCTAGTCCATAAATGATAGTTGACAAAATTAGAGCCCTTTTGACCGTGACGAGCAGTGTTGAACTGACAAATCAACGTTTTTAAGATAGGTACTTAACAATACGCAACTTCGCGAATAGTCTATCTCTAACATATTGACAAAGTGGTAAAATGGAAGGTGTGAACAAGGCCTAGTAGCTTAAGACTACGGATAATACATACATTATTAGAGGTAAGTACAGGATTAAAATGTAGTTCCTTTTCTACATATACCCATGTAGTAATTTAGTTTTGTCCGTTGAAATTGAACCGCCTGAAGATTGAAACCAAGAGGAATGATTAGGAGTTTAGTGAAAGTGTTCATGTCAGCAGTTTAATTGGAGTTTTATTGGAAAGAGTAATACTTCCTCACCGTAAAATTGGCAGTCTGCATTGGAGAATGCAGACAAAATGAAAATGAGTTCATCAAAAGCCATGATGAAGAGAATCACTGATAAGGGGGAGAATACAGGATCAGACGCTCGCAATTGCTATAATAAGTCTACGATTGCATAAGAAGGATTTTATGAAATTGTAAATTCTGGGCCCACTTTCCATTTGTCATGCTGCTTTAGGACAATGTGAATACCGATGCGATCCATGAAATAATTCTGGATGTATCTGGTTTTTACTAGCCAGAGCATTCGCGATAACTCCATCAAGATGTAAGAGGGCGTCAATAGTGCCCTCTCCCTTCTTGAAAGCGACTTGATTGTGGTGAATAAGATTGTTCGTACGTGCGTACCAAGAAAGTCTGCTTGCAATTATTTTTTCTATTATTTCACCAAAACCGAGGAGGAGTGATATGGGACGGTAGCTGGGAACATCGTAAGGGGTTCACTAGGTTTCAGGGGGAAGGACTGAGCTGGTCTTCATGGTTTGAGGGTAAAGATTGTAATGCTTAATAAGACGAGCATGAATTGAGGCTTGAAGACGTTTCACAATTGAGTAAGAAATTCTGTAAAATCCAGGCTATACTTTTGTCTGTGCACATAGTATACTACAGTTCAAGGTAAGGGACATCAGATTCAAGTAGTTTTGCAGAAGAAGGTAAATTGATTGCTGGAGTTGAGGTGATATTGATTTGAAAATGTTTACTGGAGCAGAATTCGAGAGAGAAGTTATATTCAGAGGTGGAGTCAGAGAAATGGGTGGCAAATTCTTGGGCTATATCCTAGACTGCACAAGATGCCATCACCACTACTCTTCCATAATCCGCTTCCGCACAAAACCGTACTTCGCGGCTTCAATACCTACAAATCATATTACGCCACACACTCGTCTTCATGGGGGCCACACCAAAATCATCAACTCTCACCGACTTCAAGGCGCTGAGCCCAGCCCCTGTCCTTTTTGTAATTCTACAATTAGCGTCAGTCACAACCGCAACAATATTTCAACAACAACGACCCTCTTCCACTGCTAATGGAACTAAAAGACTGCCACGTTCCCAGCGCATCCATAAATTCCTTAAATATACTGATGTAATAATTTTATTAATTTACAAACTTTTACAAAAAGATTAAAAAATAAAAATAAGTCTTTTGCTGTCTTTCATTTTATGCGAAGCATTCGTCCGCCCGCCATCCTTCTCCCACACTAATTCAACTTTCCATGCCAACATTCCGTTCAACTGCCATGCTGTCAACCCTGCTTTAACAAATCAGTTCGTGCCGACGAGGCCCACTTTTGTCCGAATATTTCACAACAAGCGAGATGTGCTCCATTCAACTGCATGCACGCATCCAAGCACCAGTCAGTGACCTTACCCCTGCTGAGCCGTGCACCATTGTTGGCAATTGTCCTGGCACTCAAAAATGCATACCCTTCATGGTTTCCATACCGACAACGCCAACGACAGCGGCAACGCCAACGACACTGACAAACGGCTCCCTCAACCCGCAGTCTCGGGCTCTGCACATTTTCCGCCACTCTTTTATTTTATTCTATCGTCCCGCATCCGTGATCGAACTGGCAAATGCATCGACTGAAATTACGTGATGAATCGAGTAATCGCAACGATTGCAATTATCGTGCACGAAAAGGTTCGCATACAAATTGAAACAATGAAGCATATTTTTTGGCGCAATTTTATTTTTTGCCATTTTTGATGTCACGAATTCAAATAATATTTCGATAAATGAATCGTTGTGTTCACATCAGGAGCAATTGAAGTGCATGCAAATTATTTTCAGTTGTAATTGTTTTATTTACAATCATCGAAACATAGTTTCGCGTCGTCAACAAATTGCTGACAAGGCAAGGGAATCCGACCAGGAATGATTACAGAAGAGATGTCGAAAGTTTAAGAGGACTCTTACCTTGGGAAGCCATGGTTTACAAGCGCGATTAGCTTTGTATCATCAATTGAATAAATCTTTCGTTTGGAGTCAGGTATCGAAGCCACTTGGCGTGAGTGTCGTTAAAAAGAAAGAGAGAAGCTTGTACTGGAGTTGCCACCTTGAAGATGAAGAAGTTTTCAGAATTGTTTAGAGTATCACCTACAATCGTTTTAGAAACCCAATCATCAACAGGTGGTATGGTGAAAGTCTGTGCAAACAGAGTCTTTGAAATCTTCACTCCTTGATACAAAAGCCACTCTGCATAAGCAGAGTCCACGAGAATGGTTGATCCTATCTATAGACGACAAAGTTCCGAACTGGATTGTTAATGGTTTTTGATGTCACGATTTTAAATAATATTCCTATAAATGAACCGTTGTGTTCACTTAGGGAACGTTTACTAGGATCCCACTTCTTGACAAGTATATATGGTCTATGCCAGTCAGTTATTAACAACCTTCTTCGCTTTATAAAAGGCTTAGTTTGGGTTGGAAACTGGAGGACCAAACTGATCTAAGTGGCACCACTGGTTTATTGGTGATGCAGCTGCCCAACCTACCTACCTATTCATTTAGCGCGTGTTTGGGAAATCTTTCGGTGTGCAGATGTCTGGAATGACCTTTGATAACGTTTCGACCATCTGACGCTCGATGAGATTTTCAGGACCGTTTACGGTCCTCGTCATTCTATACAAAGCCCTCTTCTCTTGTTTTTCCTCAAATATGATCAGGGGTTTTTTATATTTAACGAGGAGGAAAACATCTAAAGTCCAATCCCCGTCTTTGCGGCACTTTCACTCCGCTAAAACCTCCTCTCGTCTATACGGTTTTCTCTCCCGGAGACAGGTTAGGTTTTTCGTCGGGAGGCCGTAAGAGCATTTACTGCTCACTTGTCCGTGTCAGGTCTGTCATTGTGTCAGTCCTGTGTGTCTGAGTATCGGAGAGGCGAAGGTGGCTGCGTTCAGCGCTACGCGCTCGTCTGCGATTCGTAACGCCTTCATAATGGTGGCCGCTGCCAAGCAGACTGCTTCCCACTTGACGAGCGTATCGCACCTATGGGTAATCAGGTTGTCCATTGTTGGTGGTTCATCGAGGATAGCACTCAGTTCATCCCGGGCGCCTTTGAAGTGTATATTTGCAGGGGTGTAAGTTCCCCAGTATGATGTTCAGGGCGGCTATAGTACAGGTTCTCATAGCCCCCGTTATACAGACGCCAGCATGCCTTTGTACCGTAGCTAGTGCTTGCGCCAAGTTAAGTTTAGTCTTGGCAACTTTTCTCTCGTTCAGTTGCTTCTGCCATTAGGGATTTGGGGATACGTTCAAGGTGAAAAACAATCTGAAATGTGCGAAAGTTCGGCCGATGTACTCCAAGGCAGTGTCATGGGTCCCATCCTATACTTGCTTTATACACACGGTTTACCTGTCTCCGTGGGAACTATTCATTGCACATTTGCAGACGATTCTGCTGTACTCGCAATGGACACCCTTCCACAACTGGCATTGCTTCAACTTCAAAGGGGCTTAGACACAATCACTAAATGGTTGAAAGATTGGCGAATCAAGTCCAATGAAACTAAGTCTGTCCAGGTTACGTTCACTCTTAAACGCCACACCTTCCCACCCATTAAACTCCACGACGTGAATATAGCGCAGTGCAATGTGACTAAATACCTGGGCGGGCACCTCGATAGCAAGCTAACATGGAAACTTCATATTGTCACGTAATTGCCTTTCTGACAATTTCTACCAAGCTCAATACTTGGATTCGTATCGCTGGATTGTGTAATGAGCAAACAATGCCCTCTGCAGTTAGAACAATTGGCTTTATTAGTATTTGTCCGACTTAATATTGGCTCTAATTCTATCTGCTCGCTTCTCACACTTCGTCTTCGTTATAGTTAGCTTCAGTCAGTCAGTTGTTGCATCACACTTTTTCTATTTACATCCGCTTCAACTGCCCGTTGGTAACACGATGTCCGCTCTGCGACGATCACTGCTCAACTGCCCATTGCTAACACGATGTCCGCTCTGCGACGATTACTTGTTTACTCTCGTTGCTAAAACGACGCTCACTCTTTCCACTTGTTAAGTAGATAACTGATCTTGCCGATACGACGCTCACTATGCTCGCTATCACTCTCAGGATTGGACTATAATCACTTTGCACTGCTTGCTGCCAACGATGCTCACTTTGCCACTGTCACTGGTTAATTAATCTGCTACTATGATGTTCACTCTCCGCTACGCTCATTGTTCCACTGCTGCTGCTACTACGATGTTCACTCTCCGCTACGCTCATTGTTCCACTGCTGCTTCTACTACGATGTTTACTCGCCGCTACGCTCATTGTTCCACTGCTGCCTCTACTACCATGTACACTTGGTCACTTTCACTTGTTCACTGATCTCGATGTCAATTGTGCAGTCGCTTATATACTTCTTAAATACCAGAGCTTACACTAGCCTTTGAAAGCAGTGACGCATGCCTTCTCGTGTGTGTATTTTTAGCGTTGAAATTGACGCTTACCCTAAAACTATCAACCAATCAGATGGCGTGTCGATTTCGCTTAGAAATGTACACTGGCTGCTGAATCGAAATTCCCAAGTTTCACTAGCTCTCACTTTACTCAACGGTCTTAAAACCGATATGGACATATGGCATACAACTGTGGGGCATTGCGGCAACCTCTAATGTCGAAATACTCCAGAAATTCCAATCAAAAACGCTGCGTAAAATCGCAAAAGCTCCATACTATGTAACAACCAACTCCATCGTGACCTGAAAGTCCCGAGAATTGTGCCAGAAATACAAAAATATGCAATGGCGTAGTTAGGTAGGTAGGTTGGTAGGAGGTAATGGTCCATTGTGATACGACGGTGTGATGCCGTTCAAGTACTGACTAAAAAGTTCTCTTACTTGGGATGGTGATAGTCAGCGCAAGGATAGCGAAGGGAAAGGCACGACTGCCCCATTATGTTGCAGGAAACCATCCTGATAGTTTGATGAATCTTAACACCCCTCTGCCAGTCGCCCCCTTCAAACTGTAGCTCCCCGCTGTCAGCCCCGACCATATCCGCTATCAGCCGCGCCTCCACTAGCAACCAATTATGCGGCGTTATCTTCCCATCAGGGTCAACTCTGTCGATGATAGCCACCTGTAGCTCCATAGGTGATTCGAAGGAGGCCTTGCTATGTCCCTAATATTAAAGGATGACAGCTCTGTCAGACTTGTAAGAAATGGGGCACAAAAGGTGCGATTTCTTCTTCTGCTCAAGGATGGGCAGTGACATAAGAGGTGGAAAATCGTCTCGTCCTCCTCCTCGGAACCACAGCGTCGGCAAAAGCAATGACGTACAAACTGAGAATTCACGAGTACTCAAATCCACTCATATCAGAACTCACAGCTCATTCAGCCGTTTAAAAAGGAAATCAACAGCAGACATTTTCCGTTGCTGAATGCCTACAATTAGGAAATGGTATCCTTAAATGTTATTTTGATATTAATGTGTTAGCCACAATTCAGTGATCGAACTTTCAGCGAAACTAATTTTCGGAACATCATAACATGTTTATGCTCTGACACAAAATGTCATGTCCTGGTAACACTGATCAGAGCCATGAGGGTCTTACACAAAATGGCATGTCCTGGTAACACTGATCAGAGCCATGATGCTCTTACACAAAATGTCATGCCCTGGTTACCAGTGATCAGATCCATGATTAGCATATCGTTGAGGAGTAATCAGGTAACATGGGGTCTCATGGCCTTAGAAGACTTGTCCACATATCGAACACTCAGTTCAGTTATCTTCAGCCTCTCAGTACGAACCTGTCCTAAATATTGAAGGTAGAAAAACGCGAGAATGCTTTGATTTAAAATATTTCTATTACATTTTATTGCACATATTTCGTAAGTTCATTTAAATTATGAGTTAATTACTTAATTTGTTTATATTATTTGCTGTTTCTATGCAAAAAACTGAAATTTTTATTTTGTTTTCTTTTCATTTTTGTTTTGAATATTTTCAAATTCTATTTTCATTTAGTTGCTAATTTTTGTTTTATTTTTTTTATTGTTTTTATTTTTGTTTTTGTATTCTTGAGAATTAGCCTTTAAGTGTGAGTAAGGAAAAATTTAGAATTTTAAGGCAGACGAAATGCAGTTCAAAGAATTCTTCAAGTCTATTACAAAGAACGAACAGAACGCGTGTATAAGTAGATAACATAAAATTGCTTAGTATATAATTAGATCAATGTAAGGCAATTAGGTAGGAGTGGCAATAGTTCGTATACTCTTAAAACTACACTCCTGAAGAACCCATGCGGAGTTACGCCCCTTTCTGTTCATGGCACAATAACAAAGAATCAAAAGGATTCGCAATAAAATCTCTCAATTTAAAGTATATATTTTGGTGACATTTGACATGAGTTCAGATCATAGCAAAATTTTTACCAGATTAAAGAGATCCACCGAAAATTCGCAGCTTCAAATGACAACATTATTTTAGGCCATAGCCAAAGTAATAGCCCGAAAGGAAGAGTGTGTGATGAAGTGTGAGTAAGTTTTCCATTTTCACTCAATTGAATAGGTGTGTCCTTGGCACAGCACACACAAAAATATTCCATATCTCTGAGAAGCAATTTCTCAGGCGTTCACCAGGTATTGATTTTATTAAAGTCGAAGCAATATTTCCCCCTCTCAAACTGGGAGATTTTCTTGTCTCTTTTAGCTGGTTATAATTCGGTCGGAGCAACATTTCCTCCTCTTAAACTGGGACATTTTCTTGTCTCTTTCAGCTGGTTATAAATCGGTCGGAGCAATATTTCCCCCCTCTCTAACTGGGATATGTTCCTGTCTCTTTCAGCTGGTTATAATTCGGTCGGAGCAACATTTCCTCCTCTTAAACTGGGACATTTTCTTGTCTCTTTCAGCTGGTTATAAATCGGTCGCAGCAACATTTCCCCCCACTCTAACTGGGATATGTTCCTGTCTCTTTCAGCTGGTTATAATTCGGTCGGAGCAACATTTCCTCCTCTTAAACTGGGACATTTTCTTGTCTCTTTCAGCTGGTTATAAATCGGTCGGAGCAATATTTCCCCCCTCTCTAACTGGGATATGTTCCTGTCTCTTTCAGCTGGTTATAATTCGGTCGGAGCAACATTTCCTCCTCTTAAACTGGGACATTTTCTTGTCTCTTTCAGCTGGTTATAAATCGGTCGGAGCAACATTTCCCCCCACTCTAACTGGGATATGTTCCTGTCTCTTTCAGCTGGTTATAATTCGGTCGGAGCAACATTTCCTCCTCTTAAACTGGGACATTTTCTTGTCTCTTTCAGCTGGTTATAAATCGGTCGGAGCAAAATTTCCCCCCTCTCTAACTGGGATATGTTCCTGTCTCTTTCAGCTGGTTATAAATCGGTCGGAGCAACATTTCCCCCCACTCTAACTGGGATATGTTCCTGTCTCTTTCTGCTGGTTATAATTCGGTCGGAGCAATATTTCCCCCTCTCAAACTGGGAGATTTTCTTGTCTCTTTCAGCTGGTTATAATTCGGTCGGAGCAATATTTCCCCCCTCTCTAACTGGGAGATTTTCTTGTCTCTTTTAGCTGGTTATAATTCGGTCGGAGCAATATTTCCCCCCTCTCTAACTGGGAGATTTTCTTGTCTCTTTTAGCTGGTTATAATTTTGCTCTGCTCTTAAGCCTTGCTGAATGCCACCACAGCACTTCATAGTGAGAGCCAAAGTGGTCTGAGCAATCGTATTTGGACTTTGTATGGTGCTGCATTTTCTCCACTTCCTTCTAACTCTGAAGCAATTCACTATCGAATTTCTCACTCTTCGAAGTTGCATCACCAAAGTGCACCTCCTCTACGCGTTAAGAGCAACTCTCCCAAATTACCTTACATTGGTTGTTGTACAATCGTATAATTTTTTATCTCACTAGACAAGCCTAAATTACTCACTACTCATAGTGGAATTACTGTACGAGATGGTGCAGCCTTCCTACCTTTCCTCACTATGTTATCGCTGCTGTCAAACACAGGAATTCGAGGAGTTCCTCTGTGGTTGGCACAGAGATTCCACTATGATCACTTTGATCAAGTGTCTCTAATTACAGCTACGCAGCCTCTTCAGTTCAAAGACTTTGCAATTCGCTAGCGATTAGCCATCATTGGCACACCATCCGAAAAGTTGCCCACTTCAGTTGGCGAGAGCCAACAATGGATGCCAATTGTGGGTAAATGAGCAAAACTTTATACTGAAAAGACTCCTTGTATTTCAGCTGTGTGCGATTTGGGTAGTAAAATTTTTATAGGTCTTAATCTTAACTCCTTTTGCCAATCGAGCATCTGCACACTTGCGTGCATTTTCTTACTATACTACAATTATCCACATTCACCCTTCTTCTTCATTCGATTCTATCCTATTCCTATGCGCATTATTGCACCCATAGTGCTATGCATAACACACCCGCATCCCTCCGCTGACAGTCTTCGTTACCTTTCGTGTCCTTCATATCTGATCTCTTTGAGATTAAAACATCATCACTTAAATATCTACGAGTGCGGCCCAAAAGAATATTTGAAAATACTCATGCAATGCACGGAGACACATCAGGGCAACCTTCACGTATGGCAATCTGTGCCAAGTAAAGGTCACTCTTAGGATAGGTCCAGTGCATGGTCGTACACAGCGACAGCTTCGTATACCTTCAAAATTCTTTGTAGTGATCGATTTTTGCTAGAATTATAAATTTTCATACTTAATTTAATAATTAACTAAGTTGTGTCTCCCGCAGGAAATTTCTTTGAAGCATGCACACTTTTCCTTCAACAAGCATAGCGATTCTTCTAGTATCCCTACAATAATGTTCCAATTCGATCAATTTGCTGTTCAATTATAATTTGTATATCAAGAAATTTTATCATATTCAGCGCACATTTTCTTCTGTTAACATTCACTCCTCACTCAGATCAGACCTGAGTTGTTAAGAAATACTCAAATAAAGATTGAAGATTAGATTATATTATATGCAAATAGTATTTACGTACTTTGCCTTCAAAATCTTAATCGCTATTAATATTATTTTTATAATTTTTATTATAATTATGAATTTTATTATTATTATGATTTTTATTATTATTATATTTATTCTTTTTTTATCTTCATTACTATTTTTATTATTACACTCATTTTGATTAATATTATTTTTATTATCTTCTCTATTTTGATATTTATTATCATTATTAATATTACTTATTATTATCATTATTAATCTATTAAACCATCTTCTCTTTATTCATAAATTTTTAAGTATTTTTTTATACCATTAAAGCTTTTTTCTATAAATATTTTTTAATATGCTTTCATTACATATTTGCCTCAAAAGTCTAAAGTGTGTATAACGATTCTCTCATGCGATTCAGTGCCAATGTTTGATTATCCTACAGCGAGACGGATTCATACTCAAAAGTTGCTGGATCCACGTGTTTTAAAAGCCAAATCAAAAATTATACGAGCTTAACATGATTCAATCAAAAGGAAATATTCCCGAATGCATTTGAATTCCTCTGATTCACAATAGAACTAAGTACAAAGCGTTCCTTGATGGTTTAGTGAGGCAAATCTGGGTCCTTCTTCAATCCATAACTGTCCCTTATAATTCAAGTTGCCTTCGTCTACTGGGAAAATTGCATGGAAAGATTTCTCATATTGCACTGGAATCATTCCGACCTTTTGCTATATTGACATTAGTATATATTGCTCAAAATGATATCATGCATTATTAAGAAACAAATTATTTATGACGAAACTATATTTTTGTCATTCCCAACTTAACATGAGTAAAGGTTAAAATGCTGTGAAAAGGTCAAAAGAAATTCGTAGTAAAATATAGTAAGCCAGAAGTCATAAACAAGAAGTCATAAACAAGAAAAACTAAACCAGAAGACATAAATAAGAAGTACTAAACCAGAAGCCATTAAGAAGTAGCACTAAACAAGAAGTACTAAAGAAGAAGTCATAAACAAGGAGTCATAAACAATAAGTACTAAAGAAGAAGTCATAAACAAGGAGTCATAAACAATAAGTACTAAAGAAGAAGTCATAAACAAGGAGTCATAAACAATAAGTACTAAAGAAGAAGTCATAAACAAGGAGTCATAAACAATAAGTACTAAAGAAGAAGTCATAAACAAGGAGTCATAAACAATAAGTACTAAAGAAGAAGTCATAAACAAGGAGTCAGAAACAATAAGTACTAAAGAAGAAGTCATAAACAAGGAGTCATAAACAATAAGTACTAAAGGAGACGTCATAAACAAGGAGTCATAAACAATAAGTACTAAAGAAGAAGTCATAAACAAGGAGTCATAAACAATAAGTACTAAAGAAGAAGTCATAAACAAGCAGTCATAAACAACAAGTACTAAAGAAGAAGTCATGAACAAGCAGTCATAAACAACAAGTACTAAAGAAGAAGTCATAAACAAGGAGTCATAAACAATAAGTACTAAAGAAGTAGTCATAAACAAGGAGTCATAAACACTAAGTACTAAAGAAGAAGTCATAAACAAGGAGTCATAAACAATAAGTCCTAAAGAAGAAGTCATAAACATGGAGTCATAAACAATAAGTACTAAAGAAGAAGTCATAAACAAGGAGTCATAAACAATAAGTACTAAAGAAGTAGTCATAAACAAGGAGTCATAAACACTAAGTACTAAAGAAGAAGTCATAAACAAGGAGTCATACACAATAAGTCCTAAAGAAGAAGTCATAAACAAGGAGTCATAAACAACAAGTACTAAAGAAGAAGTCATAAACAAGGAGTCATAAACAATAAGTACTAAAGAAGAAGTCATAAACAATGAGTCATAAACAATAAGTACTAAAGAAGAAGTCATAAACAAGGAGTCATAAACAATAAGTACTAAAGAAGAAGTCATAAACAAGGAGTCATAAACAATAAGTACTAAAGAAGAAGTCATAAACAAGGAGTCATAAACAATAAGTACTAAAGAAGTAGTCATAAACAAGGAGTCATAAACAATAAGTACTAAAGAAGAAGTCATAAACAAGGAGTCATAAACAATAAGTACTAAAGAAGAAGTCATAAACAAGGAGTCATAAACAATAAGTACTAAAGAAGAAGTCATAAACAACAAGTCATAAACAGTAAGTCATAAACCAGAAGTCATAAACTAGAAGTCCGAAATAAAAAGTCTTAAACTAAAAGTCAGAAACAACAAGTCATAAACTAAAAGTCATAAACTAAAAGTCAGAAACAACAAGTCATAAACAGTAAGTCAAAAACTAGAAGTCATAAAGAACCAGTCACAAACAACAAGTCATAAACTAGAAGTCATAAAGAACCAGTCACAAACAACAAGTCGTAAACTAGAAGTCATAAACAACAAGTTACAAACTGATAGTCATAAATATATATCTCCTTTGTTCAAATGACCACCTTATTTCTTGAAATTACTTCGAAAGCAGCTGCAATAATAACATGCGTAACGTATCTTGACGATGTTGTACAGTTGCTACATGAACGCAGCAGTAATAAGACTATTGTAGAAGCTAAAAGTAGCTTGTTAAAATGTTTTAAACTAACTCAACTGTTAAATGAAACTATTTTAAATCGTATCCATCATGCAAGGGATTTTGAATCACTTGGTTTAATCCAGTGATGGAACTAATAGCAAATATGTTCTTCTCGGTAAAACAAATCTATAAATAACTATATATAGTCAACTGCCGAAATAAACCAGTATATAATCTCTATAATGTTGATATAACAACGATAATGTTGATACGACTCCTTCAGTTTCTTGAAAAAATCAAACATATTTCTCAAATTTTGTATTATCTTTTCTACGCACTACCAATTCAATTCAATTCCTTAAAATCAGTAATGTAAAATATCCAGCTTAGAAATTTCATTACTGAAGTTCGATAAAATATCCAGCTTGGAAATCTCATTACTGAAGTTCGATATCTGAAAGCAGCTTGGAAATCTCATTACTGAAGTTCGATATCTGAAAGGAACATAACAATTAAAGATATTCAGATACTAATAATATTGCAACAAAAATTATTGCATACTTTTAGGATCTCATTTGGAGTTTGAGAATGAGTATGTATGTATTTCAGCCAAGATACAATCCATGCAGACAAAAACTTCCTTCAATACTTTTAGGATACCTCTATTAAGTGCAGTTCACAACGAGAGGTGTGTATATAAGTCAAGACACTATCTATTCGAATAAAAGCTTACTCAAGAACCCTCTTTCGAGGTGTAGAGAATGCTCTAGAATGTTTTTGAAAATAAAAGCGTACTCAAGAACCCTCTTTAAACTTCTTTCGAAGTATAGATAATGTTCTGGAATATCCTCGAAACTTCCTACAAGGTATAAATATTGTTTTGGAATGTCCTCGAAAATTTCTACAAAGTGTAGAAAATGTTCTAGAATGTTCTCGACAATTCCTTCGAGGTATAGATTATGTTCTGTAACGTTCCTGAAACTTCCTACAAGGTGTAGATAATATTCTAGAATGTTCTTCTTCAACATTAGAGAGGTATATAAGCTACCAGCAGTTTAAAGTCGACACAGTTGAATAGCAATCGTAACAGTGTGTACATCGTTCATTTCACTTTTAGCAGTTACAGTATTAAGAAGTTATAGAGTGATTAATGAATTATTAAATGAAGTGCAAACTGTAATAAAGTTAAGCCTAATATTAGCTGTGTAAATTGCAATAATTAAACAAAGTTAATTTTTTTAATTTAACCAGCGACTGTTTGATTACTACACAATCCAGTGGTACAAATCCGATTATTGAGAGTTAGAGTAAATTGTCAGGAGGGAAATTTCGTAACAATATGCTCTTCATCTTGAAGTTAGTAATTAGTTTTCTGAAAATGATTGAATTTAGGTGCTAAGTTTGAGTAAAATAAACGTCAATGTCATCACAAAGTCAAATTGCCACACGTCGGTGAATAGTTTCTGAAATTCAGCAATTCCATTTTTGCGTAAGTGCCAATGTCAGCGAATAATTGCTGAAATTCAGCAATTCCGCTTCTGAGTTACACTTTAAAACCAACCAGGTTGAATAGTCATATTTCCGAGCAGATTGAAAGAGAAACAGAGAGAGAGTTTCTGGAGATTGCTGTATTTTATGTTTTATAATGTTTGGACGCCAAAGACGAAAGTAGCGGACCTAGTCACTATTAATCGACAAGTCGATAATATTTCAGATGGTCAATGGAATTGCCAGTGTATCACCAGCAGTGCTCCGAAAACTCGTCAGGTTCCACTGTGCGAATGAGCTTTTTCCTCTTAAAGAAGCTGATTTTGTACGCTTATAAATCACTTTGTCAACTGGCTGAGTAAGCAGATGAAGATAAGGTCTTCGAATTAATGTTAGACCCCCAACATTCAATGCACTTTCCAGCAATATTCTACAAGCAGACGAAGAAGAAGGCTGAAATAAATAAGTGAGGAGAAAGAAATTGCAATTACGAACACTTCTTAAATGCAGCTTGCAGGGTCCAAGGAACTAAATATAAATTAAAATAAAACAAAAGAAAACAAGAAAAATACAGTCACCATTTTTTATTCATTAAAAAATAATTAACTATATTAAATTAATATATGGAGAGAGACAGTTAAATAAATAATCACAAAATTAGTAAAAATATTATAAAAAACAAATAATTATCTATAAATTGAACCAACTTTCCAAATACAGAGTGACGTCAAAGTAGTTTACACATGCTGCAATTACATCCGTTTATGGTAAATGACAGACTGAAGACCTGAGTGCCTTCCTGAACAGTCCTGTGAGTCATGATGTCTGTGAATGTGAAATGGTGGAAAAACTGGAGAGGAAAGTACGAGTATCTGCCATCCATAGAAAATTCTGCGAAGTTCCATTAGAAAAATCTCCCCAGTCTGGTTACTAGAGATTAGAAACATCACAGACAACCGACAAACCCAGTCATTTATACCCAACACAGCTTTCGGTGATCTATTCGCAAACCAACTTCGATGAGACACAACATCGCGCTCACGGGATATTTTAAGTCCAAGGAATTCTGAATATAGGACAGCTAGTGAGATAGAGAAGGAAGCAATATCATGTCTACTGTTATTTTGAATGAATAATCAAGATCCGTTCTGTTGTTTTAGTTGACTTTTACCTATAATCGCTAACCTAGGCGAACAGTTCTTCCAAGACAGCCTCATAGAAACAAGGAGACAAGGTGTTTTCTGCTGATATTCCCATTTGCATTAAACTATCTCTCCAAAAGTCATGGTTTCATTGGGTTTGTTAGTAATCTTGTGGGTCGCGCCAAAGTACTGGATTTATACGATGCGGTCCAGTGTGGTGAGGTGAATCTTTATTAGACTCGAACTACCTGGAAATACTGGGATATGGAAATGTGTGGTTTTCTCACAGCTTCTTTTTCTTTTTAGTGCGACTCAGTCATAATTCGTAGTTCATAAAAGAACTTCAATCATATGGTGGGAGAACGTTCTTTTATAAATTACCTTTTGACACTTCACAACTGCAGTAAATACCACTCTCCAGACTTGATTCAATGTTTACTTCCCATGTACAGCCTGGTCCTGTGGATTTCCAACCGCTTCCTTAACACGACCCTGGTAGTAACATTAGACAAGATTTTTCGGATATTATCACTGAATTTCCAACCCCTTCCTTATCATGACCCTGGTAGTAACATTAGACAAGATTTTCCGTTTACACTTGGATTATTCAGAGTCTTATTTCACCAACAACTTTGCACTTTGCAATTCTGCACATCAACTTTTCCATATTCCCTTGGATTATATATATAATATATTTATTCCTATTAGTCCATTAAGGAGCAAAGGGCCGTTACAAGGTTATTCCAAACTACTCTATCATTCGCACGTCTTTTAATTTCATACCAATTTAGGCCGCCCTGCACACACCTGGAGAAGACAGATTGAAACGGAATTAGAGAACTCCCAAATTCCATTTCAATTTGTCTTCTCCAGGTGTGTGCAGGGCGGCCTCTGCGTCTGCTGCCCTGATGGTTCCACATTATGGCTCGTCTGGCAATTTCGTCAGGTGGTTTACGTAACGTATGTCCCTTGGATTATAATTTGCTTGAATTTGGTCAGATTTCGGGGCAACTTTTGGCACAAACTACGCCAAACTTATATAAAAAGTTGGACGTCACTAAACAGAGTATCCTGAGGCTAAGAGATCGGGTTCAAAACTGCTCAATATATCGAAGAAACTCATGCAAGAAGAATGGAATTGCAACTTTCTCACAAGCGGCAGGATTTCAGAGGACTAGAAACCCACTTTCTAGCAAGGAAATACTTCCTGAATGGTGCACTGAATATGCAGAAAGTCTACGCTCACTTCATATAGAGCAGAAAGTGTTTCTGCGAATCCACAATGGCACAAAGATCACGCAACAAGGTAACAGACCTTCAAAACTTGACTCAAGTTGAGAAATTCTAATTCTAACTTAACCAAGATATTTATTTGAAAACTTAGCTTGAAAAGTTCCTTTGCAAAGTCAACATGGAAAGTTGAGCAATGCGAAGTGAAAATTCGAATAGTACGGGGAAACTACATTCTTTATTTAAGCTGATCTCACATAGCTGAAGATAGGAACCTTGCAAGGTTATCGCCAATCACTATTATAATCCTGTGGGGTGATCTCACAGTTGCTCCACCATGAGTGGACTTACAGTATAGGGAGAAATATACTACGGGTCACAATGCACAAAGGACTGGAAAACTTGGGAAGTACAATATACCGTTCGTTGCACCCGCAGAAAATAACTACAGTGTGCCCAACTATGTTGATTGTTTTCAGGATTTGTTTTTCAAATGGTTTTTCCCAACTACTTTATCATATTCTCCTCCTAGGACATTCCAGTATAGGTATGCAACTTCTCAGCTTCTCAGAGCGGTTTATAAGCCCAGTGTTCCAAGCACTTGTACACACTTGGAATACTTTTTGCCGATCAAAACTGTAAACAATGAATTGCCAACCATGCTAACCAACGACGTGAGGATAAGAAAAACGTCACGCTGCCGTGTTGTGTCGGGGTCTGAGGGACTTCATTGGCACCCATATCGTAGGAGAATTTCTATGAGGGTTCTTTAATTAATTCGTGAAGTGTACAAACTATTTTCGTACACCCTGTACTCGGTATTTATGGCAAAATGATAAAGTTTGATGTTTGATTTTGGTAGAGCAGAGAGACAAATAAACTACAAACACGCTTATGCCGGCATAGTATCTGTGATTGTTGCTTTTAGTATGTGTATATATGTGTGTGTTTGTGTTTGTGTGAGTGTGTAGAAGTAGTAGTAGTAGTATTATTAAAAAATAAAAACTTTATATGATTATTTAGTAGTAGTAGTGGTAGTATTTCTTATAATGTTTGCTTTAAAAATTCCTTTGAATAAGATTTTTAATTACTACTCCAATATAATAATTGAACCTTCCTTATTCCGCCGCTTTACTAATTGTTTCTATATATATATATTTAATTTTTTTTTTTTAAATAAATATTTATGTATATTTATTTGGTTATTTTTAAATTCATTTATTTACGAGGATCATTTGAAAAGTACGTGTTCTTACATAGAATTTAGTTCACTGAACAGGGCAAATATACGAGATATTATTGTATTAATACGAGATATATATGTATTATATACGATAATTCAAGACAGATACTACCTACATCCTATTCTCTGGAGACACCACCCTATCCGAAGAGCCAGAAGAAGAACAGCAAGGAGTATAGCAGACAATTTGTATACTCGTATAAGTAACATCATGATTCGATCTCTGGCTGGCAAACTCCAAAGAGAAGTCTCATAAACGTCAAACGACAAAGCAGCGAAATAAAGCACACGGACGCTGTACATGAATCCACTCAATCATGGTGAATCCACTCATAATCGTGGTGAATCCACTCATAATCGTGGTGAATCCACTCATAATCGTGGTAAATCCTCTCAAAATCATGGTGAATCCACTCAAAATCATGGTGATTCCACTCAAAATCATGGTGACTACACTCAAAATCATGGTGAATCCACTCAAAATCGTGGTGAATCCACTCAAAATCGTGGTGTGTCCGCTACGGACGCTGGCAGCGAAAAAGAGTTTCATTTCTCTGTATTCTCTGCTATCAACGAACAAGTAATGTAAATGTTGTTCTTCTCTTCTCCTCACAAAACAAATCATATGGGGCTCTCGCACATATGGCAGAGAACACAGAGAAGGGACACTTAAACGACAAATTTTCTGACCTTTTCGTTTGTTTATCATTAGTTGGCATTCGGTATAAGTTTGTTTATCATTGGTTATGAAAAAAATCAGTCACACTACTACAGTTTTGGGCATGTGTAAGTGTGCGCAAAACAAGAGACGTTTAAGTGGCGCGTCTCTGTGGTCTCTGCTTGTGGCTTCCTCAGCTGTGCTGTGAACTCAGATACCGAAGAGTTTTATCTACGTATGCTGCCGGATTAGTTGCAATATTTCTATATCTGCTCTGAGATTGCTTTGAGGCAGAGAATACAGAGAAAAGAAATTATTTTTCGCTGTCAGCGCCCGTAGCGAACACACCACCATTTTTAAATAGATTCACCACGATTTTAAGTGGATTCACCATGATTTTGAGTGGATTCACCACGATTTCAACTGGATTCACCATGATTTTGAGTGGATTCACCACGATTTGGATTGGATCACCACCATTTTGATTGGATTCACCACGATTTTAAGTGGATTCACCATGATTTTGAGTGGATTCACCACGATTTCAACTGGATTCACCATGATTTTGAGTGGATTCACCACGATTTGGATTGGATCACCACCATTTTGAGTTGATTCGTGTACAACATCCGTGTGCTTTATTTCACTACTTTGCCGTTTGTCGTTTAAGTTTCTTTTCTCTGTATTCTCTGTTTGAGGTTGCTTTGAGCTTGCTTTGAGCTTGCTTTGAGTTTGCTTTGGGGTTGCTCTGAGCTTGCTTTGATGTGGCTTTGTAAAGGTGCCTACAGACACATCATGCACTGCAATCTGCCGATGAACACTGGTGTATGTGTGTGATTGACGAGTTGCGTACACACTCGTCATGCATTATTCCTGGTAGTGTGAACATCATGCGTGCGCGAACATGAAAATTAGTTGCCGTCGCTTTGGCATCAGCATTGAAAAGAAAAAAATGAACAAATCGACAGAAAACGGCAAAATAACACGCAAAAAATGAACGAGTTCATCGGCTGCAGTACGTTCATCGATAAATATCAAAGCAGTTTTGATGTTTCTTACTGCATTGTCCGTGTGACTCACACACTCTTATTCTCTCTCAGTTTTACTAATACACACTTATTGCAGTTTGCAGTGCTTGATGTGTCTGTACGCACCTTTACATAGCCTTAATCTTTGAGTGTTTTGAAGAACTCCACAAACTTTCCTATTAGAACCCCACTGCATTCCTAGTTCTTAATCAAATGCCGCCCATTTCTCTTACTCCACTCTCTAGATCAGAGGTCGCCAAACTTTTTTGATCATCGACCCCTATATAATTTTTCGAAATCTCCATCGACCCCCTTAAAAGTAAATTTCTGTTAATTAAAGCAAACTTTGTATTTTTTTACGAAAATCGCAAAATCCCCTGGATCAGATCGAACCCCGCTTTTGTTAAATAGACCCCTGCTTTTGGTCTATATAGACCACTTTGGCGACCCATGGTCTAGATGGTTCCGCTGCTGACCCACAGAATTGCTCATGCTTTCTGGATACGAGCACACCAACCTTGGCGTGGGGTTTTGCACAATGTTTGTTTTCTTACTCTGTGCGGCCACGTACTTTTTGCACAATGCTTGTTTTCTTACTCTGTGAGGCCACGTACTTTTTGAACAGCCCTCGTATTTAGGTGTATTATTTTTAAAAAATTCGCTTTTGAAACGCTTTTAAGTCTAAGTATTGTTTAATATTTTCATAGAGTTTTGCACTTCTTTTAGTTTTGGTTTTAGTTTTGCTTAAAAAACAAAAAATTATTCGTTTTGCCTCACTACAAAGAAATTTGAATTGTTTTAATTAATTACAAATTAATTAATTACATTTATAGTATTGTTTTTTCTTTTCTTTTTGGTTCGTGTGTTTAAATATTTGAATGCATATGTTTTGGTTACTATAATTGCTCTTTTGTGTAGTTCCATAACGTTTTTTTCTTGTTGTTCTTTTTGTTTGTTTACGCATTGAATTTATTTTTAAAAAATATTTTTAATTAACAAATATTTTTGTGTGTGTGTAAGTGTGTTTTTTTCTTTTTTTTTAATAGTAGCACATTTTTTATATTTTTTTTTTCTTAGTTTTTGATTTAATTCTGTTTTTTTCTCTGTGATATTTAAAGAAGTCTTCTAATTACTTTCTCTTTGATAGACATTTCTTGCAATTACTTTTGAGTTTACTTTTATTTATTTTGTGTAAATTTTCTACGTTAATTTTATTTTGTTTGTTTTTTTTTTTGTATTGATTCTTTTATTTTTTTGTAAATTTTCATCTCAAACTTTGCTCGTAATTATTATAAAATGTTTGTTATTGTTAATTGTTAATTTCTGTTCTGCTTTAGATTTATTTATATCATTTTTTCCCTTCTCAGTTTTTTAGCTTAAATTTAATCTAAATTCTTATACATATCTTCCAGTTGCGGTTTAAAGTAACTTTTTAGTTGTGGCCGTTTCGATTTGAATGTGGGCGTCAGAAGTCCATTTTGCACCGAAAACGGATCTGGATGTAGATAAACATCTTTAACCTGCAAATAGGAACAAGAGACAATGAGGTTTTCCGCCAATGTGTACGGCACAAGGGAAGAAAGGAGGAGGAGAGGAGGAGGGGAGCTTATAGCATACCTGTTCAAATGATTTTAGTCCACTCTGTTTGCCCCAGTTGAGCATGTCGTTCATGATCAGTTCTTTGACGTGATGATTATTGCACAAAACCGACAGAGTGCCGCGCACGCCCTTCTCAGTTGCCCACTGCTTCAGGACGTCCACATCAGGCACAACGATAGCAATGATGCAACTCTGGAAGCGAACAGAAGAGAATTATGAGAATTATGGAGGAAAGTTCAAGAAGAGTGTGGGTGTTCAGGAGGCACACTCTAAGATGCATGGCAAAGGCGTTACTAGGTAGCAGCCAACAACATACGAGAGAGTATACAAATCTGCTATTGCTGAGAGCAGTCTCGGCAGCAATTGTGACCATATTTGAGGATTTCTCTAGAGAATAAAGTAACTTAGATGTACAAAGAGCGAACAGAAGAGAATTATGAGAATTATGGAGGAAAGATCAAGAAGAGTGTGGGTGTTCAGGAGGCACACTCTAAGATGCATGGCAAAGGCGTTACTAGGTAGCAGCCAACAACATACGAGAGAGTATACAAATCTGCTATTGCTGAGAGCAGTCTCGGCAGCAATTGTGAGCATATTTGAGGATTTCTCTAGAGAATAAAGTAACTTGGACGTAATAAAGGAAGTACAAAAGGTGACTAAGTAGTAGCCGTGTTTGACGCTAGATGGCGCTACTGACATTACATCTGCCCAATATTATTTGATGTCATCTGTCAAGCAGTGACAGTGAAAATTTCGTGGAAAACGTACGCTTCATAGACTGTTTGGGAAACGGAAAAACTATCACAGAGAATTATACTCAATTATTGTACAGATTTGAGAACGCCTTGAACATAAAACGACCCCATTTGGTGAAGAAAAACGTTCTCTTTCATCTCGATTGGCTTCATTCATCCTGAAAAAACGACCCCATTTAGTGAAGAAAACGGTGCTCTTTCATCTCGATTGGCTTAATTCATCCTGAATTACAATGGCAAGATGATGAAATGGTTGAATTAGCTTACAAATTGCTCCCGCATTCCCATATTGACCAGATTCACCCCCAACGATATCTTCTTGTTACCAAACTTGAAAAAATCAGCTTGGGGAGAGATTCGCATCGATCGAGGAACCTCTTTGTTAGAGATCGACATATCTATTTTTTTTTTTGGAGAGCTTGAAAAAGTTGGAGGATCTTAGGACCAGATCCATCGAGCTAAAAGGGGACTATGTTGAAATATAACTGAAAATTTTGCCCAAAAAACTATCCAATTTTTCTCGTTTAACAAAATAGCCCCCACTTAACCTCTCCTAGGTGTTGTTATATAACATTTTGCTGAAATACTAAACCGATATGAGATCCAAAAAGAGAGCTGGCATACCACGAGTGGGGTTTTACTTTCTTCAAAGGGATGTATCAAAACCAGGCAGTCGATCTTTACCGATGAATCACCTCAATAGGTATGTTAAATAGCAAAATTTCTGTTGAGGCAAACCCACAAAACCCCAATAAACGCCGTTATAAGCTGCAAACGACATGATTCCGGGTCAGATTTCTGGGGGAAATGATGAAGAAGCTACCGTAACGCTTGCGAATGATGTTGCTATTAGTATCTCGGGTAAATACATATCTACTTTGAGGGACTTGATGCAAAAGATGCTGAACATTCTCTCTAAATGGACTACTGACTGTGGGTTGGGGGTTAATCCGACCAAGACTAAGCTGGTACTCTTCACTAGGAAGTATAGAATTCCTCAATTTATTGCTCCAAAACTAATGGGTGTAGATATTGACCTTGTCGAGGAGGCTAAATATCTGGGCGTGATCCTAGATAGGAAGCTGAACTGGAAGGCTAATATAAGCTAGCGCATTAGGAAGGCTCAGGTAGCTCTGTACGCTTTCAAAGGAGTTATAGGCAAAAATGGGGGTTACAGCCTAAGGTAGCCTATTGGATATATGCAGCTGTGGTACGACCAGTCCTTTTCTATGGGGTGCTTGCTTGGTGGATAGCCCTAAGTTAGTCCGCATACAATAGGCTGATAACAAAGGTACAAAGAACGGCAGAGGTATTCATAAGTAGTGCAATTAGAACAACTCCAACGGCAGCATTGGACATTATGCTCAATCTGCTGCCTGTTAGGCTTTTTGGCGAATAAATGGCTGCAAACTCAGCTATAAGGCTAAAAGCTACGCATCAATGGATTGCCAGGAATGTAATAATAATTTAGCTTTAGTAGTTTGCCCAATGGCCGACACTGCGACCTGAAACATATTTTGTGTCATGCCAGGAATGCAGGTCATGCGTCCATTTTAAGATATGTTGAGGGTATTCCTGACTCTTTCGACTACATCACAACAATGTATGCCTTCAATAGTATCTGCAAGATCTCCATTCCCTCCAGGGACGAATGGAAGGATGGCATCCCCTCCTCATGTAGAAGGGGTTCACATATACACAGATGGATCCAAGTTACAGTGGTGTATTCTCAGAAGATTTGGACATTAACATGTCGTTTAGACTGCTCGACCACTGCAGTGTTTTTCAGGCAGAGGTCACGGCTATAGAGGCAGCACTGTCTTGGCTAAGGAAGAAGAAGATATCTGGATTTGATATTTGCATTCTGTCCGACAGCCAAGCAGCTTTGCGCTCCCTGGATTTGGTTATTATCACCTGAAAAGCCGTCAAGAGCTGCCGCAAATCTTTAGACGAGATAGCTAAGCAGACCCGTCTGCATCTGTGCAGCTGGGTTCCCGGTCACAGAGATATTCCAGGAAACTGTAAGGCGGATGAACTTGCCCGTGAGGGTACTACCATACCGATTGAACTAGATAGGTCGAACTTCGGTATTTCTATTGCCACATGTAAGCTCTTAGTAAATACAATATCCTTAGGCACAGCGGGCAGGAGCTGGTCTGACCTTTCAGGTGGTAAAATAGCTAGACAAACCTGGCCAGAGATAAATGTCAAGCGCTCTAAGGACCTAGTGGCTCTAAATAGACAAACCATAGGTCCCGTGATTAGCGTCCTAACGGGACACTGGACTCTAGGCCCACACGGGTGTAGGCTGGGGATCGCCTTTAACGACTTCTGCATAAGTTTCATGGACGAGGAGGAGGAAGAGTCCATTGCTCAGCTGCTGTGCACGTGTCCAGCGCTGTCCAGAAGGAGGCGCACTTTCTTAGGCGACTACTTTCTGGACTCTTTGGGAGATATCTCAAAAAAAAAAAGATTAGCTCCATCAACTGCTTCATTAAAAGCTCCAAATGGCTGGACCTTTGAAAGGGATGGGACCTGTTGTCCCATGCGGTATCACAAAGGGTCAATGTTGGCCTAAGTGCGCCCTTTTCGGGTGGCCTTACCTACCTACCTACCTACCGTTACCCTCAAAATGATAACAGATCCGAAACGGAAAACTTTGAATCGAAAGACGTGAGGTCACTACCTGGACCGATCTATCATATGCAGCTTAAACCACATCTATTCTATGCTCCTGTTATGGACATTCTCAAATTCATCCACAAAGCGGAAAAGATAATGAAAGAACATGACTTTCAGCTACTTCCTTTCTTTAGACAAGGAACATCCAGGTAGAAAAGGACCTGATGACTTTAATTGTGACGCTTTGACATCACCAAGCGAACGAAATGCTACGGCATTACGGAAGAAACGTCGGTACTAAACCCATAGGGCATATTAGATCGGACAGTTGTGATGACATGGATCATTAATGACAAAAGTAGTATGACACAAAATATCGTTTAGGTCGCAGTGTCCGCCATGGGACAAACTACTCAAAAAATTATTATTATTATTATGGTATTAAAAGATCAAACAGCTCCTTAATCCTGATTTGGCATCTTTAATTGACCACCGAAATCGTTTCACCTGATTATACATAGATTGATATGAATGGAGTCACAAAAAGTTCACCAAAACAAGAGAAAGATACTAAATAGTTCTGCATAAAGATTACAATTCCCTCGTACTCATATTTTCCTAGTCTTCCATCGTCTCTATAGCGAAATTTCTTTACTTGGTCATACTTGGTCATGCTACTTCAAATAATGGTAACTCCAATTTCAATCCTGTCAAAGCTACAACGGCCTTTGGGAGTCAGGACCACATCAGTTGTGCGTGGATGATCACTTTGTTTACAGTGAATTGCTGATGAAAGACGGGCAGCTAAACTTCATGTAACATCGTAGTAACACCGATCGTTTCTATCTCAGCTTTCTTTTTAGTTCTCTCGCAAGCATTTTTCTACTAGAGGCAGTTAGAATTGAACCATGTTCTGACAGATAAGTGCACCTCTGATCGAATTGCGAAGTTTCTACCAGAATTAGTCGCTAGTTCAGGTACTGAAACACAATGAATCATCAACCATGAAGTACCTTCAATAGAATACCAAGTGTTGAAGGGAAATATGGCCCAAAATGATACAGTGAAAGGCCCGCACGAACTTTCAACAACATATTTTATGAACCCGAATAGAATAGATATATTT
Source organism: Clusia tigrina (assembly GCA_920105625.2). NCBI lineage: Eukaryota > Metazoa > Arthropoda > Insecta > Diptera > Clusiidae > Clusia > Clusia tigrina. Next base: position 192,687,448 of record OV050032.1, read on the forward strand.
AAGGGTGTTATACACTGAAAGATCTGTTGTGATGTCCCTATTTATTTGAAAGATGAGGATAGTCTCCTCTATAAATCTTCTGTAAGGTTAATTTTCGACAGAAATTCATATATTTTGGAGGATCTTGCTCATATTTAAGATATATTCTCCAAAACTTTATAGACCCGAACCTACTCTACCTTTTATTTCAGTATAAAAAAAGAAAACCACAACTTTCTCCCTACTTCCACCGCCGCACCATCATTGGATGTACCCTAATCGTAAGTCCACTCACATAGTCTCCTGGAGAACACACGCTCTATTTCTACCACCAGCAGCTGGTGCTCTGTGGTCCATACTCACCTTCAAACTCTCCCCGTAGACGAATACTTGATTCACATATTGACTCAACGTATAAATGTTCTCGATCTTCTCTGGTACAATATATTCGCCCTGGCTGAGCTTAAAAATGTGCTTACGTCGATCAATGATACGCAATGTACCATTGGGCAGCCACATGCCAATGTCGCCGGTGTGATGCCAGCCCTCGGGATCAATAGCTTCGGCAGTTTTTTCAGGATCCTTGTAGTAACTGTGGAGTAAGATTATGAAAAAGTAATCATAAAGAAATAAGAAAGTTCCGAATAGATTCATAAACGATATCCATCAACCACAACATTCCTAATGATAATTGCCCTTCGGAGATTTTGGAACATAGCATAAGTTCTTTCCTTTAGCAGTTATGATAATATGCTGATCAGTTTCGATTAACATGTTAAACTGCTGGCTCACAGGATCTAGCTAGACTTACCTCATAAGGAGTATGATATATTTGAATACAGCCACAGTTTCATATACTCAGGGCTGTGTTTCAAAATATACTTATATAAGAAGATTTATGTTTCACGTACTCAGGGAATAAAATTATTCTCCTCTTCAAAATTATAGAACATACTGAAGAAGCATTCCGCAAAGATCACACAAGGAAAGCGTGTCACACGACCAATGTTCATAATAAACCGTGTCACAAGGTTCATAATAAACCTGGTCATGAATTCTTTTTAAGATCAGCTAAGAATACAATGCCTGGTATTGCTAGGGAACAATCGGTCTATGCGTGGCTTTATGTCTGCTAGGTTAATCTAACCTAAGGATACAACATACATGACTTGAGTCTCCACAGAATTTTCTAATTGGTTTGTCGAAACAAGGACTAATATCAGGATATTGTATTATGTGATATAGGATCAATGTAAATATACCCTTTCAAAGACCTTTTCAGAAGTACGTTTCTTTTGATTTTATCACGTGTTTAGGGTCAAAATTTATTGGGAAACGGGCCCCTGATATCAGACTGTTCCGATATCTGTGTCCCGTTTCCCGGTAAAGTCACATGTCTCATGCTCAGGACTCATGAGAAGTGGACTCATCACGGTGTTTTTTACATAAGCCTTGTATTACATCTGCCTGACGAGGTATACATTCTGGTTGAATACCCAAATTCCATAAGGACTAGTTTCTATCGATATGAGAGTAAGCCATTCCCATCTCAGATCTTCAGTTAAAAGATTGACTCAAATGAATACCGGAAATTGTTCAGTAAGACGAAAAATATTGCTTTAATCCACATTGATCTAACGTCTTCTAAGCCACTTTTGAGACCAGACACTTACGACAAGTGATATATCAGTCTTCGGTATTCAGTTCTTCTATCTATGATATCTATTCTTGGGCTCAATTGAATTTGAGTGAATTTTTGAATTTTGATTGATATTCTCTGTCGTTGTACAATTTTTTTTTCTTTTTTTATGACAGTTGGTCGAGTCCATCAAGCAGCTTCAGCTGATTAGGATGGGCTACCTCAAGTGTGCTCTGCAGTATTTGTAATGCATGAAAATATTAAAGAATGTGTGTGTTTCCAAGTTTGTGTTCCAACGAAATTTCTTCTAATGATTCGTTGAAAGTGGGGAAGAATCCCTGTGACAAGAAGTCACGATTGTGGAAGAGCCACAATTCATTCAAAGCCTAAAAATGATTGAAGGGCTTCTGTTACTTTCAGGGGTTTCGATTGGCGATAACATTTGACAAAATGTTCAAAGACATTTTTCAAATGATGATCCTCGAAGAAAGATGATTCCGTATCTGGAGGAATCCATTCATACCATTTTATCAGTAGATTAGGTTTGGGGCAAGTGTCGCGGAATTTTCTTGAAGAGGACAACGCAATACAGTTGTGGGACTCGTGGTTGAACGGGCCAGATCGGAACAATCATTTATGAAACGCATTATGAGGGATGACGAGACGTGGTTCTATGAGCTTGACATGCTCAGAATACACAGAGAATGATGATCCACTTATAATACCATCGGAAGGGACAAATTATTGTCTGCAAACAATATTGTGCGAATTTGATAGGGAGAAGGTTCACAGGAGAGGTCATATATGTGATAGAAGAATTGCTTATTATTGTTATAGATCCATCCTTGTCAGTGCAATTTCTGACCTAAAACTCAACGACTATCCCTAATCTAGCATCGTATTCGATAGATATGGGCATGAGCCACATTTTTCTGTTCCACAAACTACCACTTCGGCGAAGACGTTTCCTCTCATGCCTATAAGGAGACAGATATGGGCACGAGCTATATTTTCTGTTCCCCAAACTAAAACTACTACTTCGGAAAAGATTTTCGAGTCCATTGAACCCACACTATACAAATTTCGCAGAAGCATGTGAAAGTCATACCATGCCTATAAGAAGTGCTTTAACTGTTAGATTACTGAAAGCCATAAGTGGGCCACATTAAATTGACCCTAGGAGTATTTTGAAGGCTCTGCAACCATTTTCTTACTATTTGAGGTACTTTTTTGACACTCTATCTGTCCCGCTAAGCCCATATTTTTCCAATCTAAAGTCCAAACTCTGTTTATAGAACCTTTCTTGAAATTCTCTTCTAGATTCTATAATATTTCCCCAATTGCTATTCTGGAAATTCTCTTCTAGATTTTATAATGTTTCCCCAATTGCATATACTCATGATTACATCTGAATCTTAAGGATTTTGCTGAACTCACCCATGGAATACATTAGCACCGCGTACGCACACCTCTCCAGTATTCTGATTTGCATAGTATTCCATCTCCGGTACGTCCACAAGCTGCGAAAGAAAGTTTAAGGAAAGTTAATGTCATCATTGTGTAAAACGATACCAACGTTTGGCTCGTGTAGCACTCAATAAGAATTGCTTAGCTTAAAATTAGTCTCAAAATTTGTGACGTAGTTCCACAACTATATCAAGCATTTCGTGTCTTTCACAACGCGATCGCACTAAAATATAAAAAAAGAACCAAAGCAGTTCGCGTGAGAAACTCACCTTTACGGCATTACAAGAGACAGGTGGACCCACATGATTGGGTATGTAGTCACCTTGCACGGTGAGCGTAATCGCACCTGTGCATTCCGTCTGGCCATAGCCTTCAATCACCAAACAACCGAGGGCGCAACGCATGAAGGTCAGCACATTGCCGGCCAGTGGTGCGGAGCCGACCACCATCAATCGCAAATTGCCGCCAAAAGCTGTTCACGATCAATTCATCATAAATAGAAATGCAATTGTCAACATTGTGAAAATGTGAGGGAAAACGGAACCACTTGCCTTGGTGCACCTTCTTGAAGACCAGCTTATCCCAGCAGCCGTTTCGCCGCCAAATGCCGCGCGATATCTCCTTCTCCTTGGCCTTGAGGGCCATATTGAAGAGCGCCCGCTTTATGGACGAGACGGATATTTCATTTTGTATCTTGTCGTAGACGCGATTTAGCAATCGTGGCACCGCCGGCATAACGGTCGGCTTCAACATCTTCAAATCGTTGGTCAGTTCTTTGATGTCGCCCGAATAGAAGCCGACACACCCACCTACATAGTAGATGCCGTTCTCGCAGCAGCGCTCGAACATGTGCGCCAATGGCAGGAACGAGATCATGATGTCGCCGGCGCGTATTCGATGATCACCTAAAATGACACGTCAATGCAAATGCAGTCCCATGATTCCAGCACAACTCACCTAATTGCAAGATCACCGCACATACGCCGGCCACCACATTCCCGTGCGTTAACATAACGCCTTTTGGATTGCCAGTGGTGCCCGATGTGTAGCACACAGTGCAGAGATCGTCAACTGCGGGCGGCACCTCGGGATGATTACCCTTGGCGCCCAGCTTCTCCACATCGATAAAGGAGAATATCTGTATGCCACGGCTTCTGGCGCGCTCAAGCGTCGTCTGACGTATCGGTTTGATGGCCACCATTATCTTCAGTGAACGCGGCGCCTTGTCCAACAACATGACCGCCTTTCCGTCGTCCTCCACCACGACAATGGACATTTCGGTTTGTCGTATTATAAAAGCACAGGCATCTGGTCCGAGTGTATCGTACAGGGGCACCACAACCAGCGAGAAACAGTAGCAGCCCTGCTCGTACAGTATCCACTCCGGTCGGTTCTGTGAGTAGATGCCGATCAATTGTTTCGGACGAGCTCCCAAGCTGATCATGCCGGAACCGAAGTTTTTGGCCCGCAACAAGGCTTCATCGTAGTTGATCCACTTCGCGGATGGAACGGCGCGCCATGCAAATTCGACATGTCAAAAGGAGGTATTGGAGAAGAGTGCATCACATTTGCTTACCTGATATGGCGATGAAAGGGTCTCACGCCATCCGAGGCATGGTCCATTGTTCGAAGCGTAAGCGCCTTCGCGAAATGTATGATACAGGGTTCGCACATTCTCTGTAATGTAGCTGACGAATTTGCCATTTTTGGATTCTTTGTAGAATTTCGAGACGTGTATTTGCTCGGGACCCTGCAAGTAAACATTTTTTTCGCAAAGAGAGAAAGAAAATGAGAGTGTGATGAGTAAATATGGATTTGTGCTTGGAAATACTGCAAAGGGGGATTCAAACAGGGAGTTTGTACAAATGTGTGCGTGTAAAAATTGTGTCTTCAGCAATGAGGGAACACATCAATGGGACTGTTATATATATACTATATATAATCTGTATATGATTATATTATTTTGATACATTTACGAGTCTAGTCGAGTCGAGTGGTCGTTTAACTGTACAAGGCGTAACAGATCTTGCAAATGATATGAAACCAGATGCATATGAAATTTCCTTTTATTCTTGATATATTATTGAAATATATTCTATAGCATTACGTGTGGAAGGTTCTCCAATACTGTGCTCCGTTTGGTAGGGGTTCTACTCTATTCCTGGGGTGTGTTGTTTCTTTAACGTGTGTCAGATTAATGCCTTGCGGAGCTAAAAAGGAACAATCATGGCGCGATACCGTGCGCTGATTCACATCTGACTCTCGCTCCTTGTTATTATTTAAATACGATGACTTTACACTGAAAAAAATGCAAAGCTATCGTACACGATTTCGCGCGAGTTTTCCCTAAATTGGGCGGTTTTGTTCGATTAATAAAGCGCTTCGTTGCTGAAACTGATTTGACTGGAAAAACTTCTTATTTTAGACAAACAGAGAGAAAAGGAGAACGGGAGAGGCAGACGACATACAGGATACATACGCGATACAGACAGATATAGAGAGATATATGTACATAGATAGATAGATAGAGACAGACAGAGAAAATGGGAAGATATGGTAAATGAGCGTGAGAGAGAGATATAATAGGTGAGACAGTGTGAGACACAAGAGATATAAGTGGAGAGAGAGTGAGAAATAGAGAGAGAGAGAGTGAGAAAGAGAGTGAGAGAGAGCGTGAGAGATAATTAGAGAGAGTGAGAGATAATTAGAGAGAGTGAGAGATAATTGGAGAGAGTGAGAGATAGTGAGAGAGAGAGAGAGTGAGAGAGAGAGTGAGAGAGAGAGTGAGAGAGAGAGTGAGAGAGAGAGTGAGAGAGAGAGAGAGTGAGAGAGAGAGTGAGAGAGAGAGTGAGAGAGAGAGTGAGAGAGAGAGTGAGAGAGAGTGAGAGAGAGAGTGAGAGAGTGAGAGAGAGTGTGAGAGAGAGAGTGTGAGAGATAATTAGAGAGAGTGAGAGAGAGAGTGAGAGAGAGAGAGTGTAAGAGAGAGTGTGAGAGATAATTAGAGAGAGTGACAGATAATTAGAGAAAGTGGGGGAGAGATAGAGTGAGAGTGAGAAAGTGAGATATTCAGAGAGAGAAAAAGAGAGAGTGAGCAAGAAACACATAGTGATGTCGACAGAAATAGAGAGTAAAGAGAGAGAAGATATAATGAGGGGAAGTAGAGATGTAAAGAGTGAAAAAGAGAGAGATGGAGTGATAGAGAGAGAAAATCTCAGATAGAGGGAGAATAATATAAAGAGAGATATTCGGAGAGAGGAGGAGGTAGGGTAAGAGCCGAGAAAGAAAAAGGGAGAAAAATAGATTTATAGAGAAAGAGAGAAAAAAAGAGATAGAGAAGGAGATATATATATATATATATTTATATATAGAGAGAAAGATATAGAGAGTACACGAGAGAGATAAAGAGAGAGAATAATATAAAGAGAGAGATAAAGAGAGAGAATAATATGAAGAGAGAGATAAAGAGATAGAATAATATGAAGAGAGAGATAAAGAGAGAGAATAATATGAAGAGAGAGATAAAGAGAGAGAATAATATGAAGAGAGAGAGATATACGGAGAAAAGAGGAGATAGAGAAAGATCGAGAAAGATAGAGAAAGATAGAGAAAGATCGAGAAAGATAGACAAAGAGAGACAAATATCGAGAAATATAGAGAAAGAAAGAGAAAGAGAGAGAAAGAGAGAAAAATAGAGATATATGTAGATGAGAGAAAAAAAAACCAGGGGCAGAAAGAGAGAGAGAGACAATTAGAGATATAGAAAGAGAGGATGGGACTAGGGGTTGCAATTTTAAGAAGGTGGCGTGGTACGTATAGACTTAAGTATACAGATATGATCAGAATCATTTTCTAAGAATCATTTTTTTTGTCCGTCCGTCTGTCCGTTTGACCGTTTGTCCGTCTGTCCGTCTGTGGTCACTTTTTTTCTACACCGTTAGAGCTTTCTTAATGAAATTTCGCAAAAGTATAGTCTGGACAAAGATACAGAACCAGATTGCTACATGGGCCGATTTGGACAAAAACCACGCCTACCTCCCATATGAGGAACTTTTCTCACCTTTTTAAAAATGACTATAACTTCGGTCCAATTGATGGAATCGTGAAGCAATTTGGCAGTTATGGAGATATGAGTCCTGATAATGCAAAAAGTGGGCGGTATATATGAACTGCCACGCCCATTATGAACAAGCTTTCATAAATTATGATCTGGTAGAGATTTATGTACGAAATTTTACGGGTACAATGTACACTGTGGACACTATAAAGCTATCCTTATATCAAACACGCCCACACACGGCAACACTAATGTCAACAGATAAAATCTGGCAACACCATAATAAAGTTTGACAATTTTTAGCATAAACGTACTCACAACGTGTTGATGTACAAGTTCTGTTTGCTTTGTTTACTGTATCTATCATATAAAGGCCACGCCTCCCTCTAATATAATCAATTCAAGGTACCCGACCGAATATTACCGTAGATATGTTCCTAATGATGGTTTATGAAGAAAACATCCCCATTGTTGAACTTGCACGCACAAGAAAAGGTAAAGGGTATTTCGAAGTCGGTCTAACCCGACTTCAGACTTCTACTATACTCGTTTTTATTGTAGTAAAGTTGAAGGCTGACACGAGTATTTAAATCGACACCCTCTCACCATTTTCTTACTCTCTAGAGGTCTCTTTTTTCTCTCTACCTGTATTTGTCTCTCTATGACTCTCGCTCCCTCTCATTGATTAAGCAAACCTGACAAAGCTTTACAGAGAAGTTGAAGATCTGTATCTGAAAGTAGCCCTGCTCTGCCTATTGGTGGGTCTTCCATCTCTGAATCTTCTTTTGAAGAAACTTTATGAGAAGGTTTTCAACCTCTGAATCTCTTTTTGCAGAAACTTTATGAGAAGGTTTTCAACCTCTGAATCTCTTTTTGCAGAAACTTTATGAGAACCCACATTATGTTGCTAGAGAAAAGTAAAAAAAGTACTGCACCTCTGTGTAGGTAATCCATTTCCACTAAAATGCGGCGTATTACCAGAAATATGGCAGACTCAGCAGATGACCGATAAGGCCAACGACAAGTGTAGAATAATCAAAAAGAAGTATTGAAATAATCTGTTCTGCACTGCAAATGACTGCAGTGACCGCGGGGGAATGCATTGAATCCAATGATCCTTTTATGACTCAGCAATAATGGGCCTTGAATAAACACTTTTGCATTGAAAGCAGATTCCCTCTCATATTTGCTAATCTATAAACAGCAAACATTATAGAGCGTCTACTTTTAAAAGCCTCACTTTTATGTTCTGACTTTGATGGTCCTTTCCATACGATCACTGATCAATGCGATTGATCATTCTAGCGTTTGCGGTCATTGCTTAAGCTTCAGACCATTTTGTGTGCTCACTTTCCTCACAGCTCCACAAATTGTGGATTGTTTTTCCAGGGACTGAAGCTGACGATTACTATATTCTCATACGAACAGGCCCAATGAATGCGATGCTGAGCCTTACCCTGTTTCTCATTTAAAATTGTTTCGCAGAGTGGCAAACAATTTCATGATTATAAATTTAATGAATTCTCCATCAAGTCAATCAATGCAATTATTAATAATAAAAATAAATGAAAATAATTGTAAACACATTCTCCAAACGGCATAAATTGCCCATTTTCCAAAGCAACTTTCGCGGCCACGCTGAAAGTTTTCCGCACAATTTTCCGCAAATTGTTCGCCTATTTTTACCCAGTGCACTAAATTAGAGAAATTCCACATCAACTGGGCGAGAATTTATGTGGGCATTTCCATAGATTTTATGGACGAAGGCAGGCATTTGTTTGTTTTACTGGACGAGCAGAGCTCATTCTAATCGCAGATAAACAAAAGCATAAATACAGAAATTTAATGTTCACACTTCGGCGTACGGCGGAACAAATGTTTTTAATTACTTTTTACACTTAAAATCTCAATCAGCACTTGTTGCACATCGAAAAGAGTGCTTCTTTATTGCAGGTCTTATATACCCACCCAAGTGGGGGCGGCATCCGATAATAGCCCGCAGGCAAGTGGAGAGAACTGTACGCGAGCATGCACGGCAAGCTCTCAATCGATTGTTATTGTTCGTTTTCAATCATTTAGGGTCCGACGGCCCCACTGTAATGATGATGCTGCCGCATGCAACCCATTGTTGGTGCAGTTCTTTGTCTCTGCTATGCGAGGCCTGCATCTCTATACTGAACACTAGAAGCGAAGTGATTGGAAAATATCCCTGAAGAGAGGTTGCCATGTGAATTTTAGTTATGGTAACATAGCTTCTGCCTGTCTTAGTATATGCTGATGATGGGGCCTGTCTTCACTGCACTGCTCAATCTGCGTGAAACTGGTTTTATGCGGCAATCTAAGCAAACATGAGTATGTATTATTTGGCAGCAGGAATATGGTTCGAACATTTTTTCTAAAAGTGAAGGGCCAAGCGTGAAACCTTTCGGACCGGAGACAATTCCTGTAAAGACGAACAAATTAATCTGGTAACAAGCGCCCAGAGTATACTCAGGTTATGGCGAAAACACTTCACGAAACTGCTTAATGGCGACAGCAGTGACGTTAACGACGAGGCTGCATAAGAGCAGCCGGTTGCTGTTGATGAAATTGAAGTCACTTCAATATAATCGCCACCCGACTATATTGAAGTGACTGAAAAACTAGAAGTCTGCTGAAGCCGATGGATAACCGGCGGAGCTGTTTAAGGCTGGAGACGAAGAGTTTGCGAAGCATGTGCATTAGCTTTTGTGCAGAATATGGACGGAAGAATGCATGCCCAGCAACTGGAACCTGAGTGTGCTCTGCCCAGCCCACAAGAAGGGTGATCCTGCGATGTGCAGTAACTACCGCGGAATTAGTCTTCTTAACAACGCATACAAAATCCTATCTGACGTACTCTGCGGTAGACTGAAACTAATCGTTAACGAGCTGATTGGACCCTATCACGGCGGTTTCAGGCCTGTTAAAGGTACCAACGACCAAATCTTCGGAATTCGTCAAATCTTAGAGAAGACAATTGAGAAACAAATTCACATCCACCAACTTTTTGTCGATTTCAAGGTCTCCAACGATACGCCGCTATGTCTGTATTTGGCATCCCTGCAAAGCTAATCAGGCTGTGCAGGATGACGCTAAACGCAACCTGCAGCTCAGTGAAATTTGGAAAAGAGCTCTCAGAACCTTTGGGCACAAATCGAGGCTGCAGATAGGGTGACGCCCTGTCGTGCGACTTCTTCAACCTAATGCTAGAAAAAATTATCCGCGCAGCGGAATTGAATCGCACTGCCCCTATCTTTAATAAGAGGGTCATGCTTTTGGCATATGTTGATGATATTGACCTTGCTGACCATAACGCTCGAGCGGTGAGCGCTGCGTATACCGGCCTGAAAAGACAAGCAAAGCGAGTGGACGAGGATAAGACGAAATACATTATGGCACCATATAAGGTCTTGGGACATCACTTTGCTGCTGGCTCATTTCAAATGAGTGCAGTAACACAGGAGAACACAAGTTGCGGCATAACTTTATGGAGTCAATTTAGACACATATGATTATGAAGTACTCGGCCTATAAATTATTTTATTTGAATTGACTCTGGTTCTCATGATAAACCACTTAGGACATCATTGACCTCTTGAAATGCCGCATGAAACACAAGTCACATCCCTTGCAAAGGTCGAGCCATTTGGAGCTTTTAATGAAGCAGTCGATGGAGCTAATCTTTTTGTTTGAAATATCTCCCAAAGAGTCCAGAAAGTGGTCCCCTAGGAAAGTTTCCGTCCTTCTGTACAACGCTGGGCGCGTGCATAACAAGTGTTCAATGGACTCTTGCTCCTTCATTCATGCAACTCCTGCAAAAGTCGTTAGAGGCAATCCCCAGCCTACAGCCGTGAGTACCCAGGGTCCAGTGTCCCGTTAGGTTACTGATTACGGAACCTATACTTAGTCTATTTAGAGATAATAAGTCCTTTGAGCGCTTGACATTTATTTCTGGCCAAGTTAGTCTAGCTTTCTGTATCCTATACCTACAGACCAGCGCCTGCCCGCTGTGCCTAAGGATACTGTATTTATTAAGAGATGTGGAAATAGGAATACCGAGGTTAGATCGATCTGTTTCAATCGGAATGGTAGTACCCTCACAGTCGAGTTCATCCGCTTTACAGTTTCTTGGAATATCCCAATGCCCTGGAACCCGGCACGGATACAGATTGGTCTGTTTGCCATCTCGTCTAAAGATTTGCGGCAACTCTTGACGGCTTTTGAGGTGATCAAATGTTAGATAGACAGAGTAAAAGCAATAGTGAAAATGAATTCGAAGGATGCAATCCTACAATTCAAGGTTTTTTCTCAGGCCCGAGCTAAACGATTGATTCGAGATTTAGATTTATCTAAGAAATCAGCTGAGCATCTTGCGTCAAGACTAAAAAAACATTGCCTTCAGCCTGGCGTATTAATAACATTTTATCGATACTGATATGTGTTTGTTTTTTATGATTAATTTTATTCTTCTTTGTATCATTTGTATCACACAAAACTGCAGTCAATGCACAGACCCATCATTGATGTCAAATTCATTGCAACTATCCATCAATATATCAATATTGGTTCATCAATATGGTTCATCAATATTGGTTCATCAATATGATTCATCAATATTGGTTCATCAATATTGGTTCATCAATATTGGTTCATCAATATTAGCCCATCAATATTGGTTCATCAATATTGGTTAATCAATATTGCTTCATCAATATTGATCCATTAATATTGGTCCATCAATATTGGTCCATCAATATTGGTCCATCAATATAGGTCCATCAATATTGCTTTGTCAATACTGGTCCATCAATATTGGTTCATCAATATTGGTCCATCAATATTTGTCCATCAATATTGGTTCATCAATATTGGTTCATCAATATTGCTTCATAAATATTGCTTCATCAATATTGGTTCATCAAAATTGGTCCATCAATATTGGTTCATCAATATTGCTTCATCAATATTGCTTCATCAAAATTGCTTCATCAATATTGGTCCATCAATATTAGTTCATCCATATTGGTTCATCAATATTGGTTCATCAATATTAGTTCATCATTATTGGTTAATCAATATTGGTCCATAAAATATTGGTTCATCACTATTGGTTCATCAATATTGGTTCATCAATATTGGTTGATCAACATTGGTTCATCAATATTGCTTCATCAATATTGGTTCGTCAATATTGGTTCATCAATATTGGTCCATCAATATTAGCCCATCAATATTGGTTCATGAATATTGGTTAATCAATATTGCTTCATCAATATTGATCCATTAATATTGGTCCATCAATATTGGTCCATCAATATTGGTCCATCAATATAGGTCCATCAATATTGCTTTGTCAATACTGGTCCATCAATATTGGTTCATCAATATTGGTCCATCAATATTTGTCCATCAATATTGGTTCATCAATATTGGTTCATCAATATTGCTTCATAAATATTGCTTCATCAATATTGGTTCATCAAAATTGGTCCATCAATATTGGTTCATCAATATTGCTTCATCAATATTGCTTCATCAAAATTGCTTCATCAATATTGGTCCATCAATATTAGTTCATCCATATTGGTTCATCAATATTGGTTCATCAATATTAGTTCATCATTATTGGTTAATCAATATTGGTCCATCAATATTGGTTCATCACTATTGGTTCATCAATATTGGTTCATCAATATTGCTTCATCAATATTGGTTCGTCAATATTGGTTCATCAATATTGGTCCATCAATATTAGCCCATCAATATTGGTTCATGAATATTGGTTAATCAATATTGCTTCATCAATATTGATCCATTAATATTGGTCCATCAATATTGGTCCATCAATATTGGTCCATCAATATAGGTCCATCAATATTGCTTTGTCAATACTGGTCCATCAATATTGGTTCATCAATATTGGTCCATCAATATTTGTCCATCAATATTGGTTCATCAATATTGGTTCATCAATATTTCTTCATAAATATTGCTTCATCAATATTGGTCCATCAATATTAGTTCATCAATATTGATTCATCAATATTGGTTCATCAATATTGCTTCATAAATATTGCTTCATCAATATGGTTCATCAATATTGGTTCATCAAAATTGGTTCATCAATATTGCTTCATCAATATTGCTTCATCAATATTGCTTCATCAATATTGCTTCATCAATATTGGTTCATCAAAATTGGTCCATCAATATTGGTTCATCAATATTGCTTCATCAATATTGCTTCATCAAAATTGCTTCATCAATATTGGTCCATCAATATTAGTTCATCCATATTGGTTCATCAATATTGGTTCATCAATATTAGTTCATCATTATTGGTTAATCAATATTGGTCCATCAATATTGGTTCATCACTATTGGTTCATCAATATTGGTTCATCAATATTGGTTCATCAACATTGGTTCATCAATATTGCTTCATCAATATTGGTCCATCAATATTAGTTCATCAATATTGATTCATCAATATTGGTTCATCAATATTGCTTCATAAATATTGCTTCATCAATATGGTTCATCAATATTGGTTCATCAAAATTGGTTCATCAATATTGCTTCATCAATATTGCTTCATCAATATTGCTTCATCAATATTGGTTCATCAAAATTGGTCCATCAATATTGGTTCATCAATATTGCTTCATCAATATTGCTTCATCAAAATTGCTTCATCAATATTGGTCCATCAATATTAGTTCATCCATATTGGTTCATCAATATTGGTTCATCAATATTAGTTCATCATTATTGGTTAATCAATATTGGTCCATCAATATTGGTTCATCACTATTGGTTCATCAATATTGGTTCATCAATATTGGTTCATCAACATTGGTTCATCAATATTGCTTCATCAATATTGGTTCATCAATATTGGTTCATCAATATTGGTCCATCAATATTAGCCCATCAATATTGGTTCATGAATATTGGTTAATCAATATTCCTTCATCATTATTGATCCATTAATATTGGTCCATCAATATTGGTCCATCAATATTGGTCCATCAATATTGCTTCATCAATATTGGTTCATCAATATTGCTTCATAAATATTGCTTCATCAATATTGGTCCATCAATATTAGTTCATCAATATTGATTCATCAATATTGGTTCATCAATATTGCTTCATAAATATTGCTTCATCAATATGGTTCATCAATATTGGTTCATCAAAATTGGTTCATCAATATTGCTTCATCAATATTGCTTCATCAATATTGCTTCATCAATATTGGTTCATCAAAATTGGTCCATCAATATTGGTTCATCAATATTGCTTCATCAATATTGCTTCATCAAAATTGCTTCATCAATATTGGTCCATCAATATTAGTTCATCCATATTGGTTCATCAATATTGGTTCATCAATATTGCTTCATCAATATTGCTTCATCAATATTGGTTCATCAAAATTGGTCCATCAATATTGGTTCATCAATATTGCTTCATAAATATTGCTTCATCAATATTGCTTCATCAATATGGTTCATCAATATTGGTTCATCAATATTGGTTCATCAATATTGCTTCATAAATATTGCTTCATCAATATGGTTCATCAATATTGGTTCATCAAAATTGGTTCATCAATATTGCTTCATCAATATTGCTTCATCAATATTGCTTCATCAATATTGGTTCATCAAAATTGGTCCATCAATATTGGTTCATCAATATTGCTTCATCAATATTGCTTCATCAAAATTGCTTCATCAATATTGGTCCATCAATATTAGTTCATCCATATTGGTTCATCAATATTGGTTCATCAATATTAGTTCATCATTATTGGTTCATCAACATTGGTTCATCAATATTGCTTCATCAATATTGGTCCATCAATATTAGTTCATCAATATTGGTTCATCAATATTGGTTCATCAATATTGCTTCATAAATATTGCTTCATCAATATTGCTTCATCAATATTGCTTCATCAATATTGCTTCATCAATATTGCTTCATCAATATTGGTTCATCAAAATTGGTTCATCAAAATTGGTCCATCAATATTGGTTCATCAATATTGCTTCATCAATATTGCTTCATCAATATTGCTTCATCAATATTGCTTCATCAATATTGCTTCATCAATATTGCTTCATCAATATTGGTTCATCAAAATTGGTCCATCAATATAGGTCCATCAATATTGCTTTGTCAATACTGGTCCATCAATATTGCTTCATCAATATTGGTTCATCACTATTTTTCCATCAATATTAGTTCATCAATATTGGTTTAGTGCTTCTTTTGCTATTCCATCTATTTCACATCTCGTATTATTATTGATAGCAATGATGTTTGATAACAACTTTTAACCACTGGTTTCTTGACACACACTTTGGTATCCCTGCCAAATTGAGTCTAACTCAGGCGAATCCCAATATTGTGCAATAGACGTTAGAAAGAGTAGGCTTTAATAATTCGTTTGTTTCGCAAGCTGTATTGAACGTTGTAAAATCGTCCTTGTCACAGTACCTGTCACTTTCCTCCATCTTCGGCATCAAGTCAACGTGAGCGTTACTGTAATCTGTGCATTGTGGTGGTCGTCCTAAATATAGTACGGCCCAAGGACTCGAACTGTCCCGGCTCAATATCATTATGGTGCTTTCCCTTCATGAGTTCTATCCTTTGAGTGTTTGAGTTTTATGTTGCCCTAAGCTACTACTGAAAATGTATGATGGATGTTCAAACATGTATGAGCCGGTGTTTTCAGCTGCCGTCAGCTCAGTTCGATCGAACTCTACTGAAACTGTGTAGAGGACGAAAAAACATGTATGTTCTGTTATTTTATGTTGCCCTGAACGTCGGTTCGAACCCCTCTGAGGATGTATGGTAGATGTTCAAATATGTATGAGCTGGTATTTTATATTACCGTCAGCTCAGTTCGATCGAACCATTCTGAAGCTGTATGGTGGAGCTTCAAATGTGTATGTTTTATGTTTGATCGAACCCTAGTGATGATGTGTGGAGGTCGTTGAAACACGTTTATTCTGTTGTTTTATGTTGCCCCTAAACTTGGTTCGATCGAACTCTACTGAATGTGTGTGAAGGACGTTGAAACACGTTTATTCTGTTGTTTTATGTTGCCCCTAAACTTGGTTCGATCGATCTCTACTGAATGTGTGTGGAGGACATGTTGTCCAGTTTCTATTCTACACATGCTGGTCTACTCTAAAGAGGCGCCATGATTGATGCAAGCTAATCAATTGTGTGGGCACAGAATAGGGGCGTGACATTGGGTGAGCTGCTGCGGGGCTAGGCGGGAGTATCTACAAACGCATCTCTCTAGCCACTTAGTTGATCTGCGATGATTTCACTGTTAATTTGGTGTTCTTTTGCTGTGATTTTTGTGGGGTTGCTTTTAAAAATGATAGATTCTGAGTGCCACTGTCGCGTTCAAGTGCAAACAAAACATTTTTAAACTGTCTAAATTCCAATTTAATTGAAATATATTTAAAAAAAAAAAAGAAAATACAACAAACAATTTGTTGAATAATTCGAAAATGATGTGCGGACACTGCTATGGACTACGGGTGTGCATGAGAGTGTGTCCGCACGTACTTTGAATGTGTGCACATGCATTCACGACATGAAGAACGAGTACGAGTTGGCTGAATCAAACAGATGACATTTGTGTGGTGTTAATGGTGTTGTTGCTGACATTGTTGTTGGGTGTTTGTTGCTAATTCGCGTCTGACACAAACTATAAAATACATTTTGTTCACTGCCTACCCTGTGATTTATATCTTGTCGTGGATCATATTTTAGCTAAAATGTTTGCAAATAAACAAAATAAAAGTAAATGTTAGAATTGAAACTTTTCTCTTGTTGTTGTTTAAGTAAAAATACAAAGAAAATTGAATAGAGTGGGAAGAATTTTTGTATTTTTGTAATATTGTTTTTTTTTTTTGTACACCTGCGAATTATTTGTAATGCAATGTAGGGAAATGTCGCCAGACCACATATAGAGGCAAACCATAAATTTCACAAAGACAGACATGACCCTCAAACATCAACGCCATTTACATACATAGATGAGTATTTAAGGCGAATGCTACGAGTACATTTGGCAACAGCAACTTGGCTACGAATTGTGTATGTGATATCTCCGCATATTCTCCTGACACTCCCTCGCTAATGTAGCGAAGACTCTGATACTGGCGGGACTTTGGAATTCACTCATTGACATGATTCTGGAATAGAGAAACATGCATCAGCAATATCGTTGACACACGAACAAAGCAAAGAGAGCTCGTGTGTTGATTCTCTTGCTCCTTATTTTGGTTGTGGTTGTTGTTGCATAGATTATAAAACGCATGCAACGGAATTTGTGCGTTCCTTGTTGAACTCAATTTTGTCCATATCTTATATCAAATATCTTCCTTACCTTCAGCCTCCTGAGGTGGAAATCTTAAGTATATATTAAAGAATGGCTCATAGGGGTACAACAACTGATCCTTCCCTCTCACTGACTCGAATGGCAGATTGCGTGAGAATTCATTTGGAGCGATAGTTAGGTTAGGTTACCGTGGCAGCCGGTCTACAGACCAACTCATTCAAACCACCATGGGTCCATTGTGATACCACCGCATAACAACGCACCTCTGATTTACTCGTCAAACCATTTGGAGCGATGCCATGTCAACGCTGAGTACCGATTTTGGAGCGACTTGCAAATTGCTGATGTTATTCTCTCATCACGGCGGAGG
The DNA here is from genome assembly GCA_920105625.2 of Clusia tigrina. Taxonomy (NCBI): domain Eukaryota; kingdom Metazoa; phylum Arthropoda; class Insecta; order Diptera; family Clusiidae; genus Clusia; species Clusia tigrina. The sequence goes on from OV050032.1 coordinate 192,705,353, forward strand.
TAAAAATCTATTCACTAACTGAATTTGACACAAAAGGTATTCTGGTGTATAAAATAAAACAACTGAGAACAAAAATCACACCAGTACACCACCAACAACCCAAGTGATCAGAGAAAAAAAAAGCTAATTCCGAGCCAACATTGAGCTTCCGATGCTGCTCAGCAACGTGATCAAAAAACAATCAACGACCAGAAGAGAACGCTCACTCTCTTATAATCCCAGATTTTACGAGTGCTTCCGTTCCATTCGCTTGCTCTGTTCGCTTAAAGTGGGTTCTTTCGAGCTTTGAGACTGCTACCGTTTGAGGCACAAGCAACGTGCCAGTGCTGCCAACTCTTTGGCACAAAAGGAACAAACTTAAAGGCAAAGCACATAAAAATGAAGCATGTGTCTTGTGTATCGAAGTATGTTTTTCTTGAGCTTTCATTGACTGCATACTAAGACTGGATTTCAGCAATTCAAACCTGGAGATTTATGATGATCAAGGAACCTAGGAAAGAACAGCTTCTACGCCAACTCTCTGAGATGACAATTCCAGACCGTCTCAACTCTGGTGTTACCTCGGTTTAAGTTAACTCGACATGTCACAGTCTTCAGGGAGATTTAAGACCCAAATAAAATAATCGAAATCCCATGAGTTAGAATAAGGTCCGCTCATGTGACTACCAACTCTAGAGAAGGATTCAGGGGCCATTGCCATGAAGAGCAATCGACTACCTCTCTTAACGGATTGATTGGTCTTCATTTTCATTACCTTCATACCCGCAATTAAGTATAATCACACTTAAGACCGATAGTTTTGGTACGGCATCTACAATATCAGGGTCAAGGCTACTTGACTCTATGAGCACAAATGAGAGCGTTTTCACTTTGAATCCTACATTTGTTTTCTTGCAGGAAGATTAATGGGAAAAATTCACCATTGCACGAAGATCGTCTTATTACCTAGAGCAATATCTTAAACCGATCGATTAATATAACAGAACTGTTTCGGTAAAACATTTTATAGTCACAAATATTTGTGCACCAGATGAGATCGTTGGAGATTGGAGTTCGTTGGAGCGATTTGAGCATCCCGGTTTTGATGAGGACGAATTCTTCAGTAAATTTCTCCTCACAAATTTAAAGAGTATCGATATATCTTCAAGAGGCAGTGATCTGCAGCAATCTGCAGTTAGTATGTGCATGGTGGACACGTTTGCTATTTGAGTTACTGCCACAGAAGTAGGCATTGAGTACAAACGTGCTCCACCCAGCTCATTGTTATGGTCTTAGTTTATTTGGTCTATGATACTAGACACAAAGTTTGATTGGAAAGCCAATCTAGCTGAGAGGGCACGTAAACCCACATGCTCTATATACTGCTAAGTAAGAGCAGTTGGAGCAAGATGAGGACTTCCTCCTCGACTCGGACTCTGGCTCTACACGGCCATCGTCGAACCCAACCTGTTATACGGGTCGGTCTTTTGGTGGCAAGGTCTCGAAAAAGCCTGAAATATGGTAGGTAGTTAGGAAGGTAAAACGGCCACCCGAAGGGCGCACTTAGGCCATAATTGACCCTTTGTGATACCACATGAGACATCAGGTCCCATCCCTTTCAAAGATTCAGCCATTTGGAGCTTCTAATAAAGCGGTTGATGGAGCTAGTCTTTTTATTTGAGATATTACCCAAAGAGTCTAGAAAGTAGTCGCCTAGGAAAATGCACCTCCCTCTGGACAACGCTGGATACGTGCATAACAGGGCACAATGGACTCTTCCTCCTCCAGCCTACACCCGTGAGTGCACAGAGTCCAGTGCCCCGTTAGGGCACTAATCGCGGAACCTATGCTTTGTATATTTAGAGCCACTAGTCCTGGAATATCAAACCCCTCGATAAAATCAGAAGATCCATTGCTCTACTGATTACTAGCGCTCTTCGTACCACACCCACGAAAGCCCGTTTTGCCATGCTTCACTAGCTCCCTTCGGGGCTTTTGGTTAACCAACAAGCCAAGTTGACAGCGATTAGACTCAACACTCTTTCGCATTGGCGCTCAACCCCTGCCTCTATTCTGAATCAGGATCCGAATGTCCCCAACTTTAATGATTACATGTCGCTCTATCCCGATTTGAACAGGGGAACAGGGAGTTCGACCTCACTATTCCAAGCAGAGATGACTGGGCTTGAAAAGACTTTATCGTCGATGAAACGGTTGATATCTATACCGACGGTTCCAAACTTGTAGGTGGGGTCGGCAGCGGTATCTTTTCCGGCAAACTGGACTTAAACATCTCCCTTCGTCTCCCTGATCATTGCAACGTCTTTCAGGCTAAGGTCATGGCCATTTATCACGCAGCTAAACGGATGCTGCGTAGCGATATCGGCGCAGTCGATATATCCATCTCCTTAGACAGCTAAGCCGCCTTTAAATCTCTTTTTGGTTCTATGGCCACTTCAAGACTTGTTCATGGATGTCGAACATCTCTAAATGAGCTCTCAAGATACTCTCGGGTGCACCTAGTCTGGGTTCCCGGACATAGCGACATAGCATCTCGGTTACCGGACATAGCGACATAGCACCTCGGTAACCGGACATAGCGACATAGCATCTCGGTTACCGGACATAGCATCTCGGTTACCGGACATAGCGACATAGCATCTCGGTTACCGGACATAGCATCTCGGTTACCGGACATAGCGACATAGCATCTCGGTTACCGGACATAGCATCTCGGTTACCGGACATAGCGTCATAGCATCTCGGTTACCGGACATAGCATCTCGGTTACCGGACATAGCGACATAGCATCTCGGTTACCGGACTTAGCGACATAGCATCTCGGTTACCGGACATAGCATCTCGGTTACCGGACATAGCTACATAGCATCTCGGTTACCGGAGATAGCGACATAGCACCTCGGTTACCGGACATAGCGACATAGCATCTCGGTTACCGGACATAGCGACATAGCATCTCGGTTACCGGACATAGCATCTCGGTTACCGGACATAGCGACATAGCATCTCGGTTACCGGACATAGCGACATAGCATCTCGGTTACCGGACATAGCGACATAGCATCTCGGTTACCGGACATAGCGTCATAGCATCTCGGTTACCGGACATAGCATCTCGGTTACCGGACATAGCGACATAGCATCTCGGTTACCGGACATAGCGACATAGCATCTCGGTTACCGGACATAGCGACATAGCATCTCGGTTACCGGACATAGCATCTCGGTTACCGGACATAGCGACATAGCATCTCGGTTACCGGACATAGCGACATAGCATCTCGGTTACCGGACATAGCGACATAGCATCTCGGTTACCGGACATAGCGACATAGCCTCTCGGTGACCGGACATAGCGACATAGCATCTCGGTTACCGGACATAGCGACATAGCATCTCGGTTACCGGACATAGCATCTCGGTTACCGGACATAGCATCTCGGTTACCGGACATAGCAACTCGGTTACCGGACATAGCGACATAGCAGCTGCGAGGCGGACGAGCTTGCCAAGGCAGGCACGCTTCTTCACGAAATTCAGACCCCCGTAAATATCGGCATCCCACTGGCAACAGCATTATATCAAGCGGAGAAATACCTGGCTGACGCCTACAAATCCTGGGTAGACGAGGAATCCTGCCACACGGCTAAACTCAGTTGGGCAAGAATGGACAAGCACAGAACCAATCAACTTCTTCGACTTGATCGCTTATCACTGTCGACAATTTTGTCGGTTTTGACTGGAAAAGCCCGCAGAAAGACTGGGCCTACCCTCAAACGATTTCTGCAGAGTCTGTGGTTCCGAGGAGGAGGACGAGAAAGTTCTCCACCTCTTATGTCACTGCCCATCCTTGAGCAGTACAAGAGATCGCACCTTTGGTGCTCCATTTCTTACAAGTTGGACAGAGCTGCCATCCTTTAATATTAGGGACATAGCAAGGCCTCCTTCGAATCACCTATGGAGCTACAGGTGGCTATCAACGACAGAGTTGACCCTGATGAGAAGATAACGCCGGAGAATTGATTGCTAGTGGAGGCGCGGCTGATAGCGGAAATGGTCGGGGCTGACAGCGGGGAGCTACAGTTTGATGGGGCTGGCTGGCAGAGGCGAGCTACAGTTTGATGGGGCTGGCTGGCAGAGGGGAGCTACAGTCTGATGGGGCCGACTGGCAGAGGGGTGTTAAGGTTCATCAAACTATCAGGATGGTTTCCTGCAATATAATGAGGGAGTCGTGCCTTTCCCGTCGCTATTCTTGAGCTGACTATTACCATCCCAAGTAAGAGAACTTTTTAGTCAGTGCTTGAACGGCACCACACCGTGGTATCACAATGGGCCATTAGGTGTGCTCAAGTATGCTTTTGGCAAACTTGGCGGCCACTCCTACCTACCTACCTACCTACTAGATATTGTTGTGATTAATCCAGGCCACTCCTACCTACATTGTTGTGATTAATCCAGGCCACTCCTACCTACCTACCTACTAGACATTGTTGTGATTAATCTGTGATACTGAAGACATCATTGTTGGGCATAACAATTGGTGAGATATCACACCTAACCAGGGGCCAGAGTATCACTTCAGACATTCCCACAGATCCTTCTACAAATACTATCAATTATTTTATAGTTATTGAATGTGTTTTAAGTCAAGTTACAGGTTATGGTGGACCGCAGATATTTGCCTACATTGAAGAAGTCGATAGTTGCAATTGGACAAGTCCTTCAGTTGCCCGTTTCCGAACGGAAGCTCCTACTGTTTTGTTGCGATTTATACGGACACTCTTGTCTATTGTATACACAATGTTTGGACCTCTGCAAATCCGTACTAGACACGAGTAACTACTGTAGAGAATCAATTGTATCTCTCTGGTCAGAAGCAATAACAACAAAAGTTGCTGTTGTCAAATATAGCATGCAGCGAAGAATGGTTTACATGGAAATGGGGGAAATTTATTAAGAAACATGGAAATGAGTGATAAAATCACAGGATCGCCCCGGTCGAGGGTGATTGAACTTGGCAATTGTGGAGCGAAAATGAAAATGAGTATTTGTATTTTCCTGAAGTCTCATTACATGTAATACAGTGTGATACAAAAGTAAGAGTACACGATATTAAAATTGATATGCTTGATGGAAGAAAAATTAAGCAGACCGGAAAATAGACTCAGGACAGAACGTTGAGGTGGTTAGGTAATTAAGAGTTGTCCAAAATGTGACACGTACTTCGCAATCCTTTCGTTTACCATCTGCCAAATATGATGATCATTTTTGGAGTAAAGTCAGTTGAATGAGTCAGTGTCAGGGCTCATGAAAATCGTGGAGTAGAACTACGACTACTGCAACTCTTGGAAACTTTGATTTTCTAGGAAACAAATATTCCGAATTGAGGCACATTTTCGCCTCAATGGAAACGTCAATAAGCAAATTGATCAGAAGGAAAAACTCATCTCAGAGAGTGCGTTCGGTGATGTTAATCTCTCTGTCAGTTTTCAAATATATTTTGGAGTGGACAGTCAGAGAACTATAGGCAGCTTTTAACCAACATTTTGAAGGCCGCAATTGGAAAATGTTGAAGACACCTCATTTCAACCACGTTAGGTCAGATACTCGTACCACACAGCTAGCGGGCCATTAGCGTTAGATGGCGACTTATGTTGCCGACCATATTGAGGTAGGCTTTAACACTGTTGAACTGCATCTAATTCCAGAACTAAGTGGAATGAACCACGATCAAATGTTCTGCGACCTAATCACAAAAACAACCATTGTACCGTTCACTCGGAAAGGGAAATTGCCGCATATGCACCCAATCAAACTCCGAAATGTGGAGATTAGTTTGTCAAGGGAGGTTAAATATCTAGGAATAACACTAGATTCCAAACTTCTCTGGAAAGCACATGCGGATTTTGTAACAAGTAAAGCAATCAGAGCATTAATGGTGTGTAGAAGTTTAGCGGGGAAGACATGGGGTTGCAAACCTTACATTCTGAAATGGATGTACACCATGATAGTGAGGCCACTTATTACATATGGAGCAGTGGCATGGGCTCAAAGAACCAAATTGCTCACCATGAAGAATACTTTGAACGAAGTACAACGACTAGCATGAAGAGACAGAGAGAGAGAGAGAGAGAGAGAGAGAGAGACAGAGAGAGAGACAGAGAGAGACAGAGAGAGACAGAGAGAGACAGAGAGAGACAGAGAGAGACAGAGAGAGACAGAGAGAGACAGAGAGAGACAGAGAGAGACAGAGACAGAGAGAGACAGAGAGAGAGACAGAGGGAGACAGAGAGGGACAGAGAGAGACAGAGAGAGACAGAGAGAGACAGAGAGCGACAGAGACAGAGAGAGAGAGAGAGACAGAGCTATGAAAACGTGTCCCACAGCAGCAAAGGAACACTTTTAGATCTTACTCCGCTACATATTGCAGTAGAAATGGCTGCAAAAAGAACCCTATTAAGAATCGTCAAGGAAGGTGCTGGCCGCCAGAGAATTTGTAGTAATAAACAACGAGTCAGCATCGTTGCCACTACACCCCTACCCAGATCTTAGATATGAACAAACTGTATAACTTTGAGAAACGCTTCACAGTTGTTCTTGGGAACAAGAAGGAATGGAGACCTGAATCACTTCAAGATATCCCAGAAGATCATACCACCAAATGGTTCACAGAGTGTTCAAAAACATAATAAGGCATAGGAGCCAGCCGAGGGTCAACCACTCCGAACCAATGGGGAAATCACCCAGCATATTCCAGGCAGAGATACATGCTCTTCGCCTCTGTGTTATCTTTAACCTCCGACGTAACCTTGTGGGTCAAGACATTGCTATCATGTCTGAGAGCCAAGCAGCTATAAAATCACTCAATTCATACGAGATTCATTCTAAGCTCGTATGGGAATGCGTGGAGATTTCAAATAACTTAGGGAGCCTTAATAAACTTTCCATAATATGGGTCCCAGGACACACTGGGATCCCTGGAAATGAAAAAGCGGATAGTCTTGCCAGGAATAGGGCGGCCACATCTATTATTGGACCTGAACCATTCTTTGGCATAGAGGCAAATAGCGTAATAGATAAATTAAGACAGGAGGAAAAATCCAGAAGATCACGCTACTGGGCCTCTACCTCACTACCAAAACTTAGACAATCCAAGCTCATGATAGGGGACTACGACTCAAAACGTGCAGCTCTATGTGTACAGTTAAACAAAAACAATTTATGAACTCTGACAGGACACCTCACAGGCCACTGTCGTTTAAGAAGCCACCTCATGAAACTGTGACTCTATCCAGTACACATATGTAGGTTCTGCACGGAGGCCGAATAAACACCAGAGCACCTTCAATAAGCATTAGCTCGTAGTAGGAAGAAATTCCTGGGGCATTACTGGCCCGAGGGCAGAGACGTTAGAGCAATGAACCCCAACTCAGTGCTAAGTTTCCTTAGAACTGTTGGACCAAGACCTTTAATAGGTACATGCAGGAGGAGTACAATAGATCAAATTGGTAGAGGTACATTTTCCCTCTTTATTTCATTCATCAACATCAATCACGATGAAGAGTTCTGTGAGAGTACGAAATAGTGACCATGATGATCCATCGGTCAACTTTGTATCGTATAGTGTCTCCAGAACATCACTAACACCGATTTTGAAACTTCATCGGAACATGTGTCAGTTCGTTCAGGAACTATTATCACGGAAGGCAGAACAATGCCAACGATGTACAGAATCGGGTCACAAACATCGCTAACACGGATTTTGAAACTTCATCGGAACATGTGTCAGTTCGTTCAGGAACTATTATCACGGAAGGCAGAACAATGCCAACGATGTACAGAATCGAGCCACACACATCGCTAACACGGATTTTGAAACTTCATCGGAACATGCGTCAATTCGTTCAGGAACTATTATCACGGAAGGCAGAACAATGCCAACGATGTACAGAATCGGGTCACAAACATCGCTAGCACGGATTTGGAAACTTCATCGGAACATGTGTCAGTTCGTTCAGGAACTATTATCACGGAAGGCAGAACAATTCCAACGATGTACAGAATCGAGCCACACACATCGCTAACACGGATTTTGAAACTTCATCGGAACATGCGTCAATTCGTTCAGGAACTATTATCACGGAAGGCAGAACAATGCCAACGATGTACAGAATCGGGTCACAAACATCGTTAGCACGGATTTGGAAACTTCATCGGAACATGTGTCAGTTCGTTCAGGAACTATTATTACGGAAGGCAGAACAATGCGAACGATTTAGTGAATCGGGCCACAAAAAATACTAATTATGAGGATTTTGGAAGGATATTTCCATTTATTTGCAAAGGTTTTGGGATACCAATTGTAGCATAAACCTCAATTACACCCTCTTTAGATAATGTGGAATTATCGTCAACCTAGTTAGAGATGATATTTTTTCATTTATAACTATAAACATTCATTGGTGGTATACTGAGCTGCTTTAGAACATATTTTATGTCCAGTAATTCTGCATAATCCTGACATAAGCTTTCTGCAGAAAGGAGACAAACCCCACAGTGCGAGGACGTCACTGGACATTCTTAGGGAACTTTATGCAGACCGAACGATTTCAGCAAATACAGATTTTGCGTTCTCGTTCAACTTCTTTGATGCCGTTCCATTTAGTTTTGAGGAGCTATTTAAAGGCACGGGTTTGCATGAACAAACCTCGATTTATTCAGAGTCCTGAGCAGAATACTCGTGCAGAATAAGGCACTTTGGTGGATATATTTGTGAACAAGAAAATGGTGGTCATATATATAAGTCCAGATCAGTCATATATAAGTATCCAGATCAGGAATATTTGTACATATCACACTTTCTCCAATCAGTCAGTTCAAGTTCGTCCCTTATATACCGTGCTTTTTTTAATGAGGGCATCAACTGTTCGATTCAGTTCGAGTCCTTGACAATCTTCTGTGAATGTAAAGTAGGTTTATTTGTACTTAGTACGAGAGACGGAGTATGCCCACTTTTTTTGTATCACACTGTAAAAAATTAGTATTAGAAGCAGAGTATGCCCACTTTTTTGTATCACACTGTAAAAAATGTTGAGTGTATATTGAATGGTGTTAAGGAGGATATTTCTTAGTTTATTTCATGTTTTATGCCAAAAATTTATGTTAAATAAAAAATAATTAGTTCACTTCGTGTTTGTTTTTTTAGTTTGGTTTTAATATTTTAGTGTTTTTCTTTTGTTTTTCTTTTGTTTTTTTTTGTTTTTTTTTTGTTTCTTTTTGTTTTCTTGTTATTGCAAATCTGTTTTTGTTTGTTTGCTTTTTGCATTTACCTTCAGGACGTCACTTTGAGTGGCCATTTCGATTGGTGGGCGAATTGTGGTGATTTGGCCGCAGCAGGACATTTTGATAGTTGGTTTTGTTCGACACGGTATTGAAAAAATTCAAACTTTTCTTTATTTCGGTTTTGTTTTTTAATATTTCTTGCCTTTGTTTTTGTTGTTAATGGCTAACAAATTTTCTTATTGATGAAAACACTTTAAATGCTCAATTTCCTCTTTACATATTTTATAAGTGAATAATTTTGTTTGCTTTCAGTTTCCTTCTCTTTGTCTACGCGCTCATTTTTTCAACTAAAAATAAATGTTTTGCAAGAAAAATGAATTAAGATCCCATTCAAATTAATTTATTTATATTTTTCCAGTAAATAAGGACAGCTGCAAAACCGATCTCGTTTGTATTTCTCACACCAGTTCAATTGAGAGCTTAATTCACTAAATCAATAAATGCGTTAATTATAATTTTTGTTTTTTTTATGTAATTCACTTAAAGCATTTTTTTTTTTTATGATCCGTTGAGAAATTTTCTCTTTGATCTTTTTTTTATGTTATTTATTATATTTTGATAGACACGTCATTCAATCGCGCACTTCACATTTTTGCACACTTTACTAGAGACGATGATTTCTCTAAGGTCGTTAAGGCCGTCATTCAAAATACACATACCGGAGTTTAATCATATCAAGCAGATCACAACTCACACCAAACAAAGATGTCAGCCAGTTGAGGGAATATCATTAGAGTAGAGTGAGGGAATATCATTAAAGTAGACTGAGGGAATATCATTAGAGTAGAGTGAGGGAATATCATTAGAGTAGAGTGAGGGAATATCTTTACAGTAATCCTATTTAACCGAAATGTTCGAAATCTATCAAACGAACACATTCAGAGTACACGTCAAATAGTGGTGCTGACCCCCGGCGTTGTGGGTGAAAACTACCCTCGTGGATGTGCAGTCAAACCTAACTAAAGTTTTGTTTCGATTCAACCAGTAAAACACAGAAATGTTAAATGTCCTTGATAGTTTTTAGTATGAAAGCATCTTAATTTGATCCGATGACAGCCGGAAAATATACCCTATCAAGGCCTGGAACCTGCTTCACTTTGCATGTATTTGCCTCCTTCTACTTTGGTACTTCGAAACCATGTAATTTTCTACAATTATATGCAGCTCCAGATATATTCTGTGACTGCTCTGATGTGTCCCGAACTAGGTAGGTAGGTAGGTTGGGTAGACACATCACCAATAAACCAGTGATACCACTCAGACCACCAGTTGGGTCCGTTGTGAGCCGCGGATGCGAGGCATGTCTACGCTTCCTCCTCATATTAAACCAACCTGAGCCTTTTATAAAAAGAAGAAGGTTGTGGACACTTGACTGGTATAGAATATCTATACTTGTTAAGAACAGGTATAGATTATATATACAGGCATACTTGTCAAGAACAGGATCCTAGTGAACGTTCCCTATTTCTAGCAAATCCTGGACATGTACAAAAGAGGTGCTGACGTATACAGATGAGGTGCTGGACATACACAGCAGAAGTTTCCGTTATCAGTTCCTCCTCGTTCCTGCAGCTGCGACAGTAATCAGGCGTATAAACTCCCATTGTTCTTGCTTGATTTCCTATTAGACAATGTCCCGTGAGGGCTCCTATTAAAGTCCCAATTTGTCTATTGAGTTTAATGATATTCCTAGATAGACGCAGATTTAGCCTCGGCCATGTTTGCCTGGCGATTTTGCAGGTAGTGGCACAGATCCACCTTTGATTGGTAGAGTTAATTAGTGTCTCCCTCATGAGAAGCTTACAAGTCGCGAGAGATATGTCCATATGCCTACTGACATTTGGCATACAAGTTTCGCAAGTTGATCAGCCTCCAATTATAGTCCTAATTCTACACTCAACTAACAACTACACTCAAATAATTCAGCAAACTATCCAACACATACTTCTTGAGTTGGTCTAACATAAAGATTACTAAGATATCGAAACAACTGCTTGAGCTCAGCATGTGCCCTATCTATATATTCCACACAGTCACCACCGGAGATGGGCAGCAGAAAAGATCCCCTACAGGTTAAAAGCGGGGGGCCGACAACCTAAAAAGTAATCCCTGTCAACCAGTTCGCAACGGAATATCTTCAATGTTAATGCATAGAAAGGTTGATTGATATGGGAATGGGAAGAACTGAGACAACTCGCCTTCCATAACACTCAGTCTCACTCAGTCAAGCAATTGGAGAATAATACAAATTAAGAAGGATAAAGATAAGGTTGTAATAGGGAAAAGTCAAAGGACTAAAATCGAAGGACTAAAACCAAAGGCCTAAAACCGAAGGACTAAAACTATGGGACTAAGAACTTTTTTAATGAAAGAAGAGGAATGTCTTAGGATAGGTCGACAGGAATAGCGTTTTAGCTGGGCAGAAGAGTCACTTCAAGCAAACATTAAACACTTGGAGGGCTTCTATTATAGTCCTAATTTGTACTGTATTGAGTCTAATGATATTCTTGGATAGGACCACAGTTACGACACCAAATGCAGTTAAAAATATTTACTTATTTGTTCTACTCCAACCATTTTTTAAATCTATTTCTGTTTTTCAACATTTCTACAGCTTTTTAGGTATATCAATTTGTTTGTATGTGAATACATAAATACATTTTTTCCACTTGGTTTATTTTTAATAATATTTATTTTTTTGGCCTTCAACGTGAAAGTCATGGAAAGCCACAAAGCGTATTTCTTACGTGTCTGTGGCGGGTGTCGTAAAGAAAGTAAAGATCTCATAAATGTCACATAGCTTTAACATAAATTTTCTATAGTATAAATGGGCGGATTAATTTTCTGCTTCGTATTCTGTGGGTTGAGACGCGTGGATTATTTATTACACTGCACTCGAAGCAATTACAGCGAGAATGTCACAGAAATAGTTGTGAATTGTCTTTCTTCAAATCTTTCATTAAGAGTGGAACTATATATGCGTGGTTCCTGACATCTTTGTTCCGATACTAGTTGCTTTACCACAGTCACTTCTATGCTGAATTCTAAACAGTTCAGGAATGATACTGGTGTCGAACAAGGAGTTCGAATGAAAACCTTGAAGGATGAACAACGAGCGGGGAAGAGAAATTCTACTAAAATGTCACAGAAATAGTTGTGAAGTGTTCTTCGTCAAGTCTTTCATAAAGAGTGGAACTCTATATGCGTGGTTCTTGACTTCTTTGTTCCGATACTAGTTGCTTTACCCACAGACACTTCTGTGCTGAATTCTAAACAGTTCAGGAATGATACTGGTATCGAACAAGGAGTTCGGATGATAACCTTGAAGGATGAACAACGAGCGGGGAAGAGAACCAGTTTAAAGTACACTGAAGATATTGTTATGAAAGTGAGTCGCTTCCTAATTGTACGATCATTCGTTCGTGTGAAGTTATAGAAAAACTTTGATAAAAGTTGTGGAATTTATCACCAATTCACTATAAAAATACCAGTGTATATCAGTGTTATCTCTGATGCTTTCAATTCACCACTGAACTGAACTGTTGCTGTTGGAACACATCTCCAATTGAACACACTAAGTTGAGTTGTGTTCCAACAGACAATTGGGCAAATCATAGATTGTGGAATTTCCGCGTAAGTTCCCATCGATCTCTTTTAGAACTTTATACTTAAATTAATATTTAAGAGAGGAATGTGTAATTATGTGATATATCAACCTATTGAATGAAGATATGAGATCATGATTCCGTATAAACCCAGTCCAGAATGTGTGTTATAGAACCTTGTGGAACAATATAGTGAAAACCTTTCTATATATGATCAGAGTACCTTTGTATATATGATCAGACTACCTTTGTACATATGGCCAAAGTGAGGTATTTTTAAACATAATGGGAGATGGTGAGCTCCAACTTATTCGGCGAATATGGGTACTAGAGGTATCCATGATAGATCAGGGAACATTTGTGTGGTATTTTAGTAAACCTAAAATATAAACTTTTCATTAGTAGTCGGTTGCAAATTCCAGTTGAGAAATCTTTTATGGATATAGTCATATACTCATATAACTATAAGAACTGGTCACCCTCACTTAGTAAACATACCAGCTGGTCACTCTAATTGTATCCACATTCTTTCCTACAAAATTTGTTGTTGTGGCAGCGGAGCAGCTTCATTGTATTATATACGCTTGCAATCCATTCGAGATCACTAGCTTAGACTCCCCCGCTGCCACTGCTATGCAAAGTAAACAACATTGTAAAGCTTGCCCCAGCTACCGCGCGAGTACCTGTCCCGACTGCATCCACATTGTAAGGCATGCTCAAGACTATGCTCCCACATTTTGCAACCTCAGCACATAGTTCATAAGATCAGCATTTCCTTTGTTAGAATTAAGTATAAAAGTAAGATAAAAATTGTCAGTTTCTGAAGATAGAACCACAATGAACATATACATGAAAGATCAACTATAACTATATACACGAAGTTAAGTGGACATAAAGTGGCGATTTCAAACAACAGGAATTCAGGTTCTACTCAAGTGGTGGAATATATCTTATATATGAGCAAGATCCCTCATCTAGATTCCTCCAAAATATATGAATTTCTGTCGAAAATTCACCTGACAGAAGATCTGTAGATGAGACTATCCTCATCTTTCAAATAAATAGCGTTATCACAATAGATCTTTCCGGTCGCGGTGTATAACACCCTTAAATATATCTATCTATCTATCTATCAAGTGGTTGCAACAAAGGCAATAACTATGAAGACGAATTGTACGACGTGGTGAAATATTGTGATATCCTTGCTTAGTTTTAAACCTTTAAAGGATAGACTAAGTGGATTCAGAATTAAGGATAAATTCAATAATATTCCCCCAACTATATTAACGCTTATGAGACGCAACAAAACACCAGTTCTAATTTACTCGGGAATGTTCATAGGAGAGAAGTTTTATTCTATGCACAAACCATAACCAATCAGATGCGGTAGCTTAGTTGCAAACCGCTAAGCCGCTAGGTAGGTAGGTTGGGCACCCGCATCACCAATAAACCTGTGCTGCCACTTGAACCACCAGCTGGGTCCGTTGTAAGCTCAGCCGCTAGAAGCGATCAAATCACATCTCGTTAAAAAGGTCCACTTCACTAAGTTTGTTGATACTATTGTCGAAGGCGGGCATAGACTGCCTGGGCATTGTCTTAATAGCATGAGACAAATTTGCAGAAACTCTGTGGGATATTCTGCAAAGAGGTCTAGTGCAGGTCAGTAGGATTAAACATAAATCCCACTAAAGTCACAATAGTTCCATTTGCCAAGAAAAGAAAAATTCGAAGGTGGAGGAGCATTCAACTCTGTGGCGAGACTTTCAAGCCAAAAACCGAGGTAAAATATCCGAGGGTTATACTAGATAATCAAATGACATGGAAAACACATGTGAAGAAAATTGCGGAAAAAGTAAAACATGCTTTAATGGCAAGCAAAAGACTGGCGATCAAAACATGGGGGTGTAAACCAAGTATCCTATACGGGATGTACACAATGATGGTCCGACCAATAGTGACCAATTGCATGGGTAAGCGGAACAAAGCTCAAGGCAACTCAGCTAGAGTTATCAAACATACAAACACAAGCGTGCATAGGTATAACAGGGGCAATGAGGACCGGCCCCACAGCAAGGCTAGAAGTAATCTTGGACTTAGTAGTAGTAGAAAGTAGTACGAAAGATAGCCACAGCAACTCCAGTTAGGACTACAGGGGTTGGAACAAAAGCTGGGGCTTTCAAAGCGCAATGGTACCTAGGAAACTATCCCAATAACACCCTTCTAGACAACTAATTGGAGAAGCCGCGCGCGAAGCAGAGGCGCCTGGCAAGAGGTGCTCAAATCGGCCGTAACCCGACCACGGGTAGTAATAGCCACCTAGGAAGAAAAATACTACCCACAAGATAGAATTAGTAAGAAATTTAACGTTAAGAAACGCTTTGCGGTAAAGCTAAGTTGTAAAAAGTAATGGAGCAATATCACCGCTGCATATTCCTTTAAGGAAAGGTCAATTATGCGGTATACTGATGGGTCAAAGACCAACTGGGGTGGGAGTATTTGGACTTAAACTAGATATACAGAATCCATGAGAAACTATCCAGGTATTTTCCAAGCAGAAATTCTCGCCATCGAAAGACGTGCACAGTTCAATCTAAACAGAAGTTGTAGAAGACGACAGAAATTATAGAAGACGACAGAAGTTATAGAAGACGACAGAAGTTATAGAAGGCGACAGAAGTTATAGAAGACAACAGAAGTTAAAGAAGACGACAGAAGTTATAGAAGACGACAGAAGTTATAGAAGATGACAGAAGTTATAGAAGACGACAGAAGTTATAGAAGACGACAGAAATTATAGAAGGCGACAGAAGTTATAGAAGATGACAGAAGTTATAGAAGACGACAGAAGTTATAGCAAACGACAGAAGTTATAGAAGACGACAGAAGTTGTAGAAGACGCCAGAAGTTATAGAAGACGACAGAAGTTATAGAAGACGACAGAAGTTGTAGAAGACGACAGAAGTTATAGAAGACGACAGAAGTTATATAAGACGACAGAAGTTATTGAAGACGACAGAAGTTATAGAAGACGACAGAAGTTATAGAAGACGACAGAAGTTGTAGAAGACGACAGAAGTTATAGAAGACGACAGAAGTTATATAAGACGACAGAAGTTATTGAAGACGACAGAAGTTAAAGAAGACGACAGAAGTTATAGAAGACAGTTAAGCTGCCCTTCGAGCATTGAGCTCGTATGAAGTAGACTCCAAGCTAGTATGGGAATCTCTGAGGACACTAGGCAAAAACAATAAAGTCAGCCTTTGCTGGGTCCCAAGACACTGGGGCGTCGACAGTAACGAGCAGACCGACGAGCTCGCCTCCACACCAATGATAGGGCCGGAACCCTACTGTGGTATAGGTAAAGGAGTATGGCAACATGAACTTAGGGAACAAGAAAGACAACAGAGGCAGGAAATTTTCATCTAGGTCTAGGGCGATCTGAATTACTATTGGGCAGCTATAACCACAAAAATTTGAGTTTTGCATAAGATTCCCCAGAAACAGTCTAAGAATTCTAACCGGACTTTTGACCGGTCACAGTAAGCTCAAAGGACACCTGAGCAGTATAGGAATTGTAGCAAGCCCATTGTGCAGATTCTGCGATGAAGAAAATGAGTCACCAGAGCACATATGGGGGAACTGTGAGCACAATGCACTTTAGACAAATCACCTAGGCTCGTACCAAATACCGGGTAAAGAAATAGCAACGCTAGGTCTAGCCGACATCCTTGAATTTCTGAGAGCAACGGGGCTGAATGAGATACCCCTAATAGTAGTAGTTATAGGTATACCCTTAATAGTAGAGGACGGTACAATAGATATGTTTGGGTGCAGTACCTCCAAACCACACATTACTTTGCAACTTTGTTGCTGTAATTCAATCGCCATAAAGCAAGCTGGGCCTGGCGAATCGAACACGATTGCTCAATGAGCTCTACGGAGCTCCCATTGATACAACGTGGTACAACGGCTCTCCCGCTAATTGAGATTCAGGCGCCAGAGCTAATTTACGAGGCATCGTTTGCGTTACTCTATGGAACAACCATGTCATAAAAACTAAACGAATTTTGTTATTTTTATATCACAATTTGCTGAATAAAATTTTGTTATTAAAAAAATGAACTTAAAACAAAAATTATTAATGCAATTTTAATTTCCAAAATTATTCCATATAAAAAAATTATTATAAAAATATAAACCAAAAAACAACAACACCAATATTCATTAGCCACTGAGGATGTTGTTGGCCCAAATTTTTATAAATAAAATTAAACATTTGCTCTCTTTCAACAACGAAACCGCAGCAGAAAAAAAAGACAACCAAAAGAAAATTTGTGAAAACACGAAGATATTTGTTCTTAGTCACTGAGAAGCGACGCCAACAACAACAACGCGCACACTTTCAAGAACACGTATTGAAATAAATGATAACAACAACAACAACGACGACTTTGTGAATTTCCACCAACACTTTTATCGTCGTTTTATTGTTTATTTCTTGAGTTTTTTGTGTCTTTTTTGTTTGTGTTTTTTTCGTGTTGTTCTAACAATAAAATTTTATTCATTCATATATCAAACTGCATTAAAAAATACATTTTTATTAAATAAATTAGCACGCAAATACCCTACACATGGTCACGGGACGCGATGGCACAGCGTGTAGGAATTGTGTCAACCAAAACAAGCCGTGACAGCCACAAACACACTCACTCGTTCGTCTTTGTACGAGGCAATCTATCAAGAAGCTCATTTCACGGCACGGATTCGGCAGGTTTGCGTACAGATAACTGAGGATCTATTTCGGCACTGGCACCAGTTACGTCGCTCAAGCACCCATGGAACGATATCAGAGCACAAGGAAGGTATGTCATTAACTGAAGCGCAAGGAAGGTACGTCATTAGCTGAAGCGGAGCCATTACTAAACCAGTCGGTTTCGAATTTGTGTCCATTCCAAAGACAACTCGAAGAGAATGAGGCCCAAAATGACCAGGAAGTGATTATTTCGCATACGAGTGATTGCATACGAGTGATTCCATACGAATGATTGCATGCAAGTGATTGCATGCGAGTGATTCCATACGAGTGATTGCATACGAGCGATTGCATGCGAGTGATTGCATACGAATGATTGCATACGAGTGACTGCATACGAATGATTGCATACGAGTGACTGCATACGAATGATTGCATACGAGTGATTGTATACGAGCGATTGCATACGAGTGATTGCATACGAGTGATTGTCCAAGGGACTGTCAAGATTCGGCATGGATACTCGTAACACAGAAAGATTACGGAAGTCATGATTAGCATCTGGAAAATAAGTTGGGGGAACACAGCAGATAAACCATAAACAGATTGCTCGAGCAGACTAAGTTGTTCAATGAGCCCTCTTCATAGAGTCTGTACGACAGAAGACTTCGAACGCTGGAGTTGATCTCTTCTCTGTTACCGAATCTAAAACAACCCTTTCTAAGACAGTAGGAAATCTGTAAACGGCAAAGGCACTATTATAACAAACTATGCATCTACCGGTGGAAAATTTAGCTTTTGATATATATATGCTGAAAAAATATATGGAAATTCACATATGTGAATCACAAGTATGAATCACAAGTGTGAATCACAAGTGTGAATCAAAAGTGTGAATTACAAATTTCAATTACAAGTATAAATCACAAGTATGAATCACAAGTGTGAATTAGAAGTATGAATCACATGTGGGAATTACAAATGTTAATTACATGTTTCAATTACAAGTAAGAATCACAAGTGTGAATCAAAAGTGAGAATCAGAAGTATGAATCACAAGTATAAATCACAAGTGTGAATCACAAGTGTGAATTACAAGTATGAATCACATGTGGGAATTACAAATGTTAATTACAAGTTTCAATTACAAGTATGAATCACAAGTGTGAATGAAAAGTGAGAATCAAAATATGAATGACAAGTATAAATCACAAGTGTGAATCAAAAGTGTGAATAAAAGTTGTGAAATACAAGTAGGATTCACATTTGGGAATTACAAATGTGAATTACAAGTTTCAATAACAAATATATATCACAAGTATAAATCACAAGTGTGAATCACAAGTGTGAATCCAAAGTGTTTATCACAAGTACAAATCACAATCAAAAGTGTGAATTACAAGCCTTAGTTACAAGTGTGAATTACAAATGTTAATTACAAGTTTCAATTACAATTAAGAATCACAAGTGTGATTCAAAAGTGTGAATCACAAGTATAAATCACAAGTGAGGATCAAAAGTGTAAAATACAAGCATAAATAACAAGTGTGAATCCAAAGTGTGAATCACAAGTATGAATCATATGTATGAATTACAAAGGTTAATTAAAAGTTTCAATTACAATTAAGAATCACAAGTGTGAATCAGAAGTATAAATCACAAGTGAGAATGAAAATGTGAAATACAAGTATAAATCACAAGTGTGAATTACAAGTTTCAATTACAAGTATGAATCACATGTGTGAATCCAAGGTGTGTATCACAAGTATAAATTACAAGTGTGAATCAAAAGTGTGAATCACAAGTATGAATCTTATGTGTGAATTACAAAGGGTCATTACAAGTTTCAATTACAATTAAGAATCACAAGTGTGAATCAAAAGTATGAATCACAAGTATAAATCACAAGTGAGAATGAAAAGTGTGAAATACAAGTATAAATCACAAGTGTGAATTACAAATATGAATTACAAGATTCAATTACAAGTATAAATCACAAGTGTGAATCAAAAGTGTGAATTACAAGTATGAATCACATGTGTAAATCACAAGTGTGAATCACAAGTGTGAATCAAAAGTGTGAATTACAAGTATTAATTTCAAGTGTAAATTACAAGCGTAAATCACAAGTGTAATTCATCAATATAAACCACAAGTAAGGATCAGATGTGTGAATCACAAGTTCGAATCACAAGAATGATTCACAAGA
The DNA here is from genome assembly GCA_920105625.2 of Clusia tigrina. NCBI lineage: Eukaryota > Metazoa > Arthropoda > Insecta > Diptera > Clusiidae > Clusia > Clusia tigrina. The sequence goes on from OV050032.1 coordinate 192,725,263, forward strand.
GTAAACCATAAGCGTGCATCAGAAATGGTTTTCCAAATTCAATTATTCGAAATAATTGCAGTACAATTCTGTCGGTGATTAGGGTGGACTTCCAGGCCATCGTGATGATTACAAAATGCAAGGCGAGTACTCGATCATTTGGTGCCCCATTCCCCGTTTGGTGCCCAATTATACGAGGGATAATCTTTTGCCGCCATTATAATATTATTACATTTTTGGTATACAAAACGATTTGCAAGAAGCACAGGTCGATTCGTATTCACTGGGATGGGGGCCAGTCACATACCAATTACAGCAAATTAAAGAGTGAAAAAATATTGCCAGAGGAGGTTCTGCATCACAGGCAGACTTTTGAGAGACGTATTCATCGATCACGCCAAAGGCCTGTAGCCGTGGTATAACATAAGCACAAACCACACCAACTGGATAGAGCAGGTTCACCAGAAGATACGAGTACATTGTTATATCCCACAACATATGAACTTGTGATTATTAGAAACAATGCTTCCTCGCTAGAATCTGTCATTGATATCAATATCACTAAAATCTCACAGGTACGGATATGAGGATATTGTTGTGGATATTTCAAATCCAGATCCTTCTGCTGAAAGGAAAGCAACTGCCGCCTGTGTTCTAAAATAAATAACTTTCCTCCCAAGGAATGAAAAGTCTGCCTTAGTCACCATTCAATTTTTGATAGTACTGCGGATTTTCCTGATTTGAGGGCACAAATGCATATCGGCACACCTCCAAAAAGGCTACTACAGTATTCGTTATTTCACATTGAACTTATTGTTTTATTGTTCGCGCCGACAGAACACCAATGAAATTTAACTCAATCTTGATCACGGCAGCTGCAGAGATCTCTATCGGCAAAGAACATGCTTTTAAAAACTTGAATATTGATTCTCAAAAGGCACCCCATTAAATATCTGGATAATATTTATAATGAAACGAATGATATAGAAGGTTTGTTACAATATACCAAGGGAGCCCGAGATGCCTAGAGGCATAAATTCTTCAGTTCATGAAAGTTATCAATTTGTTGAATTATTTTTTATTAAATCCTTCACAAACTATTATCACAGCTCCCCTCCTACCTTATTTACCTTCATTTAGTACCTTCATTTAGTACCTTTGTTTAATGCATTCATTTAATACCATCTTTTAGCACTTTCATTTAGTACCTTCTAGTAGCAGCTACATTTAGTACAATTTAGTACACTCAGAGACTATTTAAGACACCATTCGAATACTATTAAAACACTTTTGAAGAAATAGTCAGATATCCTTCAGAGACCATTCAGATACCATTCAAATAATATTTAAAGACCTTTCAAACACAATTCAAGAGACTCTTTAGACATCATTCAAAGACTGTAGGAGGATTATTCAAACACTTTTCACCGACCATATGGAGACTAATCAAACAATTTTTAGAATCTATGCAGATATCTTTCCGACAACGTTTACAATCTATACGAAAACTCTTTATAGACTGTTTAAAAACTATTCAGAATGTATTAAGAGACTGTTCGGAGACTGTTCGCAGACTATTGAGAGACTATTCGGACACTATTCAGAGACTATTCTGAGACTATTCAGAATTAATTCAGAGACTATTCGGAGACTATTCAGAGACTGTTCAGAGACTATTCAGAATGTATTCAGAGACTATTCAGACACTATTCGAACACTATTCGTGGACTATTCGTAGGCTATTCGGAGACTATTCGGAGACTATTTAGAATGTATTCAGAGACTATTCTGAGACTATTCGGAGACTCTTGAGAATGTATTCAGAGACTATTCAGATACTATTGGAAAACTATTCAGAGACTATTCGGATACTATTCGGAGACTATTCTGAGACTATTCAGAATGTATTCAGAGACTATTCAGAATGTATTCGGATACTATTCGTGGACTATTCGTAGACTATTCGGAGACTATTCAGAATGTATTCAGAGACTATTCTGAGACTATTCGGAGACAATTCGGAGACTATTCAGAGACTATTTAGAGACTATTCAGAGACTATTCGGATACTATTCGGAGACTATTCTGAGACTATTCAGAATGTATTCAGAGACTATTCAGAATGTATTCGGATACTATTCGTGGACTATTCGTAGACTATTCGGAGACTATTCAGAATGTATTCAGAGACTATTCAGAGACTATTCAGAGACTATTCGGAGACCATTCAACTACTATTTAAACACTATTCAGAAACATTTCAGCGACTATTCAGATATTGCTTATAAGTTTATTTATCATCGATTATAGATGGTTTTAGAGATGATGAAACATCGACCCATATAATGTCGAGTGTAGTTAATGTATAGAAGTGTAGCGTAGTATGATACCAACCAAAGATGTTGCTTTAAATTACGCACTAATAAAGGAAATTACATTTACTTAGTTTGTGGTAGAAAAGGCTCACAAATTGCCTGTATTCCTATGAATCGTATATTATATCGAAATTGCTTCCTCAACGATGGTTAAAAATATTTTCCATTCTGTTGACTGATGAGCTTAACTATGGCTCTTAAGATCGTTCAAGTGCCCTTATCGTTTCTGCAATAACTTAATAAGAAGTCGAGTAATATGTCACGACCCCCTCCAGAACTTATGTTTACTTTCCCTTGTAAACCCTAAACAGAGCAATATTTTCGCATATCTTTAATATATGGAAATAGAAATGGCAGTATAAATGTTGATCATCTTAATTGTGGCCGATTCAAATAAGTCTCGGCTTCTATCGAATACTACATCAGATTAAAATGTTCCCTTGCATTACTATCGTACAATTATGTGTTCATATGCCTGAAGGCATTCATCAGAGCACACAATAAAAATTTGCTGGGTCTTTCAGAACAAAACAATGCAAGAAAAAACAATTTTGCTTTGTCTTCTTGGGTAGTTGCTCTGAAACAATTAATAGAAACATGTGCAAGCAGCTCATGATGTATTTGCAGGTAATTACATAGAACTATCTTTGTGGGTGAGTGTGTGTGATTCTTCCCATATTCCCGGGTCGCATAAGCCACCATCTTTCGCCCATGTCACCACCGCTACTTGCACGTATGAGAGCATATCTCTGTGTAGGTCTCTGCCTGCACGTCTGTCCACTGGGTGCCAGTAAGTATCATGGTTATGAGACTAAGCATACTGAGGATACTGTGCGGTGCGTTGACGGGTCACATTCCCTGCAATAAGCACCTGCACAGAATGGGCCTCGCTGATACCAAATTATTGTGGATTTTGCCTAGAAGACGATGAGTCTATGGGGCAGTTGCCCGGCCCTTGCACGACCAAGCGTGAGGCACCTCGCCGAACATTTTCTCGCAGATGATGACCTGATGCAAACATCGCTGCCTGGTCTGATTCAATTCCTGAGCACCGTCAATACTAATTGAATGAATGCGATGGGACAATAGATCTCTGTGGTCGCAGTGCTTGAGGGCGATGGCCCAACCCTTAACATTACACTACAAGACATATCGCCTATATAGAACCCAATTTTCCATGAACTATCCACGCTTCCTATAGAAGCTCCACAGCCTGTTGGTTACGTTGTCATTCCCCCCCACAATTAACAAATTGTTCTGAATATCTTTTCCAATTCGTGGATCGGAGGATGCGTTTTTTTTCAATACTTATTTTTAATATTCGATTTGGCCTCTTGTGGACACCTCAGCACACACACACACACGCACAAACACACTCGATCGCACTCATACGCTAAACACAAGAATCATCTTGCAAAAATGTGCTCATTTGTTGCAAGTGCAGCGGCGCCGCCAGTCGGACACTCGCTTGCAACATCCTCGAAATGTGGGTACTGCTCATTTCCCATGCACTCTGCAGTTTTACGTAATGTTTCTTTTTAATATTTTTGTGTCATTTCTGAGGCACTCTGGCAATTTTATCTGAACAACCAAAATAGTTTATAGAAATGTTGTAGGAAAATAGGCAAAAAAAAAACAAAAAAAAATTATATTTAGTTTTTTAAATTGAACAAAAAATTCACGTTTTTAATTTTTCGCTATTGGCACTTTTCGCAGACTCTTTTCAAATTGGCCTCTTCTTTCAGAATATGGCTTCGATATTTTCAAATTCGCGCGACACGACGTCTCAATTCGAACTGACTCTGTGCTGAAAATTTCATTGTTGAGAAAATCCCCAAAAAAGTTGTTGTCTTTTTCGGGTTTTCCGTTCTTCAGATTTGTTTCTCTCTTGTTACCGCAAGATACGTTTTTGTTGTAGAAAAGCACCGAACAGAATTCAACAACGAAGAGCGGAGCTATGCAGACGCGATGTGCTGCTGATATCTTTGCTTGTTCTTCGCCCGTACGACGAGGTGCCTCTTGCGTTTCCGTATCAATTTTTGTGGTTCACGCGATCAGTGTTTCGGGCACATGACATGCATTAGCATGGGGACGAGGGTGCGGCAAAATGTAGCATCATCTTTTTATTGAACGGAGGAGCGCTTTCTGTAAGAGTCTGTGAAAGCAGATTTCGCTATTTTGTTTTTGTCGCTTTTTTGAACACGAGCGAACATTTTTTGGGTTGTCCAAGTCCCGCCTCCAAAATCAAATGCAGTCTATTTTCGGCATTTAAGCACTTGATTGAGATGAATGTGCAGTCGAATTCAGATCTGACGGCAGGATAATGGCCGCGTTCTCCCTTGACTGAGCATTGATCAGCATGGGGTGGGTATCCATGCCCACAATCCCACGTTCGTTGCACGAATTTGACTTGAACCAAATTGCAAATAAAGAAATTGGTGTCTAATGCAGATTTTAAAAATAAACTCTCAGTACTACGCGCATTACAAATAGATTTCGCTACAAAAAGTAACGGCTGATTGAGAAATTTCCGAAATTAGAAGTAGTGGAGGGGGAAATATAGCAATAGATAGAAATAGGTATGACTGTTGGAAACATGTTTGATTGAGAAGTTTCGGAAGCCAGAAGTACAGGAGAAAATATGGCAATACATTGAAGAAGATGAAACAGAGATTAATTGAGAAGTTTCCGAAGCTGGAAGTAGTGGAAGAATATGGCAATGGATAGAAATAGGTATGGCTGTTGGAAACATGCTTGATTGAGAAGTTTCGGAAGCCAGAAGTACAGGAGAAAATATGGAAATACATTGAAGAAGATGAAACAGAGATTAATTGAGAAGTTTCCGAAGCTGGAAGTAGTGGAAGAATATGGCAATGGATAGAAATAGGTATGGCTGTTGGAAACATGCTTGATTGAGAAGTTTCCGAAGCCAGAAGTACAGGAGAAAATATGGCAATACATTGAAGAAGATGAAACAGAGATTAATTGAGAAGTTTCCGAAGCTGGAAGTAGTGGAAGAATATGGCAATGGATAGATATAGGTATGGCTGTTGGAAACATGTTTGATTGAGAAGTTTCCGAAGCCAGAAGTACAGGAGAAAATATGGCAATACATTGAAGAAGATGAAACAGAGATGAATTGAGAAGTTTCCGAAGCTGAAAGTAGTGGAAGAATATGGCAATGGATAGAAATAGGTATGACTGTTGGAAACATGTTTGATTGAGAAGTTTCGGAAGCCAGAAGTACAGGAGAAAATATGGCAATACATTGAAGAAGATGAAACAGAGATTAATTGAGAAGTTTCCGAAGCTGGAAGTAGTGGAAGAATATGGCAATGGATAGAAATAGGTATGGCTGTTGGAAACATGCTTGATTGAGAAGTTTCCGAAGCCAGAAGTACAGGAGAAAATATGGCAATACATTCAAGAAGATGAAACAGCGGTTAATTGAGAAGTTTCCGACGCTGGAAGTAGTGGAAGAATATGGCAATGGATAGAAATAGATATGGCTGTTGGAAACATGCTTGATTGAGAAGTTTCCGAAGCCCGAAGTACAGGAGAAAATATGGCAATACATTGAAGAAGATGAAACAGCGGTTAATTGAGAAGTTTCCGAAACTAGAAGTAGAGGACGAATATGGCAAAAGGTATGGCTCTTGGAAACATGTTTGATTGAGAAGTTTCCGAAGCCAGAGGTACAGGAGAAAATATGGCAATACATTGAAGAAGATGAAACAGCGGTTAATTCAGAAGTTTCCGAAGCTGGAAGTAGTGGAAGAATATGGCAATGGATAGAAATAGATATGGCTGTTGGAAACATGCTTGATTGAGAAGTTTCGGAAGCCAGAAGTACAGGAGAAAATATGGCAATACATTGAAGAAGATGAAACAGCGGTTAATTGAGAAGTTTCCGAAGCTGGAAGTAGTGGAAGAATATGGCAAAAGGTATGGCTGTTGGAAACATGCTTGATTGAGAAGTTCCCCAGCCAGAAGTACCGGGGAACAATAGGAGTAGAGGGAGAAAATTAGAGTGTTACATTGAAAAAGGCAAAAAAGCACCGCTTGATCTGAAAACTTTTCCAGAACCAGTAAAAGTAAAATAGAGTAACAGATTACGACAAGTGTGGCTGGAAGAACAGAGGTAAAATAAGATGGTACATTGGAGGTGAAACACCGGTTGGTTAAGAACTTTCCAAAACTAAAAGTAGAGGAAACGCCACAGCAATAATAAGTCAACAATATGCTTGATTGAAAAATTTCCAAAAACTATAAGTAGAAGGGAATAAAGAATCTGCCCTTGGGGTATTCTTAGATATATCTGGAGCCTTCTGCAACAACGTGACGAAGGATGCTATTTTGAATAGCATGGTAAAAATTTATGTAGAACCCGCTGTTTATCTGGGGATAAAGCAGCTTCTAGGTTGCTGAAAGAGAAGAGCGGAATGGCATGAAGCTAAAGTGACCAAACAGGCAGGCAGAGGTACCCCACAAGGAGAAGTGCTATCGCCGTAAACGAACTACTTAGGGAATTTGATGGGAAGGCACCTAAACTAGTGGCTTATTCAGATGACATAGCAATCGAAGTAGCGGGAAACTACCTAAATACCATCAGTAACGTAATGAACAACACTCTTAAAGCGATCCATCAGTGGGCGTCTCGAGCAGGCTTGGAGGTAAACGCGGATAAAACGCACATGATACTCTTTACCAGAAAGTACCAGGTCACAGCGTGGAACTTCCCAAAGCTAGGTGACAGTGAACTTACTCTCAAAGACCACACAAAGTACCTTGGAGTAATTTTGGACAATCGGCTTATGTGGAGCCGCAATGATGAGGAAAGAGCAAAGAAGGCAAGTAACGCGCTATATGCATGCAAAGGAATGCCGGGCGTTACTTGGGGTCTTTCTCCCTCATTGATGCACTGGTGCTACACCGCAATAGTCAGGCCAATCTTACTGTGTGGTGCTTTAGTGTGGTGGACTGCAGCAAAGAAGGCTACATATAGAATGCCAATGGGAAGAATCCAGTGCCTCGCTGCACTTTGCATAACAGACGCACTGAGAACCACTCCAACGGCTGCGCTCGGAACAGTACTCAACATGCCGCCTATCGACCTTGTGGCGGAGAATCTTGCAGCGAAATCCGCGGGTAGACTGACGGCTGCAGGAGATTTCACTTACACAACCGTCGGGCATACCTCAATAGGCAGAAGGGGTTTGGGCAACACTGATTACATGACTCCACGTTTTAATTGGGAAAGAATGTATCGAACTACAATCGAAGAGGAGGAGTGGCGTAAGGGCATGAGGCCCAGCCGAAGGACCTTAAACTTTTACACGGACGGCTCTAAAACGATGGATAGTGTGGATGCGGGCAGCTACTGCTCAGAGTTGAGAATTAGGCAGCCTATAAAGCTGCCTGACCAGAGCAGTATCTTTCAAGCGGAAGTCTTCGCTGTCAGGAAAGCCGCAGAGCTAGCCTACACCAAGACAGGAAATGACTGAAAAATGAACATATACGTGGACAGCCAGGCAGCGATAAAGGCGATTAACTCATATAGTATAAAATCCAAAAATGTCCCACAGAGCAGGTAAGCCATAGATAGGCTAGTCACAAATAGAAGACTGCATATCTATTCGGTACCTGGTCATAAGGGCATAGAAGGGAATGAATTGGCAGATGAGATTGCAAAAAAACGCTGTCTATTTACCACTTGAACAAGAAAACGACTTACAGAAACCCCTCGGAGAACTATTCAATGAAACGGACGGACACATGAGTAGGCAGATGAAATCAAGGCAAGGACTGCACATGTTAATTATAATAACAATTGTGAAATCTCCGAAGCGTAAAGTCGAAAAAAATTCTACAATAAATTCATAATATACCAGTATATAGAGTTTATAAACGATTGAGAATTTTCCGAAGCTAGAAGTAGAGGGAAAAACATAGCAATAGATAGAATTGTGTATGACTAAAGTAAGTTGTTGAAATTTCGATTGATTGAAAAATTAACGAAACTGGAAGAAACTGACAAAAATTGTGCACAGATTGATATAGTAATGTAAAAATTAGAGAATTACAAAATGTGTTCTATGGAAAATAAATCATGATTGATAAATTGTCGAAACTAGAAGTTGTACAAGAAGGTTGTAAAGTTACTATGGAAATGGGAACTTAAGCGAATAGAAGATACCTGAGTATTCATGCAACAAGAAAAAATGTAAAACACACTTTGATATATATTAAAGCCTTACCCAACCGAAACAGTGTAAATTCCATTAGAAACAGGTGTGGGCCTTTCAAGGATTTCAGATATCCAGGCAATATTGAAAACATCTCTCTCTGAAGTAGTTAGATATCAATAAGCAGAGAGCACTACCAGCTACTTATATACCCCGATTTATTGAGACTATCGTATACAACGGGAATACCAAATCAAACAGATCTGGCAATAATAGGCATACTTACCAAGAAAATCAAGTAAAACTCGTCTTAGGGTGCTATAAAGACACCGACCTGTTTCTGTCAGCTTCAGCAAAATAGAAGTATTCATGCCAAGTGAGGTGTCCCTGATAAGATTTCTGCTAAGATAATGTGTAGATAATAAACTATTCACACGATCCCATCCACGCTTATCCAATTAATATAAAAATTCTAGAAAATCATTACGGGACCAAACCACAATCACGAACTCGTTGGACTCGCTTTACATGGTCCACAATGAAAATGTTCAGGAATTCTTCTCAACTAAAAAGTCAGAGAAATTGGCGAACGCAACAAGTTACTTAACCAAACTATCTGAGGAGTCTACTCAGGATATTATTATTAGTAGTAGAAGAAGAACTATTGAAAGTTGTCGAGAATTTCCAATGGAATACAGTGGAATGATAATATGAAACTTGCGAAAAGCCCCCAAAGAACAACTTGAGATGTTTCCAACTGTATACAGCAATGGTGTGACTGACCAGCGCTAGCCAACATGTCTGAGGAACATTACATGTCAAAAATAATGGAAGGAGCATATGGAGGATCATGCGAAACAAAACTATCCAAGCTGCCAAAGTTAACCGTTCCAAATTTTAATGCCTGATCAATTTTCTCCATCGAGCTGGTTCAATGAGGAGACCCTCATTCAACCAGCTCTAATATGTTCAAATATGACTCAACGGCATATTGGAACACACAATTCACAAGGACATGCGGAATTCAGTTTCTACCCAGCTAATTGGGTTTCCTTGCCCCGAACTGGGTACCGATATCATAGACTATTTTTCTTCAAGCCGCCCTCTGTGGTCTAGACTCATACTCAGAGGGTGGCAGGTTGAATTTCTGCCACGGACTTGGTCTCAAAAATGCTTCTTTTTAAAAAATCTTTTCTTTTCGAGTCGAGTCGAGGGCCTCAGTTCCTTTTACTCGTTCCCCAACCATTTGCATCATAATTAATTATGTTATAAGATATAATAATAATAATATTTTCTTCATCTTCTTTATTTATTCCAGAGATGATATTAGGCAAACCTCAAAAGATGCAATATACTTTTGAATATGTTTTCTATACCAGCTTCGGACCTAAGGAAAGTATTTCGCTCATCTCTTTCGAATTATAAGTCATCTTCGGCGCTCATGTAAACCTTTTCCTATATATCAGCTTTGGTCCTAAGAAACAAGCTACTGTCCTATCCACCGAAAAATATGTCATTTTCGATCTCTTGAGCATATGTTGAAATGTTTTTGGACAATAGTTTCGATCCTAAGAAAATTGTTTCCATCATATGTAGGGAAAGAACTGTCTTCGCCGATTTCATACCTAAATAAAAATGTTTTCTGGCACCATCTTTGGTCCTAAGAAAAATGTTTCCACTCTCTTCACCGAAAAATATTTCATTGCCCATTTCTGGGTATACATTTTTTAGTTTACCTACTTCGATCCTAAAAAGAATGCTTCCGTCGTGGCAACCAAAAAAGTTGTCATTCCAAATCTCAGTGTCTATATACAAATTTTCTTTCACACCAGGTTTGGTAATATTCTGGTTACCAGCTCCAAATTTCCTTCTAACATTACCAAGAAAAGATCTTCGATCATTGCTTGGAGTAATCACGCGGCATACTCCATGGGGCAGACTCCATGAGGCCATCATATGGCGACGGGAGTCCGAACTGCATCTCCTGCCTGGAGGAAGAACAGGGCGGTATAGAGAAGTCTCTCAGTGCCTGCGTTTGTCAGTATATGGAGGCGCATATTAGGGCAGATGTTTTGAGAATGGATAATATACATTCCTTATCCCTGGACAGACTTCTGAGGTTCATAAAAGAATCAAAGAAGTTTGCAAAGGTGACTTCGCTATCACAATCGTCTATCTCCCCCTCCCCGTAAAAGTTTCCAGGCGTATAGGAACAATCAGGCATCAATGCCTGAGTGTTTGGAGGAGACCTCCTTCTTCGGCGGCTCTCTGGCCTACCCCACTTCTATCTATCTATATATCTATCTAAGGAGTTCCTTTTCAAAATTCTCTATCTCCCCCTTCCTCTAAATATTATTCCAGGCATACTGTACAATGGGCACCAATGCCTGAGTGATTGGAGGAGACCTCCTTCTTCGGCGGCTCTCCGGCCTACCCCACTTCTATCCATCTAAGGAGTTCCTTTTCAAAATTCTCTATCTCCCCCTAAATATTTTTCGAGGCTTACAGTACAATGGGCACCAATGCCGAGTGCTTGCAGACCTCCTTCTTCGGCGGCTCTCCAGCCTACCCCACTTCTACATATCTACCAGTTTCGGTAACATTCTGGTTCCAGCTATACAAATGGGTTAGTTCTGCGTCACCCTCTCAGTTTATTGCCTATTTCTGTTGTTTACATTTGCATCAACCGCTGGAAACTTCATATGAAATCTTTACAATGATACCATTCAAAGTTCTTGTGGATTTCGTTGTGGCTCCCGTGCGACCCACCACTAAGCTGCCAATGCCAATCTGATTATTGAGCAGCCATAGTTGGGTGCATAGCTTCCGAATGGCCCAAAATTGCTTGCTGCACGATTTCATTAAGCAAATGAGCAGAGAAAAGAGCGCTATCAAGCAGCAGCGTCCGTTCAAATGACTTCCATTCATAAAAGCGAACCGAAAATTGCATCTGAACGGCGGCAAATGGGTGCGCCAATAAGGCCACAAACGCCGTCCAACCCCAGCGCAAGAGAGCCGAGCAATATGGCAAGAAATTGTTTCCCACGTAAATTCCTGGCCTGTCATAACACAAATGCACCGCATCCAATGAAATCTTCAATAAAGCAGCTAATTTTCTAGCAGCGCCGAAAGCGTTTACGCACATTTGCGCCACCAGCGCTCAATGAGAGTCCGCACAAGCCCCCGCCCCAGCTGCAACTCTGTGGGCGTCGGGGCAAATTTGGCGAATGCACAAAATCGCCAAATCGCCAACAAAGTTCGCACACATGCTCGCCGAGAACTGCAAATCGAATGCGCCGCACAATTGTTCGCAATTAAAATTAGAAATAATCACAATTGCATTAGCATCTCTTAATTGAGGCGTAGCATGATGGATGCAACCAGCGGTGCTGCACATATGCTGTCCATCCGTTCCGTTCCGTTCCGTGCCGAGCCGAGCCGGCCCGCTGCACCATGCCGAACCCATCCACCGCCCACCGCCCAACGCCAAGATTTACACCAATTGTAATAAATTGAAAAGAAATTGGCATAAATTCATTCCGAGACATGAGCTGGCAATGATTTTGGCCACGTCGCTCTCAATAAGGTACGCGCTTGAAGTGCGGATACGAGTCCGCTGAGTTTGCTGGGCGATTATGTCAGCTAATTGTATCTGCCGCATATGCTAATGACAGTGGTCCGAACTGCAGAAATTTCTTGCAAAAACCCCAAATGTAAATAAATTAAAAGCAGACAATTGCGAATTGATGGATGAGCTCAATTGATGGATGAGTATTGGCGACTCCTCGCAATCGTTCGGGTTGTTGTGAGAAAATGTTCTCTCGAATGTCATAGAGGCTGACTGAGGACAGACGAGGGCGTTTCCCATACCCGCAAGAGTCCGCGAATTGGAAAGCTTACGTTCTTCCCCAAAAACGCCAACATTAAGGCTGCTTCTAAATAAAACAGAGGCTCTGGAACATGGTTTCAATGTAGGGAGATATTCAACGTTTCCATGACAAGCTCATAAACATGTCTTCAGAAGCATATCGGAGAACGAAGAATGGTGGTAGACAAGGAGATAGGAATCCTAAAAACACATAAATATAGAGATAAATAAAGAGATGGAGAATAGAGAACGATATAAAGAGGCAGTTAGATATAGAGAGGTAGATAAAATAGAGATAGCTAGGGAGATAGAGGAGAAGACAGATGTAATGATTAGACTAATATAAAGATGGAGAATAGAGAGCAAGATAAAGACACAACTAAAGATAGAGAGGCCAATAGAGAAGGAGATAAATAAGGTAATAGGAGATACAGAAGGTAATAAGAGATAAAGAAGGTAATAGGATACAAAGAAGATAATAAGAGATAAAGAAGGTAATAGGAGACAAAGAAGGTAATAAGAGATAAAGAAGGTAATAGAAGATGAAGGAGGTAATAGGAGATAAAGAAGGTAATAGGAGATAAAGAAGATAATAGGAGATAAAGAAGGTAATAGAAAATAAATAGGAGATAAAGAAGGTAGTAGAAGATAAAGAAGGTAATAGGAGAAAAAAAAGGTAATTGGAGATACTGAAGGTAATAGGAGATAAAGAAGGTAATAGAAGATAAAGAAGGTAATAGAAGATAAAGAAGGTAATAGGAGATAAAGAAGATAATAGGAGATAAAGAAGGTAATAGAAAATAAATTCATAAAAAATTAAGAAGGTAATAGGAGATGAAGAAGGTAATAGGAGATAAAGAAGATAATAGGAGATAAAGAAGGTAATAGAAGATAAAGCAGGTAATAGAAGATAAAGAAGGTAATTGGAGATAAAGAAAGTAATAGGAGATAAAGAAGATAATAGGAGATAAAGAAGGTAATAGAAAATAAATAGGAGATAAAGAAGGTAATAGGAGATAAAGAAGGTAATAGAAGATAAAGAAGGTAATAGGAGATAAAGAAGGTAATAGGAGATAAAGAAGGTAATAGGAGAAAAAGAAGGTAATAGGAGACAAAGAAGGTAATAAGAGATAAAGAAGGTAATAGGATATAAAGAAAGTAATAATATAATGAAAATATATGTAGAGATAGATAAAATATAAAGATTGAGGTTTACGATAGATTAGTAGATTGAAAGCCAGTTGGAGATAGAGAAAGAGATAGGCCGATAGAGAAGGAGATACAGAGATAAATACAGTTAGAGATAGAGAAGGAGATAGCTATGAAGATAGACATTGACATAGAGATGAGTGAAAGATAAAAAAGCTAGTTAAAGACAGGAAAGATAATAGATATGAAGATAACGGTTAAGATAAAGATAGAGATAAGGAAGTGAGTGAGCGAGAAAAAAATACGGCTAGAGATAGAGAGGGAGATATGTAGATATGAAGATAGACATTGACATATAGATGAGTGGAAGATAAAAAAGGTAGTTAAGGACAGCAAAGATGATAGAGATGAATATAGCGGTTAAGATAAAGATAGAGATAAAGAAGTGAGTGAGTGAGAAAAAATACGGTTAGAGATAGAAATAGATATAGAGATAGAAACGGAGATAAAAAAAACGTTATAGAGACAAGATAAAGTTAAAGATAAAGAAGGATATAGAGACAACGATAAAGTTAAGGATAAAGATTGGCATAGGGTGGGAGATAAAAAGGCAGTTAGAGATAGGAAGATATGGCTTTTCAACATTTAAAACACGTAAGGGGATGATGCTAATGTTCGAAAGACGCTGAGGTTTTGTGATGAACTCCATACTGAGCCCTTCCAATTATACCGAACCGAGAGTGTTCATTGAAGAAGCTGTGGGGAATTCCACCTATAGACACCCTCAGCTGAATCGGCTCGCAAGCGTATGAAAAGAAGAAGAACTAAGGAAAAGCAGTGGAGCGCTAACTTGCTAAATGAAAATATTCCTGTAACCGGACCTCGACAGGAGAGAAGATAGTAAGATGGAAATTAAGATAGAGATGAAGATAGAGATAAAGAAAGTGATAAAGATAGCATTTAAAGATAGAGATAGAGATAAAGATAGAGATAAAGATAGAGATTAAGATGGAGATAAAGATAGAGATAGAGATTGAGATAAATATAGAGATAAAGATAGAGATTTAGATAAAGATGGAGTTGAATACTGATGTGATAATGGGTATAGGAATATGTATGATAAATGAATAGAGCTGGATAAATGTAGTAAAGCGATAGATTAGAAATGGAGATGAAAGCGATGGATTAGAAGAGGATATACAAATGGCGATATAAATGGAAAAATAAATGAAGATACAATTGGAGATCAAATGTAGATACTGATAGAAAGAGAGATAGATGTGGAGATAGAGATAGATATGGATATAAATATGCAGATTGAGATTGATATGGACTTATAAGTACAAATAGGGATACAGATACACATGGAGAAAAGGTAAATATGGACATCAAATTGATATGGAGATAGAAATAAAAATATAAATGGATATTAAAGTAGAGATATTAATGCAGATAGAGGTGAATATGAAGATGCCACAGAAGATAATTGATAAAAATAGGGATAAAATTAATATTGGTGAACATAGAAATAGATATCAATGTAGAGATGGATGTGTTAGAAATATAAATGGAGAAGGATACAAGTTTGACCTCTGAGACAATCGTTATGGTGCTGGGCTTGACCACGCTGCAACTCTGGGAAGTCAAACAATATTCTGCAAAACTTGCTGCTACTGATACAGACCTCTGTGTTACATTCCATAGGCATTCCAGAACTACCTTGACTTGGTGCAATAAGGATCTCAGAGGCCGCGGTACATTTTATGAATCTGGTACCGATTGTAGACTTCGTGACCTTCTCTAGTTATAATATTTGTTCTATCAACATGAATTTCCTTCAATTCATCTTGCACAATAATCAATCAATGTACTTGTGGTTGCATCATGCTCCTCCATACATCATAGTCACAATCACACAAATTGTTTACAATTGAAATTGTGTGAAAAAGAAGAATAATTTATTTAGAGACGTGAACGTGTTGCGCCACTGCACGAACGACGTCATTGGAAAGCGCACAAAATCTTTAAAAATAACCCTTCATACTTGTATACGAGAATCATGTGACATCAGATGCTTCGGCAGTTGGCTCTGAGGCACACACACACAGGCACAGCCACAAGCATGGGCGGACGGACGTGCACGCTAATGTATAGAAATAAAAATACCTCATAGCAATAACGAAATAGCGAAACATTCCTAAGTAAACTTGTACGATACCAACAACAATAAAAGCAACAAAACAGCGCAATCACAAGAGCGGTCCATTTAATTGCCAATAGGCGAATCGGCCAATTTCAGAAATAGGTAATGAAATGGATTACAGAAATATGCCAGACAAACAGACAGACCCGCATGTAAAACGCACTTTCGTTTTCAGTTCTATATACGGTACAAACAAGTCCGGAAGAGAGGGAGAGAGCGTGAGAGAAAGAGAGAGATATATAGAAAGGATGATTGTAACGGAGCCAGGTCTACATGGGATCACACGTTTCTTTTTATTCTATACTTCTTTACTTGGTTGTCGTACTCACCTCCAATATTGGCGATTGATTCTCTAGAGGCACTAGCGGTTTCTCCGGGACGGGTCGCGAGGCAAAATAATAAGCTGTGGCTGCGGCGAGGCCGGTTATTGTTAGAGCGCCTGCAGTACCACCAAAATAGTGTAGATAACCATCTACTTCATCGACTGCAAGAACAGAAAAGAAACAAGGACATTCAATTATTATTATATTATTATTATTTTTATTATTATTATTGTTATATATTTTATATATATATATATATATATATATATATATATATATATATATATATATATATATATATATATATATATATATATATATATATATACGAGGTGTGATCAAAAAATAACCGTTATTTTCATATTTTCGTGAGTTACGTATGTTCGATGTTCACATTTTTTTTCTGTTATGTTGGTACAAATGTCTGTTATATATGTTGGCAATACCAACCATTTTGGATTGTCAGTTTGTTTTTGACAGATAAAAAGGTTAGTCGTGTTTTGGTGTGCTCTTCGATTTTGTACTATTCGAAAAAAATGGATCAAAGAAACTGTATTCAGTTTTGTGTAAAAAATGAAATTAAATGCGCAAGGACATTTGAAATGTTGACTGGCCTTTGGCGAGTCTACTATGAGCAGAGCACATGTTCAATTGTGGTATAACCGGTTTAAGGAAGGCCGAGAAGATGTCAATGACGATGCTCGTCCTGGTCGCCCGAGCACGTCAACATCCGATGAAAACATTGACGCAGTGAAGAAAATGATTTTGGATAATCGTCGAATCACTATCAGAGAGGTTGCTGATGATGTTGGCATATCGTTCGGCTCATGCCAAGCAATTTTTACGGATGTTTTAGGCATGAAACGTGCGGCAGCGAAGATTGTTCCAAAATTGCTAAATTTTGAGCAAAAACAACGTCGCATGGACATCGCTCAGGAGCTGTCTTTGGCCAAAAACAAAACCGTTATCATGCCTCAACCACCGTATTCACCGGACTTGGCCCCCGCTGACTTTTTCCTCTTTCCAAAACTGAAGACACCGATGAAAGGAAAGCGTTTTGCTACGATTGAGGAGATAAAAGAAAAATCGAAACAGCAGCTGTTGGCGATACCAAAAAAAGTGTTTCAGAAGTGTTTCGAGGATTGGAAAAAACGCTGGCATAAGTGTATTATATCTGAAGGGAATTACTTTGAAGGGGACAAGATAGTTGTTGATGAATAAATAAATACTTTATTTTTTTATCACACCTCGTATATATATAAATATATATATATATATATATATATATATATATATATATATATATATATATATATATATATATATACAATATAATATATATATATATATATATATATATATATATATATATATAATATATATATATATAACAATATAACGGTTATTTTTTGATCACACCTCGTATATATATAAATATATATATATATATATATGCATATATATATATATATACATATATAAATATATTTATATACATAGTTATATACATATATAAATATATATATATATATATATATATATATATATATATATCCACGCCTCCTTTGCTGTTATAAACTCAATTGAAATTTGCCTTATTTAACACTAAAATACATTTTCTACATAATCTACATTTATACCAGTTTTCAATTACTTTAAATTGTATGCTTATTTCCAATATTCTACATTTTCTATTTATTATCATTCCGCAAAACATATTATTTTACATTATTATACATTTTCTACATAATCTATATTTATACCAATTTTAAATTATTTAAAATTGTTTGCCTATAACAAATTTTCTACATTTTCTATTTATTATCCTTCTGCAAAACGTATTATTTTACATTATTATAGATTTACTACATAATCTACATGTCTACCGATTTACAATTTTTTCACATTTTTTGCCTATTGCAAATTTTTCTACATTTTCTACTTATTATGCTTCCGCAAAACATATTTTTTACATTATTATACATTTTCTACATAATCTACATGTGTACCAATTTACAATTTTTTTTAAATTTTTGTCGACTACAAATTGTCTACATTTTCTACTTTTTATCATTCCGCAAAACGTATTATTTTACATTATTATAGATTTACTACATAATCTACATGTCTACCGATTTACAATTTTTTCACATCTTTTGCCTATTACAAATTTTCTACATTTTCTACTGATTATCCTTCCGCAAAACGTATTATTTTACATTATTATATATTTTCTACATAATCTACATTTATACCAATCTTTCATTACTTTAAATTTTTTGCCTATTACACACCTTCTACATTTTCTACATTTTCTACTTATTATCTTTCCACAAAACATACTATTTTACATTATTATACATTTTCTACATAATCTACATTTATACCAATTTTCAATGATTTTAGATTTTTTGCCTATTACAAATTTTCTACATTTTCTACTGATTATCCTTCCGCAAAGCGTATTATTTTACATTATTATATATTTTCTACATAATCTACATTTATACCAATCTTTCATTATTTTAAATTTTTTGCCTATTACAAACCTTCTACATTTTCTACTTAATTTCCTTCCACAAAACATACTATTTTACATTATTATACATTTTCTACATATTCTACATTTATAGCAATTTTCAATGATTTTAAATTGTAGCCTATTGCAAATATTCTACATATTCTACTCAGTATCCTTCCTCAAAACGTATTATTTTATATTATTATACATTTTCTACATAAAATACATTTATACAAATTTCCAATAATCTACATTTTTGTCTATTGCTAATTTTCTACATTTTCTAATTATTATCCTGCCACACAACGTATTAGTTTACATTATTATACATTTTCTACATAATCTACATGTACATCAAATTTTCAATTATTTTAAAGTTTTTGTCTATTACAAATTGTCTAAATTTTCTACTTATAGTAAATGCGTTCCACGTTTTCTACATGCACACGTAGAATATTCAAACTAAGCACCAATTATGCACAATTGTGGGTAGAAAAATGTTTGGATACTTACGCAAATATGTGATGTTACTCATGATGAAGTGATTCACGTAGGCCAACACAGACTTTTCCGGTGACATTAGAGGCGTTTTTGGTAATATTTTGTTATAGGCTGAGTTCGTGTAGAGACACCTGATCTATCGTAGTTACTTTATCTATTTAAGTTTAAAGGTATTTTTATGTGAATTTATTTAATTGTTTTTAATTATGGGGTTAAAGTAATGCTCTATTAAGGAGTAAAGTTAAAAACTTTCAATTTGTTTTTATCTGTTATACTAATTTTAATAAATGTTCATAAATATATTTCTTTATATTGTATATATTATTAAAATTCCTGCTACTTTATGGAATGTGACAGCGCTGAGAAAGATCTGAAAATATAAAAAATATAATATTTTTGTTAATATTTTTATAAATAAATAATCAGGTAAATTTTTAATTAATATATTTATAATTATATTATAATTATATTATATAAAACAAGTTTATTTTTAACTTTTATCATGTTATGAATTGTCACTCCAAAAGAGTTTCAAAAGTAATACCAGGAAACACTTCGATTTTGGTCTGGTAACTGCAACAATTTTGGAGTCCATTCCTTATAAGACTATCGTGAAGCGAACTTATCATGGTTCAGCTCAAACACGTGCTGGAATATAAATTGATTTAGATTGATTCCCATTTGTGGCAGGAAGTTTCTTCCTACAGACCAATTTCTGTTATCAATGTTATAGAAATTGTTCATCAACATCATCAATCAGCAAATGGAAGGCTTGATTTATAGGCTGAATAAAGACTTCAACTCATTCGAGTGTTTGAGCTATCAGCAAATTTCTGAAAGTGACTACATTAAAGCTTTCAGGCTTCAGAAATTAAGATGGAGATGGAGATATAGATAAAGATAGAGATAAAGATAGAGATAAAGACAAATATAAAGATAGAGATAAAAATAGAGATAAAGATGGAGATAAATATAGAGATAAAGATAGAGATTTAGATAAAGATAGAGATAAATATAAAGATAGAGATAAAGATGGAGATATCGATAGACATAAATATAGAGATTTAGATAAAGATAGAGATAAAGATAGAAATACAGATAGAGATAAAGATGGAGATAAAGATAGAGATAGAGAAAGAGATAAACATACAGCCAAAGATAGACATAAAGATAGAGATTGAAATAAAGATGGAGTTGAATACTGATGTGATAATGGGTGTAGGAATATGAATAACAATTGAATAGAACTGATATACGTAATAATAAAGAAAGCGATGGATAAGAAATGGAGATGAAAGCGATGGATTAGAAAAGGATATACAAATGGAGATATAAATGGAAAAATAAATGAAGATACAATTAGAGATGCAAATGTAGATACTGATAGAAAGAGAGATAGATGTGGAGATAGATGTGGAGATAGATGTAGAGATAGATGTGGAGATAGATGTGGAGATAGATGTGGAGATAGATGTGGAGATAGATGTGGAGATAGATGTGGAGATAGATGGATGATGGATATAAATATGCAGATTGATTGATTTTTTCAACACTCTCCACCCAACATTTTTGCAGGAGACTTGCATGCCAAGCATACGCTTTGGGGCTCTCGGCTTATAAACCCAAAAGGAAGGCAGCTGTACTCTGCCGTAACTAATACGACAAATAAACTAGATATTATATATACTGGTATACCCACTTACTGGCCATCTGATTCTAGCCAAATTCCGAACCTAATCGATTTTGGCGTCACTAGAAACATTGACGGAATCATCTCAGCGGAAGAATGCTTCGACTTATCGTCAGATCATTCCCCTGTTATAATTAACTTACAGAAACATCACATAGGTAATGCACAGCCAATGAACATAACAAACCGCAAATCCAGTTGGCTAAAATATCGCCATCTAAAGACCGATCCACTGTTAAAAACAGCAGAGGATATAGACTTCCTGGTTGACGAACTTAGCGCAATACTGGTCTCTGCAGCCGAGCATGCAACTAATGCAACTAATTCATCTTCGTACTCGAAAAGAACTGTCACTTCCGGAGATATTGATGCGCCGGCAAGAGACAGAACAGACGCACTAGAAAAGAGTGGATCAATCGAAACATGTTGAAGCAAAAACTAGCTGAAGCTGATCAATGTCTAGGAGAAGCCCTTAGAAATCAGAGGGATATAAGTTTAAGAGAGAAACGGGCACAACTTGTTCCCAAGTCACCAATTTGGCTTTCGGAGAAAACATGGAACAATTGAGCAAGTGCCCCGAATCACCAATGCCTTTGAGTCTAAGCAGTTCTGTTCTGCCATATTCTTAGACTTGGCTCAGACATTCGATAAGGTTTGGCACGACGGACAAGTTGAAACAAACGCTTCCTGGGGAATTCCACACTACCCTTTAATCGTACATTAGAGAGAGAACATTTTTAGTGAACTGCAACGAATCCACATCGAATCTGGTGTACCCCAAGGTAGTGTTCTCGGGCCTTTGGTCTTTGAAGTTTTTTTTACGGCTGCTGTTCCGACAGATGAAAATACAAAAGTCTGTACTTTTGCTGACGACACTGCGATACTATGCTCTCACTCAGTAGCAGACGCTAGTCAGAGTCGAAGAGAACATTTGTGGACCACTCCACAGCACTGGTTCTAACTCACCTCCTTAAAAAAACAAATGTATTCAATTTGAGCAATTTGCTCCCAGGCGGATCTCTGATAGAAGTTTGATTCAATAGGCATATACATGATCTATGATGAATCAAGAACCACGAAATTTCAGAAAATAATACGGACAATAATTTAGAAAATGTAAGAGAAAAAAAAACAATTCTCTAGATATATTCTGTAGATATATGCAGGCACACATACCAGAAAATAGATCCTCCAAACTATACCGAAATGAATACCGCGTAGACAGCTAGCCTGGGACACCACCAACCGAGAGCACTGAAGAATAACTGATTATGGAAGTTTATTTCAAAGTGCTCTGCGGGTATATTAAAGTTCCTTGCATAGACCCGCTGATAATTGTTGGGAAAATATTATGGCCAGCAGCCCGACCTGCTATCAAACCAATTAAATATTTATATCTACAATTCATTCACTCAACTGCAATAATTTAGCAACTGCCAATACTCGCCTTCCAGTAGGAAATGGTATCAGTGATTCACTGACCTTTACCGATTGATCAGGAAAGTGGTCACGGGTCGCTGAGTGTATGCATGAATGTCTGTACTGATTGACCAGGAAAGTAGACACGGGTCGCTGAGTGTATACATGAATGTCTGTACTGATTGACCAGGAAAGTAGACACGGGTCGCTGAGTGTATACATGAATGTCTGTACTGATTGATCAGGAAAGTAGTCACGGGTCGCTAGGTGTATACATGAACGTCTCTACTGATTGACCAGGAAAGTGGTCACGGGTCGCTAGGTGTATACATGAACGTCTCTACTGATTGACCCGGAAAGTAGTCACGGATCGCTGAGTGTATACATGAAAGTCTCTACTGATTGACCAGGAAAGTGGTCACGGGTCGCTGAGTGTACACATGAATGCCTGTACTGATTGATGTTGCAGACTACGCCTGATTCTTGGTGGTGGTGATTTGTTTGCCACTTGATCATGATCTAATATGACCCACTTCTGGACTGTGTAAGTTTACGTAGATTCTTATTTATGAATGCAATAAATATGTCCTATTAGGTAGGAGTGGCCTGGATTAATCACATCAATGTCTAATTGGTAGGTAGGTAGGTAGGTAGGTAGGTAGGTAGGAGTGGCCGCCTAGTTTGCCAAGAGCACACTTGAGCACACCCAATGGCCCATTGTGATACCACGACGTGGCGCCGTTCAAGCACTGATTAAAGAGTTCTCTTACTAGGGATGGTGATAGTCAGCGTAAGGACAGAGCCGGGGAAAGGCACGACTCCCTCATTATATTGCAGGAAATCATCCTGATAGTTTGATGAACCTTAACACCCCTCTGCCAGTCGGCCCCATCAAACTGTAGCTCCCCGCTGTCAGCCCCGACCATTTCCGCTATCAGCCGCGCCTCCACTAGCAACCCAATTCTCCGGCGTTATCTTCCCATCAGGGTCAATTCTGTCGATGATAGCCACCTGTAGCTCCATAGGTGATTCGAAGGAGGCCTTGCTACCAGTATGTCCCTAATATTAAAGGATGACAGCTCTATTAGACTTGTAAGAAATGTGGCACCAAAGGTGCGATGTCTTCTGCTGCTCAAGGATGGGCAGTTACATAAGAGGTGGAGAACCGTCCCGTCCTCCTCCTCGGAACCACAGCCTCGGCAAAAATCGTTTGAGGGTAAGCCCTATCTTTCTGCATGCTTTCCCAGTATGCAGTCAAAACCGATACAGTTGTTAACATTGATACACGATCAAGTCGAAGAAGTTGAATGGTTCTGTATTTGTCCATTCTTGCCTAACTGAGTTTAGCCGTGTGGCAGGATTCCTCGTCAACCCAGGATTTGTAGGCGTCAGTCAGATATTTCCGTTTGATATCGAACTTGGCTGTTACCAATGGGATGCCGATATTTACGGAGGGCTGAATTTCGTGCAGTAGCTTGTCTGCCTTGACAAGCTCGTCCGCCTCGCAGTGTGATATCATTTAATTTCATGTCACTTTATATGAAAATAGTGTTCATAGGAAAGTAATTAATTTACTTTTTCTGAGTTTAACAAAAATTGAATTTTCCCCCAATATTCAGTACTGATGACTTGTCATCTAAGACCTTACACATACATGGCTACATTTATCATATTCTCAGTTAACAATTCTTTGTAAACTATCGTCATGCCTTCGCTGATTTCCAAGTGGGTCACATTGAACAAATATCAATAATAATAAAATGATGGTGTACATACTTACAGACATATGTACACCCTCATACACCCTCATACACCCACACAGACCCACACACATTCACCAACACACACTCTCACACACACTCCCTCGCAAGCACACACAAAAAGGCAGACAGGCGCTCGTAAGCCAACTTACAATGTATGTCATGCCATGTCAGTAAAAAGCCGCATCGTACGATTCTGGCTTACGTGCCACGTCGCGGAGCCGCCAGTTCACCTGTGCAGTTCCTTTTTTAATGCAAAATCAATTCCGTTGGTACGCCGGCTCTCTGCACCCTCGTTCTCTTTGCTCCTCTGCGTTATTTAACTTAGAGCTGACTATAAATATGCGAGTGAAGCCGCAAATAGAAAGGGCAATAATACTACCCTCGCTTCAGCAGTATATGAGGCAATAGATTTTTCTCTGTGGTCAAGAAGTCGTCGACTCTTCACTTTCATTGCACTACGACAAATCGTTCTTCCACCAATACGCTAAATTTAAATCCAACCACTTCTCCCTGATCCTACGTCCATATTAAGAACCAATTACAACAGACTAGTTTCAATTCTTTTCCGGTTTTTTTTGTTATACCTATCATAATAGGCATTCTCTATTTCATCCATCATGTCCATACCATATTTAACATCAACTTAAGGTTCTTCCTCTAAGGTCCAATTTGGTTCCCATCAAACTCCCGAAAGTGGAATTCTTAAGCCGATACTTTCGGGCCCAAAGAAGAACATTGTTGTACGAAGCGGGAGCCAACTCCTAATCTCGCAATTCACTCATAAACTTAGACGAAAAATTGATACTTTTAAGAGATATATTTGTCAGCTGTATATATATAATATATATATATATATATATATATATATATTTATGATATAAATCTTCTACATCCCTCAGTCCATTGGTTGCATGTTTCCCCAGTCGGTAGCTGACAGTTGGGCACTGGCAGTGAAAGTGACACATTGCCGCCCCCTCCCTTTGCACCTCTGCGCGAAAAAGGAAGAATCACCCTTTTTGTTGTGTACCTAATAGGGATCATGGGGCAATCACACCCACAGTATATCAAGAACAAAAACAAGAAATCCTATAGACCTCTCGCTCTCTTTAGTACTGATTTGTTTCGATACCTTGCGACATGAGTTACAGTTCTCATTGACCCATGGGTCTCATTGGTCAATTGTTTCTGAGTTGCTGTGCTCATTTGCATTAATACATAGTATCCTAGTCTAGCAATGACTTGCAGTTTGCCTTAGGAGTACCCATGAAGTCGTTATCAAGAGGAGGCTGCAACCGAGATGATGTTTCAGCTGACCAAGTTAGCCAGTAACCGCGGTTGGTCAAATAGAACGCTGAAATATATTCAGTCAACTACTAACTTAGAGACAAGGCAAGACCGTTATTAAACAGAAATGATGGCAGTCAGATAATTAGGTGACAATTCCATCAGATACTTACGAGTATTCCCCTCCTGAGAGTTTGGGCAATCCAAATGAACTGCTGACTATCCGCTTTATTTTCGTACAATTTAGAGTCCTTGTTCTAGATGTCATTAGTTACATTCGAGCATTTCTCCTTTACCTAACATTCGCAGCTAATGGGTCCCTCCGATTCGGGATTTCTCCAGCAGCAATGCATTGGTGTCTGTAAGAATTTAATAAAGGGAGCAGTATTCAAATCCAAGAAAGCTTTCAATAGTCCATGCAACAATCGCACTTTCCTTTCGGTTGATCTCGGCAGGTAGTACTTTTTTTGTTTTGATGAATAAGTCTGAACCTGTGTTCAAGCATTCACCACCAAAAATTCTGTCAGATTGAAGGTCTGGTGGTCAGATTGTTTCCAGCATCCACCCCCGTCAAGCAACTGGTATCAATATTTCATATACGATATATCCGTATGATTTCTTTGCGAAAGTTAGTTCTATAACTATGGCTTTTAGGATGAACTCCCTCTCACTGCAGACATCGCCCAATTCCATCAGACTTCCTTCGAATTCTTCTAATGTAGACTTGACTCTATTCTGAAGCCTTCCACAATGAGCGATTGTATGTGCTTAGGTGTGCTTTTGCGTAGAAGGCTGCCACTCCTACCTAAAGCCTTCGAATTTAGTGTGCACATCCCCCACATAGCTTCACAACTCAACTTACTATCATAAAAATGAGACAGCCGTCAAGCCCGACTTAAATGAGTTGTAACTCTTATATACAGTTGGGTAACAAGCTAGAAGGTAGAATGCATAACGATGTTCCCTAAGAAAGATATAGATCTCAACCTTATCTCTTCGAGAGAGTGAAACATATGGGTTAGTGCAATAGATCCTTATAGGCCGCGGCACTAGTACTTCCTGAAATAAATAATAATAATATCTCTTCGTTGATCAAAGCACTGCAGCGACTTGTTCGGAAAGTTGAAATATGTCAATATAATATTTTCATCAGTGCTATTAGTAGGGATGGTTACCTCTAATATAGTCCTTGAATGCCATTCTTCTCAGGCATTTTGGTATACGGATTTAGCGCCCACTCGGTTTGCTGACCTTCCTCCTGCTATATTACCATACTATCCATGAATACCCATAACTATACGAGGGGTACTATTTATATTTCGGGAATAGCATTGTCATGATGGAGAATGATTCGTCTTTGGCGGTTGGTTTTACGAATTTCTCCGAAGACTTCCGGCAAACAAATGGTCGTGTACCATTCAGAATTGACCGTCCTACGTTGCTCAAGCGGAACAGTGGCCACATGCCCCATTCGGCCGAAGAAACAGGCGACCATTTGCTTCCCTGTGCTTCTTCCACGAACAACTTTTGTTGGATTTAGCTCGTCTTGGAAGACCCACACGGTCGATTGTTGTTTTGTTTCCGGCTCATACGCATATATCCTTGATTCGTCACCTGTCACGATTTTATTCACGTCTTTTGAAGCACCACGGTCGAACTTTTTAATCATTTCCTTCCACCAATTGACACGAGGCCTTTTTTGAGCGATTGTCAAATTATGTGGGACCCAACGCGAACAAATCCTTTTTACAGCCAAATGTTCATGCAATATTGAATGTATGGAAGTGGAAGTAATGCCCAAGGTGTCCCCTATCTCACGTTATGTCGCATGGAGATCTTGCATTATCACTTCACGCACTGCACCGATGTTTTGTGGCACAACAACCGATTTTGGACGACCTTCACGGAGTTCGTTGGCGACCGAACTACGACCACGATTGAATTGACTATACCAGCGATATACTGTGGTTTTTGATGGTGCTTTATCGCCATACAAAGAACTGAGTTCATCGACACATTCTTGTTGAGATAATCCACGTCGAAAGTTGTGAAAAATAATCCAACGAAAACCTTCTCTTGAAATTTCCATTTTTTGGCCAAATTGATTTTCTCAACTCACTTTAAACAAAGCAAACAGCACTTGTACATCAACACGTTGTGAGTACGTTTATGCTAGAAAATGTCAAACTTCATTATGGTGTTGCCAGATTTTAGCTATTGACATTAGTGTTGCCAGTTCGCTGAATATAAATAGTCCCCTCGTATACTTCATATAGAACTCACCAAAGCTAGCTAGATGCATCCATAGTTAAGTTGGCGAAGCAGCGGCATCAGCTAAAAATGCTCCAAAATTCTCGTCTGATCTTGCTAAGGATATACTTAATCCAGAAAGAGGTTATAACGCAGCAGCTGCACAGGGCAATGGACTTAGTGTGCCTCTTTTGACTTTCGTAGAAGGTTTCATTATGTGGAAGCCATATACCGGTGCATTTTGGGTCCAATAAGGATATATCGAATCAAGAAAGAGGTTATAACGCAGCAGCTGCACAGGGCAATGGACTTAGTGTGCCTCTTTTGACTTTCGTAGAAGGTTTCATTATGTGGAAGCCATATACCGGTGCATTTTGGGTCCAATAAGGATATATCGAATCAAGAAAGAGGTTATAGCCCAGCAGCTGCACATGGCAATGGACTTAGTGTGCGTCTTTCGTAATGTGGCAGCCATTTACCGGTGCATTTTGAGTCCGAAGATTCCATCAAGGGCAATTCTTTTTCTAATGACTTCGCTAAAGTAGCATGTGCGGACGGTAGGGTACCAGTACAAGTAATAGACGCTTTCGATTGACTTTACCGCTCAGCAACTGGAAGGGGAACTGAACAATTCCCCCGGGTATCGCAGCTTTTTCTTCCGACGCTTTCAATAGTATTTAAAGGGAATGGTTGGATGGTATTCTACACAACTTTTATGTGCCTTTCGGGAACGTGCCCTCTTCAGACTTAAACTCAATACTAACCGCCAGACTTGATGTTGTTGTGATTGTTCTTTAATTTAAGTTGTTGTTGTTCTGCTCTTTAAATATTCCTGTTGCCCTCCTCCACTGCTCTCGGATACAATGAGCGACATTCTGTCCGCCGTGGCGCACACGGTGGCGGAAGAAAGCGGGCAAAAATCAATAAAAGTTCTGCTGTGTTATTGATTCCTATTATTGGCGGCGTACACTTCCTATATGCAGCAGACACACACACACACACACACACACACACACACATATGCAGTTCTTTGTAATTGCAACGGAGCACGTGTCGCTTTCGAATATAAATTGCTCTAAATTACCTCATAAATTGGCAAATGACAGTCAAGTCGCATGATTTTGTCTTTGATTTTTCACCGCATGCCAGGCGAGCACACAACCAACCAACTTCATAGACACAAACACACTCACACACACGCACATACTCATACGTACGTACACACCTATGAATAGGTAAAAAATCGATGCTGACCTCTTCGAATGGTCTCGGGGCTGAATGCGTCACTGCAGGTATTATTCAAATAAATAGAAGTTCAATTTTTAGACATAATGCTGGGAATTTGTGCATCTGACGCGATTGTCAGCGAAACGGAGCAGCAGAACGTCAGAGCACCAGTTTCTGAACGGGGAATTAATTATAGAGTAACTTTTAATAAATGGCCGGGATAGCAATTAGGAAAATTAGAGATAATAGGCCTATAATATATTCTGAATTAGAGGCTTTGCAATGACCTTGGGGCAAAAGGAGTACACGTGGAATGTAAATTTTTTAAAATATCCCACAACAGGCAATAATGCGTCGTCACTTCTGAGGGGAGTAAAGAGGTAAAGGGTAAATTTGTATGATGTTTCAACTCTCAGTGGTATAACTAGTGCCAGTTGACATTTCTCAAATGGCGAGTACCAAAATTTCGTATCAAAGTTTCATACCAGAGTTCTGTATAGTCCCTGGAATCGTTCACTTTCACTTTCACATTGCTCTAGATGGATCAAAAGATAAGTGTTCTTCGGTCACTGTGTCAGAGAGCGTCATGGGCATGAACTGGTATGCGATGTGGTGCCACTTGCACTCGCCACTTGTATCGATAGCCAAGAATTTTCGACGCTTCATCACCACAATCATCATTTATTCAAAGAGTTCGATTTAAATGACATTAAAATGAAGACTACGTGTCGCATCAATCTGAGACTACTTTCATGTCTAACAATCAAACAGTGACCCATCAGTACCCCTATTACATATGTAATATCGTGGCTATTAGATTTCAACAGCAGTTTTCAACGGCCGTGATTCCATTCCGGCCAAGTTTGTCGACTTGTTAGGCAGGATGATAACTGTTCCCATCAAACATTTGCCACTTCGACAGTGTATCTATCTATAAGAAATTTGCATGTTGCTAAAGGTATTGGTAATGGAACTTTATCCGGAAGGATAGTTAATGTTGTTCCCTCCCTGCAATTGCCCTCAATATCCCTATGGACCATGTTTATATTAAAGTATTCGTATTCAGATAATTCAATTAATACTTTATGGCAATTGTCTACGGTTTTCGACGATTGTCGTACTGCCTCCAGCGATCTTTAGATATACTTTTAATAAGAAAATGGACTTATAAAAGGGACTATATCTGACTTCACTTGAACAATTTATACCAGTACGATATATTAGCTTACTCGTACTAGAATGTTGCAACTCAACTGCATACAAAAAGGTCAGTTTAGTATCTCTCTGTAAGTTCTTGAAATATGCTCTTATCGGCGTATACAAAGCGGTTGTGTTGGTCGCTCCACTTTCGCCAAAGACTCGCTCGAATCGTGCTGGTCTCCAGTATCCCGTTGGACGTATTCACCGTTTATTGCGTAAAGGCAACTATGCGGAACGATTAGGTGCGGTAGCTCCCGTGTATTTGGCAGCTGTGATGGACTACTTGGGTGCCGAAGATCTTGAATTGACTGGAAATGCTGCTCGTGACAACAAAAAGACAAGAATCATTCCCCGTCATTTGCAACGACGAAGAGTTGAATACACTGTTTTCAGGAGTTAGCATTGCTCAAGGGGTGGTGTCCTACCAAACATCCAAGCCATACTCTTGCCAAAGAAGACTGAGAAAAAAAACATACTAAAATGTGAATTATTCAACCAGGAACAGAAACCAGGAACAGGAACCAAGAACCAGGAACGTAGCAATCAGACCCAATTACCCATTTGTGTTTGCCTTTATCCGGAAGATCGCACACGATACAGTGCGATACAAAAAGTAGGATTTGGATAATCTCCTCCTTGAACTTGCGTTCATTGGGAATGGCCTTCAGTCAGAACCTTTAGCAAATCTGGGGGCTAACATTCGACCATCTAAAAAACTTCACCCATGTATTCTTTTAGGTTTTTGAGATATACAGACAGGCGAACAGGAAGTACTGAGAGACGAACAGGAAGTAAGAGACTGACGAATAAGAAGTAGAGACAGGCGAACAGGAAGTAGTGACAGGCGAAGAGGAAGTAAGTGATAGATGAACAGGAAGTAAGAGACTGACGAATAAGAAGTAGAGACAGGCGAACAGGAAGTAAGTGACAGGCGAATAGGAAGTAAGTGATAGACGAACAGGAAGTAAGAGACTGACGAATAAGAAGTAGAGGCAGGCGAACAGGAAGTAAGTGAGAGACGAACAAGAAGTAAGTGACAGACAAACAGGAAGTAAGAGACTGACGAATTAGAAGTAGAGACAGGCGAACAGGAAGTAAGTGAGAGACGAACAAGAAGTAAGTGACAGACAAACAGGAAGTAAGAGACTGACGAACAGGAAGTACTGACAGAGGAACAGGAAGCAAGTGACAGGCGAAGAGGAAGTAAGTGATAGACGAACAGGAAGTAAGAGACTGACGAATAAGAAGTAGAGGCAGGCGAACAGGAAGTAAGTGAGAGACGAACAAGAAGTAAGTGACAGACAAACAGGAAGTAGAGACAGGCGAACAGGAAGTACTGACAGAGGAACAGGAAGCAAGTGACAGGCGAATAGGAAGTAAGTGACAAGCGAAAAGGAAGTAGTGACAGGCGAACAGGAAGTAAGTGATAGAGGAACAGGAAGTAGCGACAGGCGAACAGGAAGTACTGAAAGAGAAACAGGAAGCAAGTGACAGGCGAATAGGATGTAAGAGACTGACGAATAAGAAGTAGAGACAGGCGAACAGGAAGTAAGTGGCAGGCGAACAGGAAGTAAGTGACAGGCGAATAGGAAGTAAGTGATAGACGAACAGGAAGTAAGTGACAGACGAACAAGAAGAAAATGACAGACAAACAGGAAGTAAGAGACTGACGAATAAGAAGTAGAAACAGGCGAACAGGAAGTACTGACAGAGAAACAGGAAGCAAGTGACAGGCAAATAGGAAGTAAGTGACAGGCGAATAGGAAGTAAATGACAAGCGAAAATGAAGTAGTGACAGGCGAACAGGAAGCAAGTGACAGGCGAATAGGAAGTAAATGACAAGCGAAAATGAAGTAGTGACAGGCGAACAAGAAGTAAGTGACAGACAAACAGGAAGTAGAGACAGGCGAACAGGAAGTACTGACAGAGGAACAGGAAGCAAGTGACAGGCGAATAGGAAGTAAGTGACAAGCGAAAAGGAAGTAGTGACAGGAGAGAGGAAGTAAGTGATAGACGAACAGGAAGTAAGAGACTGACGAATAAGAAGTAGAGGCAGGCGAACAGGAAGTAAGTGAGAGACGAACAAGAAGTAAGTGACAGACAAACAGGAAGTAGAGACAGGCGAACAGGAAGTACTGACAGAGGAACAGGAAGCAAGTGACAGGCGAATAGGAAGTAAGTGACAAGCGAAAAGGAAGTAGTGACGGCGAACAGGAAGTAAGTGATAGAGGAACAGGAAGTAGCGACAGGCGAACAGGAAGTACTGAAAGAGAAACAGGAAGCAAGTGACAGGCGAATAGGATGTAAGAGACTGACGAATAAGAAGTAGAGACAGGCGAACAGGAAGTAAGTGACAGGCGAACAGGAAGTAAGTGACAGGCGAATAGGAAGTAAGTGATAGACGAACAGGAAGTAAGTGACAGACGAACAAGAAGAAAATGACAGACAAACAGGAAGTAAGAGACTGACGAATAAGAAGTAGAAACAGGCGAACAGGAAGTACTGACAGAGAAACAGGAAGTAAGTGACAGGCGAATAGGAAGTAAGTGATAGACGAACAGGAAGTAAGAGACTGACGAATAAGAAGTAGAGGCAGGCGAACAGGAAGTAAGTGAGAGACGAACAAGAAGTAAGTGACAGACAAACAGGAAGTAGAGACAGGCGAACAGGAAGTACTGACAGAGGAACAGGAAGCAAGTGACAGGCGAAGAGGAAGTAAGTGATAGACGAACAGGAAGTAAGAGACTGACGAATAAGAAGTAGAGGCAGGCGAACAGGAAGTAAGTGAGAGACGAACAAGAAGTAAGTGACAGACAAACAGGAAGTAGAGACAGGCGAACAGGAAGTACTGACAGAGGAACAGGAAGCAAGTGACAGGCGAATAGGAAGTAAGTGACAAGCGAAAAGGAAGTAGTGACAGGCGAACAGGAAGTAAGTGATAGAGGAACAGGAAGTAGCGACAGGCGAACAGGAAGTACTGAAAGAGAAACAGGAAGCAAGTGACAGGCGAATAGGATGTAAGAGACTGACGAATAAGAAGTAGAGACAGGCGAACAGGAAGTAAGTGACAGGCGAACAGGAAGTAAGTGACAGGCGAATAGGAAGTAAGTGATAGACGAACAGGAAGTAAGTGACAGACGAACAAGAAGAAAATGACAGACAAACAGGAAGTAAGAGACTGACGAATAAGAAGTAGAAACAGGCGAACAGGAAGTACTGACAGAGAAACAGGAAGCAAGTGACAGGCAAATAGGAAGTAAATGACAAGCGAAAATGAAGTAGTGACAGGCGAACAGGAAGTAAGTGACAGACAAACAGGAAGTAGAGACAGGCGAACAGGAAGTACTGACAGAGGAACAGGAAGCAAGTGACAGGCGAACAGGAAGTTAGTGACAGGCGAATAGGAAGTAAGTGGCAGGCGAAGAGGAAGTAAGAGACTGACGAATAAGAAGTAGAGACAGGCGAACAGGAAGTAAGTGACAGGCGAACAGGAAGTAAGTGACAGGCGAAGAGGAAGTACTGATAATTGTTTTTAAGCCATCTTGTGGGTGTTTCAAATAGTTCCCAAGGACAATATATGTTGGAATAGTGCGGAGACGACTAATTGTTGTTTATGAATAAGTGAGGAAGAATAGAGTAAGAGAGAGGAAAATAGAGGGAGAGAGAGATGGGGGGAGATAGATAGAGAGAAAGAGACAGAGAAAGAGAAAGATAAAGAGAAAGAGAAAGAGAAAGAGAAAGAGAAAGAGATAGAGAAAGAGAAAGAGAAAGAGAAAGAGAAAGAGAAAGAGAAAGAGAAAGAGAAAGAGAAAGAGAAAGAGAAAGGTAGAGGGAGACAGAGATAGATACACAGAGAAAGAGAAAGAGGCATACAGAGAGAGAAGACAGAGCGAGACAAAGATAGATACAGAGAAACAGGGAAGACAAACAGAGTCCGTGGCGCTATTCGAACCATGCTAGAATGAAATCAATAAAACTTGCAATTTGTAGGAGAAAAAGCAAGGGGTGGGGTTGGTGGAACATTAGCATCAAACCACTTAAATTTTTAAAAACTTCATGGTTTTTGCATGTGATTTGCTGGAGTAGCAACAGTTTTCGAACAATTAAAAGTAAATTTGTTAAAGCAATTAAAAAAGAAAAAAAAAGTTCTTTTGCAATTAAAAAACTAACAAAAAAAACAGGTAAATTGTTCATGAAAAATGCATTAGTTTTGTTTTTAATGATTGTATTTTGTTGAATATTATGTCAATTATTAAAATGGTGCGTTGCCACTGTCTTTGCGTAGGTCGGAAAATGATTGTTTTAAACAAAACATTGTTTAAAAATAAACTGCCAGCTGCACAATGTCCAACAATTTCCACTCATGTGGCAAATCGCAAAGCCCCACGAACTAAATTTGACACTTGATCGATGATTTTCACGAATCGTTGCGTTCCAATTTTAATTCTTCAATGTTTATAATCATTTTGTTTTTCATACCCCGACAGATTTTCCACTCACCTGTCAGGGTATGAATAACACAATGATTATAAACATTGAAGACCTACTCCTGGGCAAAATGTGTCCTCTTTAAGGGCGTTAATTACTCTTGACTTTGAATTACTATTGTTTTTGAATAGAGCCCCTTGAAAATTGGCATGGCAAACTCATACAAGGGCACAAGCAACCACCCTTACCCCCTTGATGGAAACAGTAAATGCTCACTTGGCTTGATTCCCATGATAGTATGTGTTCGAGAAGTCGGTAGAATAAAATATTATCTCCCAAACTCCACATCAAAACTAATGAGTAAAGACCAAACGATACTTTTTGAAGAAAATTACTGACTGAAATAGTTCCATCACTGGATTGTGTCAAGATCTTGAAACTAGTTTTGCTAAAGAAAAGAGCGTATCGAGTACTTATGTTTTTATTATCTACTTTTCCTTAGATAGGTAGATAGATAAATAGAAGTGGGATAGGCCGGAGGGACGCCGAAGAAGTAGGTCTCCACATGCCTGGAAACATTTACGGGGAGGGGGAGATAGACGATTGTGATAGCGATGTTACCTTTGCAAACTTCTTTGACTCTTTCAGAAGTCTGTCCAGGGATAAGGTATGTACATCATCCATTCCCAAAACATCTGACCCTAATATGCTGCTTCATTCTGGCAAAGGCAGGTACTGAGAGAATTCTCTATACCGGCCTGTTCTTCCTCCAGGCAGGAGACACAGTTAGGATTCTCGTTGATGCCTATGGTCGCCATATGATGGCCCCATGGAGTATGCCCTCTGATTACCCCAACCAATGAACGAAGATCTTTCCTTCGTAACGTTAGAAGGAAATCTGAAAGTCTCTTGTTTGGGCTTTCTAGGAAGCAGTTGGTTGTTTTGCAGGCAACTAAACTACACCATCGGTCCTTGTGAATATTATTCACATGGCTCCTGATCCAATCTATACCCCCTGCGAAACTTATACCGATAAATGGCTCTGGTCCCATTGGAGTACTTTTCCTTAGTCTCTGATTTTATTCTTACAAATCTAATTTATTTTGAGAGTATGTAAATATATTAAGTAAACTGATGCTCCCGTGTGCTTCCGTGTGCTTCCGTGTGCTTCCCGTGTGCTTCCGTGTGCTTTCCGTGTGCTTCCCGTGTGTTTCCCGTGTGCTTCCCGTATGCTTCCCGTGTGCTTCCGTGTGCTTCCATGTGCTTCCCGTGTGCTTCCGTGTGCTTTCGCGTGCTTTCCGTGTGCTTCCCGTGTGTTTCCCGTGGGCTTCCCGTGTGCTTCCGTATGCTTTCCGTGTGCTTCCCGTGTGCTTCCCGTGTGCTTCCCGTGGACTTCCCGTGTGCTTCCACACTTCAATCACATCTCTCCATATGGCATAAAAAGCGAGCACTGAACGGATGTGTCTTTCATTACTCATATTTGACACTCAGTTCCAAAGCTGGACACACTGTGGAATTGACAGGAACTGATATAAACGATAGGGAGAGCCTATTAATCCACTTATAGTTACGGGCATCCCGCGTTTGTTTGGTGGTGCCTCTGAAACTGATGCTCAGTTTGAAAGCAGATCAATAAAAGAAACTAGAACTAGACACATAACTGTTCTATTTTATATCTGACAATGATGTCAACATGAGAGTGAGGTACTCGAGGTGTATCAGGGCAAGAAGGATGCACGAAAATTCTATCAACAGTGAAGCAGCTAACCCACGTTTTCAAGTCCGGAGCAACCACTTGTAGAAATGAAAATGGAGCCCTGGTTACGCAGTGTGCACTGAGAGTATGGAGACAGTATTTCTCAAATCTACTTACGGATGACGATTCTACGAATTCCACGCAAAAGGAATGCAGTGATACCACCAAGCGATGAGAACAGAATGAAAGTCCCACTACCTAGCCATGACGAGGTTGGAGTTGCTACACAGCGACTCAAAAATAACAAGGCAGCGGGTGCTGACGGCCTGCCACCGAATTTTTTAAAGCCGGCGGCGATGAATTGAACTGGGGTATACATCAACTCATCAGCAAAATATGGTAGAGGAAAGCATGCCCGAGGATTGGAATCTCAGCGTGCTTTGCCCTGTACTGAAGAAAGGTGTCCCAACAATCAGCGCCAACTACCGAGGTATCAGTCTCATTTCCATCGCATATAAGGTCCTGTCGAGCGTACCGAGTGAAAGATTGAAGTTGCATACAAAAACACTGGTTGGACCTTATCAGTGCGGCTTTCGACCTGGTAAATCCACCATGGACCAGATTTTCACAGTACGCCAAATCCTGGAAAAGACCCACGAAAATCAAATCGACACCCATCATCAATTTGTTGATTATAAAGCTGCGTTCGATAGCCCGATGCCTATACCCGACCCG
Organism: Clusia tigrina; assembly: GCA_920105625.2. Lineage (NCBI taxonomy): Eukaryota > Metazoa > Arthropoda > Insecta > Diptera > Clusiidae > Clusia > Clusia tigrina. The sequence goes on from OV050032.1 coordinate 192,762,059, forward strand.
ATTTTGCCTATACAAAACAATGTCTGAGTTCGGTATACCTGGAAAGTTGATAAGACTCTGCAGGATGACGTTGAGTAAAACGAGCAGCTCCGTCAAGGCAGGAAATAATTTCCGACACCTTTAATACTGAAGGAGGTTTCAGACAAGGCGACCCGTTATCCTGCGATCTCTTCAACTTCATCATGGAAGGGATCCTACTAAAGGCCGGCAACATTTTCTACGAACGGTGTCCAGCTCCTTGCGTACACTGATGATCGGACCAAGAGAGATGTTAGTGCTGCGTTCAATGCTATCGAAAAGGCATCAGCCAAAGTAGGCTTGATGGTAAACGAGGGCAAAACGAAGGATATGCTGTCTGCAAACAGTGGAGCGCGGCGTCTAGGCTCTCATGTTTCAGCGGGCGACCACAACTTTGAAGTAGTCAAGGCATTTACATGCCTTGGCACCGCCGTTAACACCAATAATGAAGTCAGTCTGAAGATAAAGCGAAGAATTACAATTTCGAATACGTGCTACTATGGGCTCAGTAGCCAATTGGGTGGCAGAGCCCTCTCTCGATCGACGAAGCTGACACTCTACAAGACGCTCATTGTACCTGCGCTTCGTTATGGCGCTAAGGCTTGGTTAGTATCGCAAACAGACGCAGCCGCTGTTGGGGTGTTCGAGAGGAAAGTTCTTCGCAAAATCTTTGGTCCTGTTCGAGTTGGCGCCGACTATCGCATTCGAAGGAGCCGCGAGCTGTATGAGCTCTAAGCCGCGAGCTGTATGACCTCTAAACCGCCAGCTGTATGAGCTCTAAGCCGCGAGCTGTAAGAGCTTAATGCCGACATTGACATAGTTCAGCGTTTAAACATTCAGCGACTGCGGTGGCTGGGTCATGTCCATCGTATGTATGAAGAAGCTCCGGCGAAAAAGGTACGCGAAGCGAGAGCCGAAGGTCGACGACGAAGAGGGAGACCGTGTCTCCGGTGGATAGACCAAGCTGAAGAAGCACTGACAAACACAAGTGTGCATAGGTATAGCAGTGGCAAAGAGGACCTGTCCCACTGCAGCGCTAGAAGTAATCTTGGATTTGACACCACTACACATAGGAGTACGTAGATAGCCACAGCAACTACAGTTAGGACTACAGGGGTTGGAGCAAAAGCTGGGGCCTTCAAAGGGCAATGGTACCTAGGAAACTATCCCAATAACACCCTTCTAGACTACTAATTGGAGAAGGCGCGCACGAAGCAAAGGTGCCTGGAAAGACGTACTCAAAGCGGCCGTAACCCGACCGCGGGTTGTAATGGCCACCTAAGAAGAAGAACAAGAATGATGTCACGCGTCATACGTGGATCATACGAGTATAAGGAAGAAGACAAACTTAAAAATGAACAAAGGAAAAGAGATAAAATATCAAACTATAGAACAGCAAAAGAGACACAAAGAAGAATAACACCAATGAAATGCGTTTCTTAGCTACTTGTCTCATGTCACAAACAGATCTCAATGTCACGAACAGATGTTTCATAAACAGTGCTGCCAAATGTTTTCAATCACGCCAATGTAGTTCGCAGCAAAACCCAACTGAAGTGTCGTTTCTGACTAATTCACACACACACATCACTCCGATGCCTTAAAGAGGAATAATTATCATAAATTACAAATGCATTTATTATAAACAAATACATTGTTAAACAACAATTGAAAAATGTCATTGGGTAATGAGCGATTACGAATTATGCTTCATGTAAACAAATGTGTACAAATAACAACAAATTGCATTGGGGCAAAAAATGACTTGCTTATCGGACCAAGCCTCTGCAGCTCATAATGATGATGACCGGGTCGAAAAATTCTACATTCGCAAATCAAGCATAAACAAGCCAGGAATGAGTATAGTAGGTCATGCCGACTCTGCAAATGTACTCCAGGGACAGTTTTCTCTCTTATTCAGTTCATGGCAATTCGAGATTTGAAATAATGTGCTTTTCTAATGCACAAAGTAGGCTCTTTATGAGGACTTAGGGATGTGGACTTCTTCCTAGCTCTTTGGGTATGATCCTTGCTAGCCTTGATTATTCCCGAATTCGATGCGGGAGTTTAAAAATAATTGCACGGCATATTTCAATGCAATATTTCTTCACATTCCTGAGATATACTCTTTCGAAGCACTGAGGCGGAGAATAAGTGGGCGTGTTGGTAGACTAACCACTCCGAAATTCAAAGGGCTCCTGAAGCTGTTAAACGTCATTTAATTGTACGTGTAAAGTTTCCATCTAATATCTCGTTATTGGTTCCGGAACTTTCCAAGTCGTGCGGAAGAAGGGATGTATATGACTAGATTGGTTCTGGAACTGGCATAAGGCACATATTTCTTTATACACATACCTGCCTGTTGGAGCTTTACAAACACTTTCCCAAATCCAATATGCCCCACAAAGTGGGCGTAGTGCCCGGAAAAAATATGTGTTCTAAATAAAAGCGAAATGAATCGTTTTGCTTTGTGATTATTGCGTTGACTCGCTGCTTTATTATATGCCATTAACTGATAAGAAGCGAAATATAATTTCAATGTTTCATATGGTAATAAAAATATTTATAAATCCTCGGACTAGATTGAAAAGAGAACCAAAGCTGAAGTTCATAGTTTCAAAGCAAATGCGTCTAATTTGCTGCATCACTTTTGTGTTAAAGCGGGCAATTGCCGCAGAAGCATCCATAACTTCACAGAAATCCCCACAAGATACACAAACACCCACACACACACACAAACACCCACACACAAACACCCACACACACACACACACACACACACACACACATATATATATATATGCAAACTAGAAGCCAGACGTGACTTTATCCAATTGACAGGGGGCATGAAGCCACACAAGAAAGCATATGGCTTCAGAGACTATGTGAAAATTTGTTACTCACACCTAAAGGAGCAGACGGAAGTCAAAATAGCCTGCAGAATGAAGGGCAGTAGTGAGACGAGTGCAGGATAAAAGCTGAGTACGCACAGTGTTAGATTTGAAGCAGCGTCAGCCGGCGAGTGGAGCTATGCGCACTTCGCCCCCTTCGCACACTGTCCGCACTTCTCCCCCTTCGGACACTGACCGCACTTCCCCCCCTTCGACCCCTTCGGACACTGACCGCACTTCCCCCCCTTCGACCCCTTCCGACACTGACCGCACTTCTCCCCCTTCGACCCCTTCGGACACTGACCGCACTTCTCCCCCTTCGATCCCTTCGTACACTGACCGCACTTCGCCCCCTTCGCACTCTGACCGCACTTCTCCCCCTTCGACCCCTTCGGACACTGACCGCACTTCTCCCCCTTCGACCCCTTCGGACACTGACCGCACTTCTCCCCCTTCGACCCCTTCGGACACTGACCGCACTTCTCCCCCTTCGACCCCTTCGGACACTGACCGCACTTCTCCCCCTTCGACCCCTTGGGACACTGACCGCACTTCTCCCCCTTCGACCCCTTCGGACACTGACCGCACTTCTCCCCCTTCGACCCCTTCGGACACTGACCGCACTTCTCCCCCTTCGACCCCTTGGGACACTGACCGCACTTCGCCCCCTTCGCACACTGACCGCACTTCTCCCCCTTCGCACCCTGGCCGCACTTGACAACAAACACACGAATAATTAGTCTCGTGGCGATAATTTTTGCCTCAATAGATTTGTGCTCAGCCGGAGCAGGTGCCACGTTTGCAGCAAATGCACCACATTTTGTTTCCCATTTTCCAGTTTTGTTCAGTTTTGCTCCCTCATTGCTCACACTCTTTAAAGAATCCGATAATTGAGTGTCATAGATTTTTGCGGCATTATCTTTGGTGGGAGTGTTATTGCTATTCCTGTTGTTGCAATTCCAGATGTTCTTTTGTACGTCATGGCGTCCTACTGAATCCTATCATTGTGATTGTGGGTTAATTGTTTGTGTTATCCTCATATTCACGACTCTATTTGGAAGACTTGGTAGCAATATTTTCAAAAGATCTGTTGGGCAAATTTTATTAGAATTATAGGTAAAACCCATTATTGGCGTTTACGGAGATTACCGATTTTTTTTAATTTTCTGCTGGTTTCTCTCTTTCTTCTTCTCTCCTTCTTCGATTGCTTTCTCTTATTTTCCTTTTTTATCTTTATCTTACATTTATCATATCTCATCTATATGGCGCTCCCATCTTCTCTCTTCTCTAATACTTTCTGTCTCCCTCTCTATTTCTGCTTTCTTCTGTTTTTAGCTATTGCCATTAATTTGCTCTATACTGCCTTACTATGTATATGGATATATTCTTGTTACTCTACTTTTTATCCTCTTTCTCTATTTTAATTTTTTCTGTTTTTTCTCTTTTTCCCTTTTTTCTCTGTATTTCCTATTTTTTTAATGTCTTTTCACTCTCTGCTCTCTCTCTCTCTCTCTCTCTCTCTCTGCTTCGCTCTTCTTTTTCTATCTCTTTTTTTTCCTTTCTTTTTTTTTTTGTTTTTTTCTTCTTTTTCTTTTTCTATTTTTTCTCCTTTTCCCTTGCTCTGTTTATCAATATTTTTGTTCTCTTTTTTTTCTTCCTTCATCTGGTTTTCTTATGTCCCTTTTTCTCAATTTTTTCCCCTTTTATCTATTTTTTTCTCTCTTTTCTCTTTTTCTATTTTTTCCCTTTTTCCTTTTCTTCTTTTTTATCTTTTTTCTCTTGTTTCTCTTTTTTCTCTTTTATATCTTTTTCAATTTTTTCGCTTTTGTCTCTTTTTTCTATTTTTTTCTTTTTTATCTCTTTTCAATCTGTTTCTCCTCTCTGTTTCGCTCTACTTTTGCTATCTCTTTTTCCTTTGCTTTTTTTGTTTATTTTTTCTTCTTTTCTCTCTCTTTCTTTTTCTCTTTTTTCTCTTTTTCCGTATTTTTTGTCTCACCCTGTCTTCTTTGCTCTTTCTCTGTTTATCAATATTTTTGCTCTGCTTTTTCCTTCCTTCATCTGGTTTTCTTATGTCCCTTTTTCTCTATTTTTTTCTATTGTTTTCTATCTTTTCTCTTTTTCTCTTTTTCTATTTTTTCCTATTTTTCCATTTTTTTTTCCTTTTTTATTCCATTTTTCTTTTTATCTCCTATTTTTTCTATTTTATCTGTTTCGCTTTCTTTTTCTCTCTTTTTTCCTTTGCTTTTTTTGTTTATTTTTTCTTCTTTTCATTCTCTTTCTTTTTCTCTATTTTCTCTTTATCCCTATTTTTGTCTCACCCTGTCTTTTTTGCTCTTTCTCTGCTTTTCAATATTTTTCTCTGCTTATCAATATTTTTGCTCTGTTTCTTTCTTCTATCTTCTGATTTTCTCACATCCCTTTTTCTCTATTTTTTTCACTTTTTTCCCTTTTTTCTATTTGTTTTCTCTGTTATCTTTTCCTCTATTTTCTCTTTTTTCTCTTTTTCTGCTATTTTCTCTTTTTTATCTTTCTTCTCTTTTATCTCTTTTTTCTCTTTTTTCTCTTTTTTTCTCTTTTTTTACTCTTTTTTCTCTTTATTTCCTATTTTTTTCTTAATCTCTTTTCGCTCTCTGTTTCTCTCTCTCTGTTTCTTTCTCTCTCTCCCTGTTTCTTTCTCTCTCTCTCTCTGTTTCTTTCTCTCTCTCCCTGTTTCTTTCTCTCTCTCTGTTTCTTTCTCTCTCTCTCTCTGTTGCTTTCTCTCTCTCTCTCTGTTTCTTTCTCTCTCTCTCTGTCTTTCTCTCTCTCTCCCTCTGTTTCTTTCTCTCTCTCTATTTCTTTTTCTCCTCTCTGTTTCACTCTTCCTTTTCTATCTCTTTTTTATACGCTTTTTTTGCTAATTTTTTCTTCTTTTCTTTCTCTTTCTTTTTCTCTTTTTTCTCTTTATCCCTATTTTTTGTCTCACCCTTTCTTTTTTGCTCTTTCACTGTTTATCAATATTTTTGCTCTGTTTATCAATATTTTTGCTCTGTTTTTTTCTTCCTTCATCTGGTTTTCGTTTATCCCTTTCTCTCTATTTTACCATATTTACTCCATTTATTTCCTTTTTCTATCCATTGCATATTTCTTCTTTCTAAACTTGTTTGCTATATTTTCTGTTTACTTTCCTTTTTCCTTCTAATATTCTTCCTTTTTTCTTACACTTCTCTCTCTCCAGTTCTCGTTTTTTTGCTCTTTTCTATGTCTTTCTCTTTCTAGTTTAATTCTCTGTTTTCTCTGCCTCTTTTTTGTCTGGCTTTTCGCTTTCTTCAAACTTCTTCTTCTTAACTCTCTTAACTTATGCACGTTTTTCTCCATTTATTTTCTCCTAGAGCATGGACAATTTCATAATTACTTCGGAAGAGTTCATTCTACGAGACTCCATAGAAATACGCAGCTCTCATTATTCTAACCGCAAAATCATTTCGAAAGGAATTCCAGTGAATAGTGTGAGTATTCCCCACAAAAGCAACTATTTCCCATGCGCCCAGAGGTGAGTTCACCATTTTTCACCACGCTTACCATGATTTGCTTCTGTTTCGTTTAATGAAGTGGATTTCTAAGTACGAAGCATAATTATTGGACACAGGCGACAAAATCCGAATTGGACGTAAGGGAATTGTCAATTATTGATGCAAATAAATGCAAAACAATTGCGCAATCATTTATTCCGGTGCTATTTTCAACGCCGTTGTCGTCCGATCCAAGCGGAATTTAGAATAACTTTGTGAACGCAACTGGAGTATCTTTGGACAGTACCTAAAGAAGCACTAAGCTTGCTTCTATGAGAATGCTGGCATGTACGTGGCTTTCCCTAATTTAATCACATCGTTGTGGTGAACTTGAGGTTAATAGAACATCGAAGTCGCTATATATATACTCGTATATATATATATATATATATATATATATATATATATATATATATATATATAAATATATATATATATACATCTTACTGATTATAATGAAAAAATTTCAACGAAATCATTCCAGATTTTGATGATTTATATTCAGTGCTATAAGGCAATAGAAATGGAAACCCCTTTGGTCGCTGGTACCGAGCAAATATTACTTGAAGTAATGAATGAGTGAAACAAAGAGGGAAAATGTACCTCGACCAATTTGATCTATGGTACTTCTCCTGCATGTCCCATTAAGGGTCTTCTATTAGTTCAACAGTTCTAAGAAAACTTAGCACTGAGTTGGGGTTCATTGCTCTAATGTCTCTGGCCTCGGGCCAGTAATGGCCCAGATATTGCTTCCTACTGCGAGCAAAGGCTTCGCAGTTCATCAGAAGGTGATCTATAAGATTACTTACATAACGAAAAGAGTCATTTCTTTAATTTTTTTCATATTTCAGGAGACACAAATTACCAATTCCAGTACAATTACGAATATGGGTACAATTACAAATACCAGTACAATTTCAAATACCACAAGTACCAGCACCATTTGCTAGTCCATTTGCAAATATAAGTACAACTACAAACACCGGTATAATTACAAATACCAGTATAATTTCAAATACCAGTACAATTTCAAATATCAAAAGTACCAGCACCATTTACAAAAACCTTTCCAATTGCAAATACAAGTACAACTACAAACACCGGTATAATTACAAATACCAGTATAAATTCAAATACCAGTACAATTACAAATACCAGTACAATTTCAAATACCACAAGTACCAGCACCATTTACAAATACTAGTCCATTTGCAAATATAAGTACAACTACAAACACCGGTATAATTACAAATACCAGTATAATTTCAAATACCAGTACAATTTCAAATATCAAAAGTACCAGCACCATTTACAAAAACCTTTCCAATTGCAAATACAAGTACAACTACAAACACCGGTATAATTACAAATACCAGTATAAATTCAAATACCAGTACAATTACAAATACCAGTACAACTTCAAATACCACAAGTACCAGCACCATTTACAAATACTAGTCCATTTGCAAATATAAGTACAACTACAAACACCGGTATAATTACAAATACCAGTACAATTACAAATACCAGAACAATTTCAAATACCACAAGTACCAGCACCATTTACAAAAACCTTTCCAATTGCAAATACAAGTACAACTACAAACACCGGTATAATTACAAATACCAGTATAATTTCAAATACCAGTACAATTACAAATACCAGTACAATTTCAAATGCCACAAGTACCAGCACCATTTACAAAAACCTGTCCAATTGCAAACACAAGTACAACTACAAATATCAGTATAATTATAAGTACCAGTATAATTACAAATACGAGTACAATGACAAATACCACAAGTACCAGCACAATTGCAAATACAAGTACAACTAGAAACATCGATATAATTACAAAAACCAGTATGATTACAAATACCAGTACAATTACAAATACCAGTCAATTACAAAGACTAGTAATATCCAGTAAAAGTACAATTACTCATGACAATGCTTTGTAATATACTCGACATGACTGGTTTACTGGCGCGGCGCATCCACACTCATCACAATTCCAGAGTAAAAACTTCCTATAAATGATGAAGTGAGATCTTTCAAAACGGTTGACACAAAATACACCGAAGCCGTGCCTGGAGATGTGGTAATTGATCAGCCACCAGTGTTGCAGGAAAATGAAAGGACGAAATCAGTTAGAGCAGATGTTCAACAATACCATTTTACACTGGTAGTAGATGCTCTACTGTAGTGGAAAGTTACCCCTCTTGTAAGGAACTATGTACATCAAAAGTAACGTAAAACTGGAAAACACAGACTTGTTCTTTATGGACCCTGGAAGATTAATCCAACTTCCAAAGAGCCCGCTCTGCTTCTAGCTATGGCCGGGCACCTACCGAAGAGATGTTCCACAGTCTCCTCCTTTTCATCCCCACAGCTTCTGCAGTATTCATGAGAGAATACTCCCAGCCTGAGAGCTTGCGAACCGAACAGCCAATGACCAGTTATAGAAGCCACGACCTTAGAGATGTCTTCTCTCGACAGGGCAGGGAAGTCTCTAGATTTTCTCCTATCAAACTCCGGCCACTTTAGCCTAGTCGTTAAAAAAGGGCCTCCGTCTGCCCTAGACCTATTGGCCTCACGCACGACCCTATCCTCCAGCATCAGTTTACAGGTGGCAATTGGCATTCCAACCTCGCATCTGTCCGTACACAAAGGAACGTTAATACCCCGTCTGGCTGGCTCATCAGCCCTACTCACTGAGACACTGAACTGCAAGCGAAAAATTCCAAAATAATTCCAAAGGAAAAGGAAAATGTTGTGAGTCTCGAAGGCACAGTGCAGGAATTGAAGGATAAACTAAATGGACTACGAGTTGAAATCGAAATTTTTCGCCTGTAAAGGATTTGTGCCTGGCAATCGCCGCTGTTCCGATTTGATCATGAAAAAGCTGATTGAGGCGGTGGCGAAGATGCAGAATGAATCGCAGCGGCAAGAAAGGCGTATCAAGGAAGCCCTACTCAAATTAGAGGAAGTGGAGAGGGCTCAAAGGCAAACGAACGCAAATACAATGTAATCATTATGGAGCTGCGGAACAGATTGAACTGTGAGTCAAGCGCACCTGATCAGGTGCCAAGCACCCAAAGAGGTTCCAGTGATAAAGGAGTTTCACGTCGGGTTGTGGGCGGCAAACAGCTCCTTGTGAAAGTAACATTCTGCGACAGGAAAGCAATCAGTCGAACAAAAGGATTTGAGTTAACTTCAAAGATTGAAGTGTTTGATAGTAATTGCGTAATGTAAGGTATTTGTAATTATTTGCAAGTATTTCAATTAATTCAAGTATTTGCGGTGTTTGCAAGTATTTCCAACTCTTCGTAATTATTTGATAATATAATATGAATATTAAAAGTAATTAAAATTTAAACAAATTTTTACTTGGTTTAAATTATTTGGATTTTTTTATATAACTGCAACTTTTTAAAGTACTATATGTATATTTGAAAGTATTTGCAACCTATTTAAAGTAATTAAAGTACATAAGTACAAGTATTTAAAGTAATTAAAGTACATATATATTTGAAAGTGTTTGGATCTATAAAGTAAGTTAAGTATCTAAAGTAATTAAAGTATTTACATGTTTTAGTGCTTGCCATATAAGCAGTAAGTTAAGTATTTAAAGTAATTAAAATAATTATATATTTTAAAGCGTTTATATTCCAAAAAGTAAGTTAAGTATTTAAAGTAATTCAAGTATTTATATGTTTAAGTGCCTGCAAGCTATAAAGTAAGTACTGTATTTAAAGTAATTAAAGTATTTATATATTTGAAAGTGTTTGCAATCTATATACTAAGTTAAGTATCTAAAATAATTCAAGTATTTATATGCTTAAGTGCTTGCAATCTATAAAATAAGTACTGTATTTAAAGTAATTAAATTATTTATATATTTGAAAGTGTTTGCAATGTATACACTAAGTTAAGTATTTAAAGTAATTCAAGTATTTATATGTTTAAAGTGTTTGCAAGCTATAAAGTAAGTAAAGTATTTAAAATAATTAAAATATTTATATATGAAAAAGTGTTTGTAATCTATACAGTAAGTTAAGTATCTAAAGTAATTCAAGTATTTATATGTTTAAAGTGTTTGCAAGCTATAAAGTAAGTAAAGTATTTAAAATAATTAAAATATTTATATATGAAAAAGTGTTTGTAATCTATACAGTAAGTTAAGTATCTAAAGTAATTCAAGTATTTATATGTTTAAAGTGTTTGCAAGCTATAAAGTAAGTAAAGTATTTAAAATAATTAAAATATTTATATATGAAAAAGTGTTTGTAATCTATACAGTAAGTTAAGTATCTAAAGTAATTCAAGTATTTATATGTTTAAGTGCTTGCAAGCTTTAAAGTAAGTGACTGTATTTAAAATAATTAAAATATTTATATATGAAAAAGTGTTTGTAATCTATACAGTTAGTTAAGTATCTAAAGTAATTCAAGTGCTTGCAAGCTATAAAGTAAGTACTGTATTTCGGGTAATTAAAGTATTTATATATTTGAAAGCGTTTGGAATCTATACAGTAAGTTAAGTATCTAAAGTAACACAAGTATTTATCTGTTTAAGTGCTTGGAATCTATACAGTAAGTTAAGTATCGAAAGTAATTGCAGTTTTTATATGTTCAAGTGTTTGCAATCTATACAGTAAGTTAAAGTATTTGAAGTATTTATATGTCAAAGTACTTGCAAGCTATAAAGTAAGTACAGTATTTAAAGTAATTAAGGCATTTATATATGAAAAAGTGTTTGCGATCTATACAGTAAGTTAAGTATCTAAAGTAATTGAAGTATTTATCTGTTTAAGTGCTTGCAATCTCTAAAGTAAGTAAAGTATTTAAAGTAATTAAAGTATTTATATGCTTAAATGTTTTAATTTATAAAGTAAGTTAAGTATCTCAAGTAATTAAAGTATTTATAAGCTTAAGTGCTTCCACTGTATAAAGTAAGCTAAGTATCTCAAGTAATTAAAATATTTATATATTTGAAATTGCTTATAATCCAAAAACTAAGTAAAGTATCTCAAAATAGCTAGTGTATTGATAGCCTTTAACAAGTATTTGAGCATATGATAGGATTTGTAATTAGAGCATATAAGAATCAAATACAAATACTATTGACTGGTACTTAAATTCCTTAATACTTTGAAAGTATTTGTAATTACAAAATATATTGTATGAGACACAAATACTATTGACTGGTAATTAAATTTTGAAATTCTGGGTATTTAACATATAATACAAATATTTAAATACTGGAAGTAGCACCTAATTGACTGTCTTGAAACAGAGGCTTGATATGAAGTCCAAAGAGACCACCGCAGAGAGCAAAGACAACAACAACTGGGAATGAAAGGGAAAACCCCGAACAAGAGACGCTTGGATAGAGCTGCCTCCTAAGCTGCCACCACGGTTTGAAGGAGGCAAAAGTAAATCGCATGTCGTGGAATTCTCAATTCATTGATTTTTCACTAGTTTTAGAATTATTTTCTTCAAAATAAATGTTTTTTGAACACACCCACACGCCCATTCTTATTGCTACTTGACTGTATATTTGCAGATTACTTACCACTTAAGTAATGTTGTTATTTGCGAGTGCTACCAATTCGGTTTTATTGATTTTTCAAGATTCGTCCGATTTGTCTAATATATATTTCGTATATGCATGGTTGTGTGGTTGGGAGTCCCACGGAGCGGCAATGCGGCTTTAGCTCAACCGGAGAATTTTGAGGAAAGTCGCAGGATAATAAATTGTTAAACGTTTATAGCATGGAATGGGTTGGGAAACCTTTGAAACACAGACGAACGCTGAAAGCAAACTGTGCACGGCACTCGTCAAGGCAGCAGCCGTTCAAGGATAAAAATGCTCCTGGCTCTCTCGCTGTGTGTGTGTGTGTGTGTGTGTGTGTGTGTAGTTGTGTGTGTGTGTGTAGTTGTGTGTGCGTGTGAGAGAGTGTTTGTGTCTCCCTGTCGTTGCTCACACTACGCTAGCACGTGAGACGGTCGCCACTTTGAACTTTTGTGCCGAATATCGAAATTGTCACACGTTATTTCTTTATTTGGTTGTTGATGTTGTTTTTCTTGCTGCTGATTTCCTTTGTTTGTGTTCAGTTTTCTCCTTTGATTCACTTTTCACTTGCACAATGCAGAAAATTGCACAGCATAACGGGATATGTAAGCAAACTGGCCCAAATATGTACGTGTGCGTATTTACGCCAAGCTAGCGTCAAGCAGTCTTGGACACACGCCACACAATCAGAAGCAGCACCGCACAGCAGCTGTAGCCAGCAAGTAAGTCACCAGACGTCCTTTCTTCCTGCCCTCCTTCCTCGTGATCTCCCCTGGCCAATTTAGGGAAACGTCAGAATTGCGGGAACGACGTGCGCACCAGAACCAAAAATCAATTGAGTAAAAAACACACAAATAACTAATCAAAATAATCGGCTATTCCGGCGGTCCTGCTGCAGTCACGTTGGAAGAGCACAAGTATAGCTGCTTCTAGCGCTAGTTGTTGTTGTTGCTGGCTTGCTTAGTATTCACTCTAAGCGGCACACACACGTCATTTACGCTTAAACGGCAAATTCAAACTGAACTCCGAAGTGTTAACGTAAAACCGTGGAAATGTTGGTTAGAGCGCCGACTACTGGCGCAGTGTCTCAACTGAAACTGAAACAGTGGCTGAGGCTGAGGCTGAGGCTGAGGCAGACGTTGACGCAGACGCTGACGTTAACGCAGACGCTTGCGCCGCAACAATTTTAGAGACAGTAGCAGAGGCAGAGGCCTACGAGCATTTACTATGCATAGCAGGGATATTGGCTGGCAGGTTGTTTCGTTAGTCGGTTACGTTCGCTGCTGGCACAGCAAGCAAACGCCGCTTCGTGTGCAAGTGTGTGGTCTGCTGCTCACTTCCTTTGCTAGCAGTCACTCCTGGCTTTGTTCTGCGGGGTTGGAGAGAGGGAGAAATTATGGTTTTTTATATCTGTGAGTTTTGGTATTTGCAGTTGGTGCGACCTTTTTGCCGGCATTCTCCGTACACATGTGCGCAACTTTACTACTCTCTCTTTCTCGCTCTGGCACTCTCTTCAACTTAACTCACATTGATGCCCCACTAGCGAAGGTGACCACTGATGTCTCCAATCTGAGGTTCTGTTACTTTATTATTATTATTACTACTTTAAAAATAATAACTTAATTATCAGTTTATATTGGAAGGGGAGCAATAGCTGCCAGGCCTTCAGCTCGTTCTGCTACTTTATTATTATTATTATTATTTGTATTATTATTATTATTATATCTTACACCATAATTAATTATGAGTGCAAGGTGTTGGGGGAATGAGTACTAGCTACAGAGGCTTTCGACTCGAAGAGAAAAGGATTTTATAGAAATTAGCATTTTGGAGACCAAGCTCGTGGCAGGATTTGAACCTGCGACCCTCGGGGTGTGAGTCTAGCATGCTTACCACTAAACCATAGAGGGTTTGTGCTACTTTATTTTTAATCATTATATCGAATAAATAAAATAGATTTTAAAGTTGCAATATATGAAGAAACTGGTTATGGAATGGAAATAAACGAATTTCCTGGAGTTAGAAATACGAGTGTTTAACATGTGTATAACATGTGAATTAATAGAATTCATGGTTTAAATGAAAGCAAAAATTGCATATGACTCACAAAACTAAAAGCATTAAATTACCATGCCCACATAAATATGTTCAATCAGAAATAACATCATAATACGAAAAGCCAACAAACACAACTAAGAAAAGTTAATTGTCGAACTAGCAGAAACATTGTAATTTTTTAGAAGACTGATTTGTTAGGAAATTACTATGGTGAGAGCTGTGGATTGCATGCACAAGTCCTTGAATTTCGTTATAAAGAATATGATATCGATTGATTTACGGTTTCTTCAATGAGAAGCAGTTTTGCAGAGCTTTCATTTTGTATATGAAAATTTAAATTTTATATATATATATATATATATATATATATATATATATATATATATATATATATATATATATATATATATATATATATATATATATATATATATATATATATATATATATATATATATATATATATATATATATATATATATATATATATATATATATATACGCGATACGCGTATATATATTTTACTTTCAAATATTCATATACGCTGATGAGATTGTTGACTTCTGCATCTTAATCGCAACCACCATATTACCGTTCCATAAGAACTCAATTGCATTTTAAGCGACTAAAAATTGAAAACTGGGAAAATTTGAATGAAACTCACCATTCCCTTATGAATAACATGAAACAGACATTAAAGTAGTTTCTTTATATACTCATATCAAAGTATTTAAAATAGTAATTTAATTATTTAAAAAAGTTCTCCAAAGTATTTCATATTAAAATTTTCATTTAATTCTCTGCTTTTCTGTTCAAAGACCAAAAATTTCGGAGCACTTAATGTGATACATCGATCAATTCAGTAAATGATTTGTTTGCCTCAATATAAACTTAGAACAACACAAACCGAAAGACATTCACCAATTTTGGGCTGGTTCATGTCCGGCACATTCTTAAGCTGAATGCCTAATTTCACATTTGGCTAATGCTTTTCTTTTAATCAATCCAGATCATCTCTGGATGATCATAGTTGAAATAATCATATATGTATTTCACTCTATACAAAAAGCAAGGAAAAAAGTTTGCAGCATATATTTACGGTGTAAACATGATTATAGCAATACATACTCTTTACTCATTATACGATTTCAACACTAGGGTACCTCCTCATTTAACTTTAGCTCATTCAACTCATTCATATTGGAATACAAAATATCACAAGGGTATTTAATTCATAATCAACCAAAAAATCACTTTTGTGTGTCACTCTTTAAGCCGTTGTTTCATATTTTTCTGTTCAATTTTGTTTAGAATTTGTTGAATTTTGTTGAATTTGTTTAGACTCTTTTAAATTCAGTCGCGGTCATTCATATAATGTAGTGTGAAAAAAAAATTCCCCATAGATCTCTACATAGATATTTCCAATTCCTATCACTTGAGACCGATCGTATTCCAATGTTTACTTGTGCTCCAGAATAGCAACATTTTAACCATATATCTAAGTTAACTACACTTTGATATAAGGAACAAACGTTATCTGGTATAAAGATTATGCAGACTCATTGCAAGGCCACTGTTCGCCTCTCACACACCCTCACATAATTTATAACTATATAAAAGTACCCGTCAATAATATGCAATTCGTTTCCAGACACCCAATCGTTCGCTGTTCAGTCTTTCCACACCACTTACGGTCATTTCGGTGAGTAAGTACCGAAACATAATATTGTCCTGCTACAATGAATAGTTCTGCAATCCCAATGAAAATTCCGTTCATTTCACTTAAACTACACGAGAGAATATGCTTACTATAGAACAGTTTATTCCAGACAGACCGTTCCCCGAAACACTCTGGTGAGGCACCACAAAATTCGCTACTGGGTTGTTATTGTTGGCGCATGTGTTGGTTGGTAGGTAGTTGGCGTACCGCATGTACGCATGACTTATGTTTGCTCACGAGTGGGATTGGAATGGGGCGGGAATGAAATGTTGGTGCATTCTTTAACGGTTCCTGTGAACCATGTGCATATATCTGAATAAATATGATTATGAAGAATAAAATAATTGTATTAACTAATTCTGATATCAACATCTGTTGTGGAAATCGCCCGCCACTGAGACAATCGTTACGAAGAACACCCCTGTACATTTACGGGGTATTTCTCTGTGATTGCAATCATAAGTATCGTTAAAAGTTCGCCAGTGCGATAATAATAACGATCATACTATGTATGGCAATCTCTGACAATCTCTACGAAAGCGCCAGGATAAGAGAACATCAAACCTAAACTATGTGATCCACGCCAGAGAAACTGAATAAAGGTACCACAGTAAATTTGGTAGAATATTATAAAGAAAAATTGACCCGTCTAACTCCACGTACTGCAATATTTTAAACTGGAACGAAGTACTCTGTAGATAGAATACCTCTCAATTCCCTCACACAATCATTCTTACTCTGTAGATAGAATACCTCTCAATTCCCTCACACAATCATTCTTACTCTGTAGATAGAATACCTCTCAATTCCCTTACACAATCATTCTTATTCTGTAGATAGAATACCTCTCAATTCCCTCACAAAATCATTCTTATACCATTTGTGACTTTCAGATAATAAACGATAGATGGGTGTGCCAACGATGAATACCTCACAGCTACAAATTTGTCACATTTCAGAGAAAAGAGTCTTTAATAGCACTAAACAATAGCTCTTACACGGTGATTGTACAAACCGAAACACCATTAATGGAGAAGCCTAATGTGAGACGCACTCTGGTGGTATGGTGTGGTAGAAATTAGACATAAAATTAGCGCATACTTTTAGGGTGCATGATTATTGTGCAACAAAATCTATTAATTAGGCAATCAAAGCTGGAGTGGTCGATGCAGAGAATGTCTTAAAAGTAACTATTCTCAGTTATGTACCACACAATCACAACTGAGTGATAACTATGAAGTATACGCACAATCATGAATCCCAGTAAGATTCATAATGAAAAGTTCTGAAACCAAACTTTAAAGATAAGAGAATATATATTTATGCTGCTGGTTCCGAACACTGTATTGTGGGAAAAATAGTTTAACTTAAAATTTATTATTAATTGACTATATTTTATACACTTTGTATTAAGTACAAAATTATCTATTGTATTTGTAAATCATCCTTGTCACTGCAGCAAGCAAATCACAACGCAACTCAACCGCATATCCTTTTAATGTATCCCTTCTTTCAAGATCACTCAAATGAATTCTGAAATAGTGTGCAATTAATTCCATTAATGGCAAAGCGAGATCAGCATTGATAGGACATTTATAACAGATATATGAAGGTGTTTGGAGGTTCCTAAAAGTACGCTCCGTTTTCTATCGAAAATTATACCAAAGTCCTATGAGATCGGTATGGAAAGTTCAGAGCTTATTTTCATGTGCTCAAAAAATGCTCTTGAATGTATACACTGGAGCTGCCTCTTATCTACACAAAAGCAACGAGTGTCACAAGTTAAGCTGAGAATATGAAACTGTAAGATTGACCCCTGTATATATCATGGCATGGCATCATAGCATTCTGGCATCACAGAACCGAGTGTTAAGAGCTTCACACACTGATCCAAGCACTGGTATAAAGCAATTAGTTATATGAGGATGATTCATAATAATAGTCAATTTAAATCATGTTTATCCGAATCATGAGTATGAAAGCGAAATGTCTCCACTTTTGTGGGTCTTCGTGTATACTTACTTTTGTAAACAGTTGCAGTCTTCTATTTCCATACTAATTTTACATTTCTAATAGCAAATTCAATGTGAACTTTTGTCTGAGCTGAGCAGAAAAAAAATGCCGAATATAAGTTATTGCTTCTTTCCTGACGCAGTTAGCAACAATTTGAATGATTCATCAAATACTCGTATATAAATATAATATTGACTAATTGCATATGTTTCAAATTAACGCATAAACGATTATTTTAGTTAAATATTAAATGGTTACACGTCTTTACTTTAAAGAGAGCCCCTAAAAATATGCTTCAATGAAAAAATGAGTGCGCCTACCTACGTACGAATCTACCTCGTGCACACGGGCAGTCGCCAAGCGCAATTATTCAAAAGGAAACCCACACATAACGGGCTCAAGGTTCCAACAACACCCTCCCACACACCCTCCCACACACCCTCCCATACACCCACACATGCCAACACTCAGCCGCAAAGAGATAAACACACATCAACACTGCGTCAGCTGTTTTGTTCTCCATCCACAGCGCACACGCATTTATTATCGATTGGGAGAGTGTTTGTAATGGAATGTGTAATGATGGGGGGAGGAGGTTGGTATTCTTCTTTTATTGTTGTTGGAACACAAAAAAGCGTTGCGGCAAATATTCGAATGAGAAATTATGGAAATAAAATATGGAAAAATAATATAAAAAAGCAATGAACCCACCAGAAATACACCAACAGTACAAATGTTAAGTCTATCCTGGACTGAGAGTGAAAGAGGCAATTACAGAATAGGAGAGAGAGAAAGAGAGAGAGAGAGAGAAGAATGAAGCATCTTGTCGCAAGTCTCAGCTAATACAATCAGGTGTTTCTATTGCTTCAGAGAAAGATTGTGGAAAATTTGTTTATCCTTAAGCCGAAAATAGAATGCATTCGTATGCGTATGTATACGTAAGCAACTAAAAATACTCGCAGATGCACATGTCCCTCTCCCCCCGCTCAGTCTCCCTTCGCCCCATATATCTTCATGCCGTGCATTGAAACGAATGTTGGCATCGTGAAGAACACGTGGTACTTATTCAGTCTAAAAGTGGGTCTATACTTGAATTTTTGCGACCTAATTGTGAAGTCGCAAGAAGCATACTTTTAAAGCGTTCTCTAATGGTGTCTTTGGCGCGTCCTCTGAGGCTACAAAATGGAAGTAGCTTGAGTATTGTTTAGCACACAATAAGAGTGCTGCCTAAAAGTAGGCTCATAGTACTACAGTTTTATGCTCCCAAGTATGACTACATACAATTTTGGATTTATATAGTTGAGAATCGAGTTACTTTTTCTCAACTATATGATTGCCGGAGTCTATGATCTAGCATGCCGGCCCCATAGTCGTATCGAATGAACAGGGCATCATCTCAAAATGCTTTTTTCTATATAGGTTTCTCTACCAGCAGAAGGGTTTTGCTTGGATATACTCATTCTCCAAATACTTTGCAAACATAAATGAATATAATATTTAAAAACAGCTGATCTGTTTCGATGTGTCTGAAAGATCAGCTGTTTTGTGTGGAATGGTGAAATAATGGACATACAGTTTGATATCGTCATTGCGATATGTTCAGAATCTCCGTGAACTTAATCGAACCAACAAACTAAAATCTAAGTAAATAGTCACAAACAGAGTCAGCTTCACACAAGACGTCGGCCTAGTAGCGGATGAATCAGGGAAATTCGCACACGAATTGTCGGGCTACTAAATAATATACGTGAATAATGTGCCATGTTTGTATTGCTATCAGCATTTGCCTTGTGCAGAAAGGTCACCCGGCGTTTGCCTTACTTTCTATATCTCCGGCCACATCTACTCAGAACAGGTAAAGTAATAAACGGGGCACCTTATTATTCTATCATGACTGTCGTTTGCCCACAACGATTGGCGTCACGCTTCTTAGGACGCATGTGCATGAAAGCAGGTGCCACGTTGATGACGGGTGTGTGAAGAAACAAACAGCCGGTAGAGGCGCACCAAAGAGACGCTCAAAGCGAACATAATTTGTAAACCACAAATTCCGTGGACATATAAAAACGAATTCTAACAAACCACAGTTTTGCCAACATGTGGCAAAAAACCAATCGAATACCCGCGTTGCCCTAAACAGGCCGCTCATTTTCTGTGGCCACACATAAAATTATTCGTGCCGTTTTGTATGGAAGCTGCTCCTTTCCTGGTCATGAGCCGTTTATCCACAACTCAATATGGTTTTAACCATGCCGGAATAATGTAGTAAACTGATATAAACACTGAGTCCATCTGGAATGTAAATTTTGAAAGATCATCGACTTAAACTGAGCGAAATCTTCGTTCACGCTTGCAAATTCATGTAGAGACATGGGGAAATTTGAAAACCACTCTGAGAATTTAATCAACTGAACTGCGAAGTTCTCTGTCACTTCTTTTGTTTTGATACACAATTCAGTTCGTCCACAAACTTCATAGGCACCCACGTGACTTTCCTACTTCATTGATCCAGTCCGGCCCTACTCCACACGAATGGAGTAGGCACATAAACGTCAAACAAATTAGTAAAAATTCATTATTATTTATTAAAATATTTTTAAAATTTATAAATTTTTTAATCTTATATTAATTAGTATATAAATAAATTTTAATAATTAAAAAAAATTACAAAATAATTTAATAATAATAATCATTTTATATATTTGTGTTTGGCTTTGGTATCAAGCAAATCCTCCTTCGACTTCTGCCTGGTAACATTTTCATATTAAGTGGGTATAAGGAAATGTATGCAAAGTACTCTCTCTCTGTCTGTCTCTCTCGGTCCCGCCCTCGCCACTCTCCTCTCATTAGTGTTGATTGTTCATAACATGTCACATGAAATGCCACGTATTAAATATCGCTATGTAAAGATGTATGTGTATGTGTGTGGGTGCATGCATGTACTATATTT
Organism: Clusia tigrina; assembly: GCA_920105625.2. Taxonomy (NCBI): domain Eukaryota; kingdom Metazoa; phylum Arthropoda; class Insecta; order Diptera; family Clusiidae; genus Clusia; species Clusia tigrina. The sequence goes on from OV050032.1 coordinate 192,782,836, forward strand.
GTGGCAGGGGATATTATGGAACAGTTCATAAATTTGGGATCGTCCTAGTGTCTCCTGCCCTCCACAATTATCCATAATTTAATACTTACTTAAATTGGTTGTTGCTGAGGTCTCTCCATTTTCCGGTTAGTGGCCGGCCTCAGACACGTGTTTCAATTTAATTGAAGTGCGCAAACCCACACAAATTTGGTTGAGCGCACCCCAGCAGGAAAATTGACAAGTGCGCAGCTAGAAATCATGCATCCAAAACAAGACATTCCAATAAAAATTAGGGAAGATTATACATATAAAAAATTACCATATTTTTCTATATATATTTATATATATATATATATATATATATATATATATATATATATATATATATATATATATACATATATATATATATATATATATATATATATATATATATATATATATATATATATATATATATATATATATGTATATATATATATATATATATATATATATATATATATATATACTCGTATATATATATATATATATATATATATATATATATATATATACTCTTATATATATATATATATATATATATATATATATATAAATATATATATAAGATTCGAGATCGTCTAAGATTCCAAAGCAAATCTACGATTTTTTATCATTCTTTTTTATTCATGATCTTTTTATGAACGCCATATATTTTGTGATATAGTACATATAGGAACCAATCTGGCAGGAAACATTCACTTCTTAAGGGTTCAAACGATATCGCCATAAAACTATAAAATATTTGCTTAAATAATACATTATGGATGAGCAAAGTTTTATTCCCGTTCCGAAAAGAAGCCAATGCTTTTGATAATGTATTCCTCCCAGTAACTGGTAAAGGACTGGTTTGTAGCTGTTGCTGGCGTCCGCAGCAGCTTAGCTTGGTCCAGATTTTTTGAGACTGACACGCATTACTGCAATCATTCTCTTCGCATCTGTTATCATTGGCAAGGGCAACCGTTTTAATAACATTTTGCTACCTTATTTGTTGGCAAATGTCCCTGATTGTGGTGTTATTGTTTCTGGCTTAAATAAAAGTCTTCCTTCACCACACCTTATATCATAGCACCTTCAGATTTCAATAAAGCCCTAAACACTCATGACTTTTGAATTAAGCATTGACTTAACGTTTTGATTTAAACTTTGACTTAGCGTTTTGTTTTCGTTAGGGGATTACTTATGACTTTGATTGATTGAGCAAAAGTTACGAGAGATGAAAGCTGTTTCTCAACTTTCGTACTCATCACTCTGGTTTCTTGAACAAATTAATCAGCTGTTTTTCAACTTTCGTTAACTTTCCGTGTCGCATCTAAAGACCTTAACACTCACCACTTTTGATTTAAACTTCGTTTCAGCTGAAACTTTTGTTTCCATTGAAAGATTACTCAAGACTCTGATTTTAGAGCAAAAGTTATGAGAGATGAAAGCTGTTCTTCAACTTTCGCACTCATCACTTTGATTTCTTGAACAAATTAATCAGCTGTTTTTCAAGTTTCGTTGATTTTCGAATGTAATTTCCATAGGTTGACATGTTACATAATGTCATGCATACTCGCAAACACTGCGCTTCATATGTTCGGTCGAAACAGCTAATTGGTGAAAGTCAAAGTTTTAAGTTAAAAGTCATGAGTGTTTATGGCTTAAGACTTCCAATCCACTTCGCTCTCAATTCATTTATAAACTTTTCTGCAATTTTCCAATTTGTTGTGTTCGACGATAGCTCCCAATAGAGTTATGTTTCCTCAAGTACCCTTATCTACCATTACCGTTCCTCACTGTGTTTAGTTGACTTAAAGAAGTGAGGATGATTTGTCGATCTGTTTCCCTGCAGGTATGCATAGAATACGGCAATACAAAGCACACTCAACCACCAACAACAACAATCAGAGTGTGACTGTCTCCCACTTACTTAATATTGGAGAGAGTCAGTTGTCGGCCTGAGAGTGAGGGAGTGGGAGGGCGTTTCGTAATACAGAATGCTATTTAATTATAAAATTCCATTGACAAGCTTTGAATTCAGACCCAAATGTGACCGAAAGCGTCAATAAAGGTAGGGAAATTTTGAAGGGCCCAACGGGACTGAAAGGGGAGTCAACATAACTATAGACTTACTTTTGTATATAGACTACTTTTGTATGGAGAAGTACTCAATATGTGCTGGAACAATATCAGTTCCAACACCTTGTATGTGGAATGCATAGAGAACCTCACGAATGCTGAGCCAGATTAGCTTTGGCTTCATGCAGGAGATCTCAACCAACTTTAGCCAACCGGGCCACTATTGGCCACTTTTTATATTCGCATATGGAATCATGAATATGGAAATCTATATAGAAGTCTATCTACCGAATATAGAAATCGACTTAAATGACCCACTGCCAGGAGGAGCAAAGATTTCCACCGCCTCTAATTGAGTCCACAATAAACTGTGGTATTGGTATTCAAACTAAAATGTTATTAAAATTATCTGCAACTCCTTTGGGGAATCAGGACGTGAGTCTTTGTCTCTATTAAATTTCAATAGTTCCCTGAGGGAATAACAGTTTATGCTAAAATGAGGTATAGCAACAACGACAGTTGCCTAAAAGGAGTACAATGACTCCTGTGGAATTAAAATGACAACTCTGCTACTTGTATGGCTCTTTCAAGAGCTCTATGCCTTCCACAGTACCATTTCGCATCTCCACAAACTATTTGCGGTCATCAATGTCGGTATATTTCCTCCACCGATTCGAAGGATCCTCGGTGATGCAACAACAGGATCCTCGGTGATGCAACAATCCTGGTATAACCGATATAGATATCTTACTTTATATATCAAGTGTTTTTAGTCAACGATATTGTCGTGTTACTGCTGTCTCCGGGTTCCAAATATAGTTCTTTCATATAAAAAGAGAATTATTCTCTCTTTCGAATAAGTGACATCTTAGGTCAGGTTGGGTTATCGTGGAAGCCGGCCTACAATCCAACTCACTCAGACCACTATGGGTCCATTGCGATACCACCGCGTAACACCGCACCTCTAATTTACTAGTCAAACCATTTCGAAGCCCCAATAAAGCGCAGGATTTGTTTGACCTTCGCACCGGACACTTCCATAAGAGAGCTGAAGGCGTATTTGCCTAAAGAGTCCGATCTGCTTCTAGCTATGGCCGGACACCTACAGAAGAGATGTTCCACAGTCTCCTCCTTATCCTCATCGCAACAGCTTCTGCAGTATTCATAAGAGAATACTCCCAGCCTGAGAGTATGCCTGCCACATAGCTAATGACCAGTTCTATAAGTCACGACCTTAGACAAATCTTCTCTCGACAGGGCAAACAAGTCTCTAGATTTCCTTCTATCAAGCTACGGCCACATTAGCCTAGTCGTTGAGCAAGGGCCTTCGTCTGCCCTAGACCTAGTGGCCTTAAGTGGGAGTCGAACATTTCACACATTCAGACGCACTGAAGAGTCTTTCAGTGACTTCATCAACTATATATATGTAGTCAGATTTTGTGTTAACGTATGTGCATGGGCCTTAATACAAAGACACCTTTAACCCATTGGTTCCTGAGGAGCTTTACGAGCATATGCTACCTACCGCTAGATGGCACCATAAATTCACCATTCGGAATGGACTGAAAGGTCAACCAGAAACATAAATCAGAAACATAAATGATCATTTATGTTTCTGCATAAATTATCATTTATGTTTCTGGCAGAAACATTTATGTTTATGTTATTTATGTTTCTATTTCTGGTTTATGTTTTTCAATTTGGTTGTAATTTTACACAAACTGAAAATCACTATATTAATATATCGTATTTGATACGACATGGCGCATATAACAGTTTCACATCAATTCTTACATACCAATAGATGGCGCTTGTACCTTTTTAAGATCATACTTACCAATAGATGGCGCTCAGACTGTTGCGCTGACTTTTTAGCACCACTTCTGAATAAGTACGAAATTAACCCTCAAACGCATTTTAAGTTTTCACTTATTTGTGGCATTCAAGTTAAATTTTGAGCTTTGGTGTATTCAGAGTTATAGTAGAATGATATGACAAATATTTTTGTGGAACACTTTCACGCGTTATATCCCGGTTTTATGGGTATTTTTTGCCCTTTTTTAGAAAAGGTACAAAAAAGACCCATAAAACCGGTATATAAAGGGTTAAAATGTTCCACAAAAATGTTCGTCGTAGAATTTTACATAAATCTGCTGAACACATCCTATACCTAAAATGAAAGGATGACATGATTTCCTATGCCGATTCACCATAATAATGGGCAAAAGGAGGGTAACTTTAACCCCCTAAAATAAAACTCAGACTTGTCAAAACGCCGATACACGTACTCGTATATTTATTGTTGGTCCCCTCTGCCAGAATCCGTGGTCGGAACCTTGTTATTTTGGAAAAAGTTTGATTTTATTGTACAGCGTAATTTGTGCTGCCAACGCTGCTCCTTCTTAATACGTTGATGTTCTTTGCCTTGCCTGGCAATGGCTGGAGCAGTTTGTGGTATTCACAAGGATTATTCTAGGGAAACCTGATGTACGAGGTGTGATAAAAAAATAAAGTATTTATTTATTCAGCAACAACTATCTTGTCCCCTTTAAAGTAATTCCCCTCAGATATAATACACTTATGCCAGCGTTTTTTCCAATCCTCGAAACACTTCTGAAACGCTTTTTTTGGTATCGCCAACAGCTCCTGTTTCGATTTTTCTTTTATCTCCTCAATCGTAGCAAAACGCTTTCCTTTCATCGGTGTCTTCAGTTTTGGAAAGAGGAAAAAGTCAGCGGAGGCCAAGTCCGGTGAATAAGGTGGTTGAGGCATGATAATGGTTTTGTTTTTGGCCAAAAAATGACGCACAAGCATCGATGTGTGAGCTGGTGCGTTATCATGGTGCAAAATCCATGATTGGTTTTTCCACAATTCTGGGCGTTTCTGACGAATTGCTTCTCGCAAACGGCGCATAACTTCAAGGTAGTATTCCTTGTTGACCGTACGACCTTGTGGCAAGAATTCATGATGCACCACGCCATTGCAATCAAAGAAAACTGTCAGCAAAACCTTTACGTTCGACCGAACTTGACATGCTTTCTTCGGTCTTGGCTCATATGGACGTTTCCATTGGGATGATTGGGCTTTGGTTTTAATGTCATAGCCATACACCCACGATTCGTCACCAGTTATGATCTTTTTGAGGAAATCTGGATCGTGGTTGACGATGTTCAACAGCTCCTGAGCGATGTCCATGCGACGTTGTTTTTGCTCAAAATTTAGCAATTTTGGAACAATCTTCGTTTCATGCCTAAAACATCCGTAAAAATTGCTTGGCATGAGCCGAACGATATGCCAACATCATCAGCAACCTCTCTGATAGTGATTCGACGATTATCCAAAATCATTTTCTTCACTGCGTCAATGTTTTCATCGGTTGTTGACGTGCGCGGGCGACCAGGACGAGCATCGTCATTGACATCTTCTCGGCCTTCCTTAAACCGGTTATACCACAATTGAACTTGTGTTCTGCTCATAGTAGACTCGCCAAAGGCCACAGTCAACATTTCAAATGTCCTTGCGGATTTAATTTCATTTTTTACACAAAACTGAACACAGTTTCTTTGATCCATTTTTTTCGAATAGTACAAAATCGAAGAGCACACCAAAGCACGACTAACCTTTTTATCTGTCAAAAACAAACTGACAATCCAAAATGGTTGGTATTGCCAACATATATAACAGACATGGGTACCAACATAAATAAAAAAAAATGCGAACATCGAACAGACGTAACTCACGAAAAGATGAAAATAACGGTTATTTTTTGATCACACCTCGTATTATTGATTCATCGTATAAGCAAACTTCGATTAGGGAAAAGTTTACCAAGGAAGGAGGGAAAATGTGAACTTTCATACAATATATACAAGTAGTTCTAAACAATTGGTGTCCAAAATGTGGGTCAGGAGCACAGTTGCGTCTACTTGGTCAGTTTGAAAGCGTCCCCGATCATACAACTCGAATGGTTTATAAATAAATTATTAGGTATTTGGAGCTACAGCAGTTCAAGGAGTAGTTCAAGAGTATAGATTTAAGGTATTCAAAGCTATAACTTCTCCAGAAATTAGATCAAGAGTTTTCAAAACTATAACTAGATCACATAGTACACCAAATAGTAGGATATGGGAAAAAATTTTAGACTCCATGTGGCGAGGAGAAAATGATCAAATTGTAGACTCCAGGGGCAAAGATAAGACTAAAATAGGTTTGGTAGAACTGGGTAATGTTAGGTGAAAGAGGGGACATCGGTCCGTCCATGCTACACTGTGGGCACTTTGTATACTCGTACTAGTTAGGGGGAGACCTTTTATTGTTTTACTTACTTCCATAACTTGGTCTCTTATAGCCTAATAGTTTGCCAACTCATGTCTCCCAAACTCTTGGAGTATGTTCCACATGGTAGTTTTATATATCTGCGCATTAGCTGAAGACTTCCATAGATAATGCTTCAAACTTCCGGAGAAATTATCTGCATGCATGACATTTCAAAGATCAGGATAGGATTTATCCATAGTAATAAAAGGCATTAACTTAAGTAGATGCTATAATATCCTTGCAAGGCCATCCAACACTCTTACAAATTGGGAAAAGTTCTCTCTACATTTCGCTCACAATTGACAACAAACGCAATCACTTGGCAACTTCAAAGGAGTGTTTGACGGTGTTCGATCACAACCCGAATGAGTTTTTGCGTCGCTTCGTAACCGCGGACGAAACACGGATTAATCACAACACGCCACTGACCAAGGAAGAGTCAAGACAGTGGATTGTTGCAGAAGAAGGACAGTATCATCGAGAAACAAGGTCATGGCGACAGTTTTTCTTGGGAAGCACGCGGTGTTATTCACATCGATTACCTTGTGAAGGGTAAAACAATCACCGGCGCATATTATGCAGAACTGTTGGGTCGATTCGACGCTGATTTGAAGCAAAAACGACGGCATTTGGCGAGGAGAAAAGTTATCTTCCACCAGGACAACGCACCGGTGCACAAGTCCGCAGTGGCAATGGCGAAATTGCAATAATTCGGTTACGAATTGCTCCCTCATCCACCATATTCTCCACATTGAGCCCCCTGCGACTATTTCCGGTTTCCAAATATGAACAAATGAGAGATTTGAGTCGATTGAAGAGGTCATCGATGAAACGAACGAAACAAACTCCAATTATGAGGGCTTCGAGAAATCGTATTATTTGGAGGGCATTAAAAATAAGAGACGGAGCTTGCGGAACGGTATTAATGTTGTTTTTCCTCCACAATTCCGGCCTCTTGCGACGAACATTATTCCTCAAATACTCACATAATACTCCTTTTTTACTGTTTGGCCTGGTGGAAGGTATTCAGAGTGGTCCACACCACGGCAATCAAAGAAAACAGTGAACAACTCCTTGATTTTGGATCGACTTAGTCGTGGTTTTTGGGTTTTTGGCTATTCTGAGAAGTGCCATTCCGTTGAATGCTGGTTCGTTTCGATGTCATATTCATGAACCCATGCTCGTCACCGGTAATGATGCCTTCGATAACATTTTGGCCCAAAGAAAGCAGAGCAATGCAATGTTGTTTTTGCAAAAACATCAGCACTCTCGATACCAGCCGCGCTTCAATTCGTTTCATCCTTAAAACTTCGTGCATAACGCTCTGCACCGATCCGAGAGAGTCACCAATTTCGGCTGATATCTCCCTAATGCTCACATGACGAACTTCGAGTAAAATTTTGTTAGCTTCTTTGTTGCTTTCGTCAGCCACAGAGGTGGATGGACAACCGGAACGAGGCAAGCCATCAACCACGCTCACGCAAATGCTTGGGTTTTCGACATTGTCGAGTCCCCGTAGGCTTCCGCACATGATATTTTGTTATAAACATACAATTTCAGTCAGCCTCTGTGCTTAACTAAATTCGACATAGCGAAATTCGCAGAATACACCAAACAATGACTTGCCTACAAAGCTATACCGCAGACACTATCTGACAGATTGCGCTCAAAATTGACTTGTAAACAACTGAGCAGATGTGTTTGCTTAGGAAAACTTTGACAATATCCCAAGCTCGGTTCATTTTATTGACAAATTCCGGGTACTTTTTGAACATGAGTTGTATCTCTCTTCCCGACTCATATCTGTTCTGTAGACTTTGTTCTATCTCATCAGTCCCAGAGTACTCTTCAAGAATCACAATGAATCCATCCAATGGATCTGTCACTCAATTATATTTTATGCTTGGCTACATTATAAAAGAAGGTCACTTTTATCCGTGTCACTGTGTTGCTTCGATTGTTCTCCAGTTTTCGTGTAATGATTCACCACACTTCTTCAGCATATTAAGGTGTTCGTATAGTTTGGAATCTTAAATATAAATCAATGGTAATTGAAGATAAATCAGTTTTCTTCGGAGAATTGTTTTGTCAGGTGTGAATGCATAAATAGTTGTAAGTACACAAAGCAAATCTGTGGCTAAAATCGGGTTGTGATGCGATATATATCCTTTGTTTATATATGACTTTGAACTTTATTGAACTTCTGCTTGATGATTCTATTTCCAAACGAAATCTGTTAAAACCATGGAACAGTTTGGATAGTTATCGTTCTTGTAATGCACTTTAGATTGACCTGGAATTCCTGACGTCCAACATATGCTCCTTTATCGAGTTGCGTCACCAGTTACCGAATAACTCATGCCACCATTCCACCCCTGTATTTGAATGTATAAGAATGCTTTCTTTGGTTTTCTAGAAGTACCGCTTGGACTGGGGTTTGGGGCTGTAACACCACCCATGTGTGAACATAATTCCTTAGTTATATTTATTATTATTATTATTATTATTATTATTATTATTCATAACGACTTTCGTGTCAACTTTATCAACAAAGCGAACACACTCAAAACAAGAAACCGCAACTTTTCAAACCGAACAAAAACCATGTAAAAAAAGACAAGCTCACTGGAAGTGTCTTTGTGGGTTCGACGGCATTCGCTGGAAGGCTTTCAAATTAATTTCATTTCAATTTTAAGAAGTGAGCAGCGTGAATTTGTTCCCAATTAACATTTCTGTTTTGCCAAAAATTTTTGCGAGTATGGTCGCCAAGGAGATTGCCATTGAAATGCAGGACGGCGGCGCTGCCAGCAGCTCAGCCAGCACGTCCTCGTCTACGGCCACAACGACGAGTGCAGAGAGCGTAGCTGGCACTGGTGCCTTCCAGAAAGATCCAGAAAACTGTTGCGGTCACCAGTTCAAAAGTGCCGACGTGAACGTTAAAACGGCGAATCAAGCGTTGAAGTCCGAGGACGAGACTGGTGCACGCCATACGCGTCCGGGTAATAAGCACGGCAGTTATGCGGCAAATAAAAATGTCGCTGAAGGTTTGTACGCGCCAAGGAGTTGCCCTGCAAATTGTTCAGATGATGCGGCTAATTATGTGACGGCACTGACAACAATCACAATGAAGAGACTGAGACACTTTCAGATGTATATCAGATATATATTTGCCTCTGTCTCTCCTTGGCTCTCCACAAGTATGTGATGTCAGCTGAGTCACATAATCCGAAGCGCCATCTGGATATGGGAGCATATACTGAATCATTACTAGTTTCATCTCCTTATACGTAATCTCTTTGACTCACTCACACACATATACAGACTACATCATGGCCGACTCGTACCTAAGGGGCCTAGTGGGCTAACTGTGACAGGGGACTCTTTCTTTTAACTGATACTATTTGAAAAGATAGTTACCCCACAAAGCCTCTTGGACTATGTATTATATAACCACACAATCTATCTAAGGGGCCTAGTGGGCTAACTGTGACAGGGGACTCTTTCTTTTAACTGATACTATTTGCAAAGATATTCATAATCACCCCAAAAAGCCTTTTGGACTACATACTATATATCTACACAATCTATCTAAAGGGGCCTAGTGGGGTAACTGTGACAGTGGACTCTTTCTTTTAACTGATACTATATGTAAAGATATTCATAATCACCCCACAAAGCCTTTTGGACCACGACAAGTATAGGAACATCACCGGGGAAGCCTTCAGAATATATGTAGAAACATTCCACCTCATTCTAAGTGACGCTTTGCGATTATCCGGAGCAATATCTCCAGAAATGTTTCAGAATCAATACCATATTTCAGATAGGCTCAGAAGCTCCTTGTCGAATTTGAGCAATCTAAGCGACTGCTGCTATTTCCTAATTTTCCTCGAGGAGTTGAGCATACTCTCAATTTTGTGATATGAGGTGATGAAAATCCTGTTGTGGTATTTCTGTGGCGCTCATCTAACTCGGAGAGTACCAAATATTCCGTTCTACAAAAATCAAATCGCTGACAGATTTCTCCACAACTTTTGCCAAGTTTTCAGTTCAGCTAATCAATGTTGCCCAAGGGAATCAACTCAGAAACTGCAGTACATTTTAGCTGTGAACTGCAACTACAAAGAATCAGCTAGTCTCCTCTCTCCTGGGCCACAAAAGAGAATCGAGTCACGGAGTGAGGTATTGGGAAGTTCCGTTCGAAAATGCATGCATATTTCTTTGTAGTTCGGCCCGGACAAACACCCGGAAGGTAACAGCCTCTAAATCTCTAGTATATTATAGGAAAAAGAACGCGATTGCTCGCTCTCTCATTTACTGCCAGTTTTTGCCATTGCTGGCGAAGGATCTCCCGACGACTGTGACAGTCCTTCCCCAGCCCTGTGCACACCGAATTCGCCACTGTTCTCTGCATAACGTAACACTCTCATCGTATTTCGCTTTCAATCACTCTTTACAGGCCTGATGGATATCGCTCTGCTATCGGCGAACGCTAATCAGTTGCGGTTTCTCATAACCTACAATCAGGAGGCATCCACTTATTACATTAGCCTGGGTCTGATTGCTTTATCACTGACCATGCAAGTGGCCGTGGGCATTGCACTCATTTTCAAGGTACACATTGACACAAATTTTTAAGAATCTGTTCCGTAAGCTAACCCGATTACTTTGCAGCGACGCATGAGGCGCTCCAACAACAACAACAAACGCTTTATGCGCACAAATGAGTTTCTGGTGGGAGGAGTTTTCATAGTGACCGTGATCAACATTTTGTTAGCGGCCTTCACAACTATAGATGGCAGAAAGTAATGGCGGCAAAAATGGCCAAAATAAACTGACACTCGAAGAAATTGGTCATAAAAAACATATTCTAAAGGCACTTTACACACATTTCAAGTACCAACAAAATTTTGGAAAATATATCAAATTATGTGTTTATTATATATATATGTGTGTGTGTGTGTGTGTGTATTTATATACTTTTATATATACACATATGGATGTGTAGCGCCACTGTAAGCAAATATGTTTACATATAAAATGTATACCAACAACAATTGACATAATTTTCTTATTTAAAAACAATACAAAATATAAAAATTTAAAATTGCTGGCACGCCTTCGTCACATCGTCGCACAAAAGAACAAAAAAATAAAAATATATATATGCATATACGATGTTTGTATATATACATATGTATGGATATATACAGATATTGTGTTTTAACAAAATGGCTGCCGAACAATTCTGATAAATGCACTGCCGGTATCTGTTACGATTTAAAATGTGAACTTATTTATATACAAAAACCCCAACAGGGGCGGAGCCAGCTCACTCTCTCCACAGCCCCCGACTACTGCGTCCTTAGGCGGCGTACTCCTTCTTGATGACCTTGGCAATGGTGCTCAACTGCATGTTGGTGGTGCCCTCATAAATGGCGCCGATCTTCACGTCGCGATAGTATTTCTCTTGCGGGAAGTCGCGGGTGAAGCCCACACCGCCCATCCAGTCGATACACTTGATGGTAGCGCGTTGAGCCACCTCCGACGCAAAGTACTTGGCCATGGCGGCCTCCTTGAGGAAGGGCGCACCCTGCTCCTGCAGCCGGGCGGCATTGTAGGTGAGCAAACGGGCCGCTTCGATTTCGGTGGCGATAGTGGCGATCTGATGTTGCATCGATTGGAAATTGTACACCTCCGAGCCGAACTGTTTGCGTTCGAGCAGGTAAGGAATGGTGGCATCGAAACAGCCTTGCGCCAAACCGATCATCTGGGCGGCAATGCCGATGCGGCCCTCGTTCAAGAAACCGGCCGCATACTTGTAGCCATGTCCAAATTCGCCCAACAGATTCTCCTCGGGTATGCGAACATTATCGAAGGTGACCATGCAAGTGCCAGAGGCGCGTATGCCGAGTTTGTCCTCGGGTCTGTTCACAATCAGACCGGGAGTGTCGCGATCCACGAGGAAAGTTGTGATGCCACGGTAACCCTGAATTAGGTGAAAGAACCAAGCGGGAAAATTAAGAGAAAACGAAACCAATTCCAAACAGATGAAGTTAGTTAGTTAGTCAGTTAGTCAGTTAGTTAGTTAGGTAGTCAGTTAGTCAGTTAGTTAGTTAGGTAGTCAGCTAGTTAGTTAGTCAGTTAGTTAGTTGTGAGTCTGGTGAATCTCACTTTAGAGAGTCATGTGCAGAGAATACAGAGAAAAGAAAATATTTTTCGCTGCCAGCGTCAGTAGCGGACACACCGCGATTTTGAGTGGATTCACCACAATTTTGAGTGGATTCACCACAATTTTGAGTAGATTCACCACAATTTTGATTGGATTCACCACGATTTTGAGTGGATTCATGTACAACGTCCGTGTGCTTTATTTCGCTGCTTTGCCATTTGACGTTTATGTTTCGTTTTTCTATATTCTCTGGTCATGTGGGCCTTGGTGTCGTCATGGGATGACAGACCAGCTCAACATGGTGGTGGCTCTCAAAGTGAGAGTCAAACGAGAATAGCGGATTGCGCGTTGCAATGACTAAAGCACCTCTTTAGGGAAAATACGAACTCATGGCGCACAGATAGCGATGCTCTTTAAGTCACTGTCTCTCAGATATTCTGTCACATTGAATCATATCATGAATCTTCTTCTTGCCACACATCTATGATTATGACATTTGCTGAGTCACATAACGAGCAAACCCCTCTGGGTATGCGTTCATATTTTTAGTCCAAAACTCCACAAACTATATTCATCTCCCACTTAAGCAAATGCAGTTCAAATATGAGTACGATTTCAACTTACGGCTTCGGGTTTAGCATTTGCGAAGACCAAGAACAGACCGGCAATATCGGAGTTAGATATCCACATTTTCGTGCCATTAATTACATAGTGATTGCCATCCTTCTTGGCCACAGTCTTCAAGGAAAAGGCATCCGAACCAGCTCCAGGTTCAGTCAACGCAAAGCTACCAGGCTGTGTGAACAAGCAATGATAGTGTCAATGGATATTTGTTCCAGCTTTCATATTTAAAACTTACATATTCCTGAGCGAGCTTGGGCAAATATTTCTCTTTCTGTTCCTTAGTAGCCACCTTTATCATGAGGGAATTCACCAAAGTATTGTGGATATCAACGAGAGCGGCCACAGCCGGATCCACTTTCGACAATTCTTCAACGGTCAAAATTGTAGTCATGAAGTTGCAACCACTGCCGCCCAACTCAGTATCAATTTCGATGCCCATCAGACCGTTTTCGAAGACGGCCTTCACCACAGACGGATCAAATTTGTGCTCTTCGTCCATTTTCTTGACCAGCGGTGCGATTTGCTCCTGCGCCAACTTAGCAACTATAAGCAAAATAAATCAAATCAATGAGAAATAATGTAAAGAACTTTTCCTTCATACCATCAATAGACTTATTTTATCAATTTTATTATTTACAAAGAAAGTTTATTCATTAAAAAATTCACACTTTTCTGTACATAATGAAGTTTTCAAAAACCCAATGATCTTCTTCCTTAATATAATGAACTTCATCCTACTTATAATGAACTGTTTCCTGCATATAATGAACTGTATCCTGCATGTAAGGAACTTTTCCTTCTAATAGTGATAATTTGAATTTATTTAATGAAATTTTTTCAGATAGTTTTGTTATTTTTCAGATAAGTTTTATAATTTTATTGATAGCATCCAGTTTTACTCATATAGAATAGTGCCCATTCCACAGAGTGCTTGGAGAGCTTCCCCAGTATCGTATTCGCATATACCAATTGCAGCCCCATGAAAGCTTCAGCAGAGAACACAGAGAAGCGACACTTAAATGTTCAATTTTCTGAAGTTTAAAAAAAACGTCTTTGTTTATCATTGGTTCTGAAAAAACCCACACTACCATAGTTTTGCGCATGTGTTAGTGTGCGCAAAACAATAGTAATTTCTCTGTATTCTCTGGCTTCAGTCAGCCCAAAACCATGTGCCAAAAACTCCCCACAGATACGTAGGCACACTCGAACGTATGTGGTTCTTTTACTTTGCTTTCTAAATTATTTTTTATTATATGCTTTGGATCTGCGATTATACACGGTAATAGGGTATATCCGTCAATATTATCAACAGTCCTGCGAGTGATCGTGGCAATTTCTAATAGATTCTAATCTAACGCCCCCAACGAATCTTCAGGAACTGTTGCACACACACACACACACACACACACACACTGGAACAGGAAAAAGAGCGAGTCTGAGCGGCTGAATGTACAGATGTGGTCGGTGAATCAGGTCAGCCTGAAACCGTTTGACTCTGATCTACACCCGACGATACCATGTAATCAACTGGAAACCTGCGCTGCTCAATGTGTTCATGCTTTTTCTGTATTTCAACTATATGGCCAAGTGTATTAAACATTTGGCAGGGGCATTCTGTGAAGATGGTCACTTGCTCATAAAGAAAAAATATTATTATAAGGATTCCACCGTGATTGATATTAGAATACTTGATAAAAGTCCGTCTTCAATATACAAACTATTGAAAACCTGATTTTGCATCACCGGACTAATTCAAAGCAGGTCATTTTCTACCGATAGTAGATTATTTTAAGTTTACGCATCATATGCTACTGATAGAACTCCTTGTTTAACAAGTTCACAGCCTCACAGCTTGCAATTGTTGTTGGAAAATGATATAAGCCAAGGAAACAAACGGAGCTGCGGGATTTATGACTTTGTTGGTATTGAGAAATCGACAGAACTTACAATTTTCCATTCATGATGTTTGCTCAGATTTTCAATTCAAAAGTTTTCCAATACTTTCATTTGTCGTACTGAACAAGCAAAGATTCGAACCACAGTTGAAAGCAAACAACTACTTAATGCATGTGACCTTGTATATTATCTACAATGATGTGGAAGTTTTACGAAAACCACTTTCCAACAAAATATGTTCTCAAGTGGGAGAGGAAGAGAGAGAGAGAGGCAGATAGAAAAGTAAAACTAAGTTCATCACAAGTTCAATGTCAAGAATATTTCGGGTAAAGAGAGGGGAAACCACAGAACGTTCATGTACCCTATGCACGTGTATAGTAAATGGAAATAAAATATGTGCTCCAGTGGGAGAGTGGGGGAGTGGGAGAGGAAGAGAGAGACCGATAGAAAAGTAAAACTAAGTTCATCACAAGTTCAATGCCAAGAATATTTCGGGTAAAGAGAGGGGAAACCACAGAGCGTTCATGTACCCTATGCACGTGTATAGTAAATGGAAATACGACGCCTTAATGCGGCCAGACCCAGTTAGACCATAAGACCTGCCTATCTACTACTGGTGTATGTATGTATGTATGTATGTATGTAGCACTATCATGAGTACTGAGATAGTGGTAGGCAACGTTTGATTTCTGTTCTTACAATAGAAACAAGAATTTAGGACAGAAAATGAGATAAAATTAAAGTAAATAAAAAGCGTAAATATAAAATGTATAAATACGCATTTTATACAAACAAACAAAAATAAAAAATTAACTAAAAATAAGACAAACAAAAACAAAAATTCGCCAGCAACATGGCAACATAATTAAATTGAGAAAAACAAAAACAATTTATTTTCATGACGAGACAAACAAAATTATTGTGAATGCGATAAGAAGCATACTCGTACGTACGGTTGTGAGTCCACGCGCCTATGTCACGAAACACTTTTCACTTAGCAGTTTGCAGCTTTTCAAATTAACCTTAGTTTAAATATTGACAGGTTTTTCGTGTGAGAAATATGAAATAACCTTCAGTATGAAAATGGGCCACATTGCAAAATGTGGAAAATTGCGAAATTGCAAAATGTGCAAAATTGCAAAATTGCAAAGTTGCAAAATAGCAAAATTGCAAAATTGCAAACTGTGGAAAATTTGAAAAATTACTAAATTGTAAAATTGCAAAGTGAAACGTATTTGGTAAAATGGAAACTTAACTGCAAAGTTGCAAAGTTGCAAAGTGAAAAGTGAATGGTGGAAAAGAGCTAATTTAAGTGAAAAGTGTTTGGTTAAATGGAAACTTAATTGCAAAGTTACAAAATTGCGAAGTGAAAAGTGATGAGTGTTTGGTAAAATGGAAACTTAATGCAAAGTTGCAAAGTTGCAAAGTTGCAAAGTTGCAAAGTGAAAAGTGATTGGTGGAAAAAAGCTAATTTAAGTGAAAAGTGTCTGGTAAAATGGAAACTTAATTGCAAAGTTGCAAAGTGAAAAGTGAAAAGTGAAAAGTGTTTGGTAAAATGGAAACTTAACTGCAAAGTTACAAAGTTGCAAAGTTGCAAAATGAGGGAGAAACTCCCTCAGCGCAAGATGGATTGGTAAAAAAAAACTTGAGCTCTTCAATCAATCAAAGAAAAGGTTTCGTAAGAACGTCACAACGAGCCATAATAATTTTGAATAGTCTGGTAGGGCTTCATAGTGAAGTTCAAGTTATTTATATGTTGCTATACGGCTTACAACATTAAAAGACGTTCCTACAGAATTTGTATATAATTTATAGAGCTGTTATAACTGCCATCCAGATTAGTTAAATGGTTCAAAAATGCATGTATAATATTGTTATAAAGCTTACACAAAAAACGTTATAGTGTCTTATAAAGCTACTACACAGCTTACTTTCTAGGCCAGAGCAATTTTTTTTCTTTTATTTTGAGGTTTTTCTTTTTAATGTCGAATCAAAATATTGACAAATTATAAAAAAACGACCAATATACGAGGACCTACAAAATTACCAGGACTTTATAAACAGAACTGTGTAAGTTGTTATGATATTGGTTGGCAGTGCTTCAAACTCTATGAATAGTTAAATTTTACTCTATGAAAGCTTGAATTTTCGAACACTATGAAAATAACTGTATAGGGGCTTATAGAGCAATATTTATAACTATAAAGTCAAATTTGAGAGTTTTCTTTGGCTGTGTTTACGTTTCGTGACGGTGCCTTGCAAATAACAGAGCTCACATACTCAGGCGTCATCATGAATAAATTTGCAGGTCTCATTCACATTCGACGTTTCTAACAGAGAATACCGAGAAATGACTCTCGTTTTGCGCACACTAACGCATGCGCAAAACTGTAGTAGTGTGGCTGATTTTCTTCAAAGGCAATGATAGACACACCTATTCCAGAGAACATAGAGAAGGGACACTTAAACGTCAAATTTTCTTAAATTATTTTTGTTTATCATTAGTTGGCTATATGAATAGGTTTGTTTATCATTGGTTAGCAATAATTCTGAAGAAAATTAGCCACACTACTACAGTTTTGCACATGTCCAAGTGTGCGCAAAATAAGAGTAATTTCTCTGTATTCTCTACCTATACTGATTGCCAACTAATGATAGCAAAGCGTTTTTTTTAACGTTTGAAAATTTGACGTTTAAGTGTCGCTTCTCTGTGTGCTCTGTTTTCTAAGCCAACTTCAAGTTTTCTGTTAGGTTCAACTGCAAAACATTTTGAACAGGTGGCAACTTCAAAAGCCACAAACATTTATTATAACCACGTCACGTATTCGGCAGTCTTTTGCGTATTTTATAGTGTTTTTCCATACAATCTGCATATTCCTACAATTCTATACACAGTTAATAATATACATATGTATGTATGTAGAAACATACATATATGCATACATATTCAGGTCTATGAATGTGTTTACTGTTGCCCCGCGATATCGTTGCTTTGATCATTTAAAAAAAAATTTTGTAAATAGAAATCTTTCAGATAATTAAACAAAGAATAAAATTTCAGAATTCAATTGGCACGTGTATCTTTGAATGAGAGTTTTATCAATTGTGATGCGTACTTTGCCGAATGATAACAACGAGAGAGCGTCAGAAAGAGAGCGACGAAACGGAAAGAGAGCGTGGAACAAATGTTGATTTATTCCACTATCTGTGGAACAGTTTGAATTCAATTTATTATGCTAAATATCAGATTAAAAAAAACCTAAAAATAATTTAGGAAAACAACAAATTTGTATATACATACATATGTACATACATACATACATACATACATACATACATACATATGTATGTACAAAACATCTCAATTCTCCGACCTATACGCATGTGGTAGTAGCTTAGCGACTGGTCACCTTTGGGGGGCCCGTCTTCCAAAATTTTGGAAACAAGTTTTGCCAGCAATTAAGTCATTGGCGCGCAGCTGATAATGAAATTTGCTTCTTAGCAGACAGAAGAACTTGAACGTTTATAGACTATGATATACAATCGGGAGCAGTAGAGGTGAAATAGAGGTCTAATTAATGGCTTGCTCGTGGATCTTTGGCAATAGATTTGTGAAATAAAACACACATAAAAAGTAAGCACCGCAGCTCAGCCATAGCAACATGAACAAACAATAACAACGACCAAGCGATCTAACCGTGAATGGTTGAGTTTGGGCTTAACCAAGTATAAGTGGACCTTCAGCCATTTGAATATAGATGAAGGGATCGATTGAGGTATTAAGATTGACAGTTAATCGAATTCAAACTAGAAGCTGAATTTGGCGACAGAGGTTTACACATGCTGAATAATAGAGAATGGATGTTTTATTAATAACACTGTGGAAGCTTTAAAGATCTTAAGTAATGATCTTCAAGATGTTATAGAGATAATTTCATAAAACTTCAAATTCAATTATATTTGCATAAAGTTAGAAGCCACGCTTTTGATATTTGTATACAATTTGGACACTTTGGATAAGAAATGTAGAGAATATTTCACAAAATTATTGGAAAATTCGTATCTATGTACAGTGTGTCACAAAAGTATTCGTTGCTAGGCTATACTAGTAAACTTACTCGAATTTACCCACTTTGGAATATTTTATTTAATTTTTTTCTTTACTATATTCATTATAGACATGGGAAGGGGTATTTTCTTTCAGTGTATGCTCTTAAATTATACAATAATACAACTGGAACACGCTTGTAACGGGACAATTGAACAGTTCTCAATTTAATAATTGTCCAGCATTGCGTGTTTCGCTGATTATCTGCCTGCATATCGTTGGACTAAAAATTATACAGATAAACATTACTTTTATCAACTTTTAACAAATTGCACGTTATTAAAGCCACAACGAGAATGCAATTTAGAAATTGCATTTTAAGCGATAGTGATTAACGATGTTTGTGATCGCAGCAAATTTACACTAAATCGCTATACAACTTTTGTAGTAAACACTCCGTCCAAACCCCTCGCCCGTGTCATCCAGCAACTAATCGGAATGTATTGTTGATTATTATTTAATAATAAAAACCCTTCAGCGTTTATTAACGTAATTCATTTTGATTGATGGGTGCAAAGCACACCCATTTTTGTTATCATATGCATCCCATTGATTCAAATATGTGTCAGTATCAGCATATTCACATACACACATACATATAAGGAATATGTAAACACGTGCTCCACTTGTAGAGGCAGATTGATAAGTAACTTAAATGGTGGTGTCTAGAGACAAAACCAGTAGAAATGCAAGCCGACAGACTAAAATATAATAGAAAAGTTTTAATAAAACTAAAAATATTTACAGTTTTCTAGAAACAGAACCACCAAAATCGCGCGGAAAAAGTTTGATATATCAGTTCTATAGAAGTCGTATAAGAAGCTTGTAATACCATTGTAGTTACAGAGCTCAACAAGGTTTGGCTATAGTTTACATATAATTATGATGAACTTGCCCGAGAGGGTACTACAATACCGATTCAACCAGATAGGTCAAACCTCGGTATTCCTATTGCCACATGTAAGCTCTTAATTAATACAATATGCTTGGGTAGGTGCTGGTATGAAGGTAGAGGATACAAAATAGCTGGACAAACCTGGCCGGAAACAATTGTCAAGCGATCAAAAGATTTATTATCTCTAAATAGACTAAGTATAGGTTCCGTAGCAAGTGTCATAACGGAACACTGGACCCTGAGTACTCGTGGTAGTAGGCTGGGGATTGCCGCTAACGACTTCTGCAGGAGTTGCATGGACGAGGAGGAGCAAGAGTCCATGGAACACCTATGATGTACGTGTCCAACACTCTGCAGAAGGAGGCGCTCTTTCCTGGTTGACCACTTTCTGGACTCTTTGGGAGATATTCCAAATAAAAAGATAAGATCCATCAACTGTTTCAATAAAACCTCCAAATGGCTGGACTTTTGAAAGGGTTTGGGACTTGTGCCTCATGCGGTATCACAAAGGGTCAATGTTTGTTCTATGTGCGCCCTTTCTGGCGACCGCTTTACCCACCTACCTATGTACATAATTATACATAATTTACAATATTATAAACTGATTAATTTTATACAGCTAATACCATCTTAATCTTTACAATGGGGTCCCACAAGCATCGCTACAGTCATTAAGAAAAATGAAGTCTGTATACCACGTTGCCGCTCGGTACACCATGGGAACATTTCGATCGCAAACTATGATAAACTTTCTAACGGAAACATAACTAAACACAATAGAACCAGAAGCCAATATAATGACTGCCTGTTTAATCCACAATATCCTAATGCCAGAGAACCAACCTTTTACTCAAAGTCAAAATACCCCACCCCATCGGATTCCAAGATATCCATCCATTCAGCCACTAATCGAATAATGATAATAGCCACCTGTATTGGAAAGAATCCTTAAATACCCTCCAGCGAAAATATCACACAACGAAAGAAGTCGGGATATTGTTATCCAAGATACAAACAAGCTGAAAATAATGTGGCTTCACAACTACATATGTTGATGGAGTAGGAAACGGGGTAAGCAACACAGCACGCGTTGAGATGGACCGCATGGAAAATACACACACACATACACACACAGAAAAGAGACAATAATATAAGTGCAAAAGTTTGTACTATTTTAAGCTCAGAGCGGGCATGGTCCGCAAGAAGTCAGCACAATGACGTATTACCAAATAACGAACTGTAACGCAGAGCTCTGTAATACATATCAGATGCGTACTTAACCGTTAACACAATACGTTAAGATTTCGCTAATTGAACGTTAAGAATTATGTATGCATGTAAGTATGTATGTATGTATGTTACTTTATGGAGAGCGACAGGAAGTCGATTAAAATGTTTTTCTTCATATCAAATCACTCCCCCACAACAAGAGACGCGTCAAGAAAATAGCGATCTACTTCAACATGTCTCCACACACATAAATACAATATTTGCACAAACGTGTGTGTGTGTGTGTGTGTGTGTGTGCATTGATTGACATTAAAAACGTGTCTGTTTATTAAATAGATAAGTCTTCCTATAGATACCGGTTTATAAAAAAAAAAAACCAGCTACATCCATACATACATACATACATACATTGATTAAAAAAATCCTTCAAGTGCTCGTATCAAATTGAAAAAAATTAACTAAAAAATTTGCTAAAGCTAACAATGCTCTCTATATTCAAATTGGCACATCATGTGTATATGTATATACGCATGTGTGTATATGCATTTATTTATTAAAAAATTTGAGCTATAATAACAACAACAATAAAAGTAACTCACTGACTGCAATTGAGTATGTCATTTGAGAAATCTTGTTTCGCAGGTTGCTTGTCCAGTTGGCAGCTTCGGGTCTTTCGCTCTAAAATCAGTAATATGCGACGCCGATACACAAGGAAATATGTTCACATAAGTTAAGGTAGCAAATGCTGAAATGTATAAATTAACCAAAAGCAGATGGGTTATGGGAAGATTGAGAGAGGGAACGCTGACATGTATACGAGTACATATATGTATGTATGTCTATTAATCTCTGAACATAACCGAGTGCTAAAAAGTGTGTAAGGGCTGTGATAATATTTCAACATTATGGTATGTTTATGAATGTACTGAACTTTCCAATGCCCAAAGTCCCATCCACTCACCAAGCATTTCTAACTTGGATGTAGAGTGCACATACTATGTGCGTGTAGATGCAGCAAGAAGTCTGCGCACGATCGCAGATGAAAGGAAAAGCTGTGAGTTGAATGCAAATGCAATTTTAATAGTCAATTAAATAAATGAATGCATTTAAAATGAGTCTAATTGTGTGCAATAAAAATAAAACTTTTAAAAATATAAATAAAATTAATTTAAATACTGACACTCACTGATTAAATGATGAATGATTAATAATGATGAAAAAAATTCTAAAAAAAAAACAACTACAGTACATGTATTTGTACATATGTTTGTATATATGTACGCATGCATGTATGTATGTATGTATATTTGTATGTATATAAATACATATATACCCGTGTATACTCGTATACATAATATGTGCATAAAAACTGATATAATAGGCGCATTCGAATCGGCACTTTATCGAGGTTAGGACAGACTTTTGTATAGAAAAAGTTATCGAGTAAATTATAGTCAGATGAAAAGGGCGAGTTTTTCTATCCTCGATAGAAAGTGCTTCCAAATTCAAAATTACTTTTTTTGAAACAGTGCTGCCAAGTACACCACTTTCGCGTTTGCCATATTATTCGCACAACCCCATACGAGCTCGATACAAGACACGAATCGAATGCGCCTAATATAAAGTTATATACATATATACCAGAAATATGTGCATATGTACATATATAACAGATATATGTACATACATAAATACATACATACATACATATGTAGGTACAATTGTATAATTTTTATTATTATTATTATTACTATAATTAATTACAATAATTAATTATTATAACTAATTTTAAATAAGAGTACTAGCTGCCAGGGCTTTCGACTCTGATTTATTTATGTATACATTTCCAGAAACTTCAAGAAACTATTAAACGGTCCAATGTCCATTTAAATGCTTATCATCATCTTCGCAGGTTAATCAATATGATCCACTAAACTTATTCTGCGGCAAAGACGTCAAGAAACAAAGGCAAAAGTATATAATTACTATTCACACGTATTTGTATGTATGCATGTATGTATGTATGTACGTCCATTATATATACATACATATGTACATATATAAAAATACACATTACAGTAAGTTGTTACCAACTATTTTAACACCCTGTATGTCGTACAGAGCGAGGCTTTTCAAACATTTAAAAAAAGGGGCAGGCACTACGGCTGAACACATACGAAACTAAATTAGCATATAAAATTTCAGATACATACATATATGTACATATGTATGTATTTAGCATGTAATTCTTTAGAAAATTTCAGCCCGAACTATCTTGTTGGTTGGTTTCAAAGATATACTCTTTAGAAGTGGCATACAGGAGGATCAAGATATATGTATGTATGTATGGAGAAGTATGTGAGTGCACACATCTAAATGCATACTTGCTCAAATACAAGCTTGCACGCACACACATATGTACATACATATATCTGCCACACCTCCACGGAAACCAAACTATACACAGCTATACATATAATGTATAATACATTCGTTTTTCTAATGTAGTTAGTTAGTTTTTCTTATGTTCATATACATATGTATATATAAATATACATGTATATATATGTATATGTATATGCATATATAAATATGTATGTATGTATGTATGATTTTATAAGGATTGTTTATTATTATTATTATTATATCTTTGCACTACTCGTATAATTAATTATGACTGCAAGGAGTTGGGGATTGAGCACTAGCTACTGTGGCTTTCGATTCGAAGAGAGACACAGCCCGTAGCTGGATTTGAACCTGCGACCCTCTGAGTGTGAAGGATTGTTTAAATGTACATATGTATGTAAACATATGGTAAAGGTGGTTGGGTGAAAAGAGATTCTCATCAAACACGGAGGACATCTCCGAAACCGAAGCTTATTTCTGAGAGTTCGAGAAAGCTTTTATTTTGGACAGCCGATAACCAAGTTTTTAGTGCTGCTGTTAAAATAATGGCAATATAGTTTTTAATAATTATATTGCTAAATAAATAAAAAATAAACAAATTTCCGGAGGGCTTGAAAAAGTTTGATTATCGTTAAGTCCAATGTATCGATCCAAAAGGGGGGGGGGGGGGGGGGGACGGTGAAAAATAACTCAAAATACATATACCCCAAAAAAATTAATCTTTGTAGTCTAACAAAGGTACTTATCAATCGCCTCTCGTAATTAATCATTTACTCTTTCGAGGGTTTGCCGATGCTATGCTGCTCACAACCTGTTGGAGCGCTTTCTATCTATGCACCTATATATGGGAACAATCAACAACAATAGTATTTGCGCAGAGCCTTTGTTAGGGACTAATCTCTCAAAAAGTTGCTCACAGAACAGTCTGAGCCGAACCGCTTCGATTGTGAAGTGTCAGAACGATAGCAAAATAAACTAACAAAGACCAACTGGAAAAAAATTTTTAAATATTTGCATCTACATGCACATACATATGTGTGTTTGGGTGTGTGTGTGGTCTATGCTTATAATTACGTAACACATAACCGTCGTTGTGGCTAATCTGAAACAATGACAACAACAACAAACAATAACAACTACAATAAAAAAAAGAATTTTTGCCATAATATAATTTTTAAGCAAAAAATATGCCAGCACATTTCAAACTCGAACTGTTGTTTCAACCTTAACTCAATACCGGCTTTCAAGTCAGTCCGAAGACCCACACTTATTAAGGAACCTCTTTGCATTTATCAGAGTATATACAAAAAAAAAAGAAAAAACACTTACCAGTTTCCTTCATCATTTTCTCATCGTCCGTCAAGAATGTGAGTGGGGGCACGGCACCCGTTCCACTGGACATGCATTGCTGTTGGCGTTGTACTGCGTTGGCAAGCTGCGAATGCACAAAAACCAAAAATCACATATAAATTATTTTCTGCTTAAATTCAGCAAAAAAAATAAAACTTCTCAACTACAAAAAATTCAAACTTGAAATTCAAACTGGGCTGTACAAGTACTACAAAAACAATCACACTACTGCTAACTCACCAGGCGCATAGGCAATTTTCTCAGACAATTCATCCTGTTTCTTTATAATCACCAAACAGAAAAATGAAAACAATAATCAAATGTGGGCAAAATATTGGCAAACTAGCAACCAATTTCGCTTGTTTTCGCCTAACTGGCCGACTGACTAGCTGATTGCAACTGGACAACTGAATTAGCAAGATCTGACTCCGACCGATCCTCCAGTGGGTGTGTAGAGCAAAAGCTATAATTCAAACAAGAGCTTTAACATGCGTACATTTGTGTGTGCGAAGCCCGTGTGGGAGTTTGTTGTTATTGAATTGGTCGCTCTATCATAGATCTAATATATGGTTCTATAACGAAATGAGTTGATGCCCGCCAGGTAGTGATCGTGTACATACGCAAGTCTTATAAGCAATTATAAATCGCATAACGAAGCGGTGTATCAATTGAATTTCGATTGATACGTTCCATCGCCACAATTAAGCTTTCCACTCATACCGCGACTAATTCTAGAACATATATTTTTTAACTAAATAGTCTAGACACAAACCGGTAATATGCCCAACAGCAACCAACTTAACGCATTCAGCGGCATAGTGTCAACAATTTTTATAAATCGCAATTGCTTTTTGAACTGTAACTCCCTTCAAGTGCCATTTTTTGTATGCATTGCTTTTGCTTTGACAGTTTTAACCGGGCAAAAATTATTTGAATACGAACACACTTTGTTGTTACCCTATGATTCAATGGCATTATCAGCAGAGTTGCCAGTCATGCAGAAAAAAAAATACATAAATGCGCAATTTAACAAACGATGTAAACTCTTTAAAGAGCTCAATTGCAAATGAATATTTCATTTCAAATTTATTTTAATATAAAAACCAACTTGAAAATTATCAACACTTTACGATCGTTAGTTACTTAGTCAATATTGTTAGTTACCTAGTCAATAAGTTTATCATTCAATTTGGTTGTGTATAAATTTTTTACATAAATAAATTATTTTTTATTATTATAATTAAGAGCACTGCTACTAAAAGAGATCTATTGTGCAATTAATAAATAAATAAATAAATAAAATAATAATGTTTCAAAATCGAATTCAAAATAGAAGAACATTTTTATGAGGAAAATCACGTGATTATAAATACAATTTCTAGCAACCTCATAATAAGAATATATTTCAGATAGTCTTATAAATGATTGTAATTATTATATATATATAAATGATTATGATTATAGGTATACATTTTACAAACTACTAAAGAAATATATGGGCATAACCTCGATATACGGTTAAATGGTCTCACTGAAATGAATCGAATAGGTTTCGGTTTATGTCTTCTTATTATTACTATATCTTACACCATAATTAATTATGCCTGTAAGGGGTTGGGAAATGAGTACTAATTACTGAGGCTTTCGACTCGAAGAGAAAACAATTTTTTAGAAAGAAGCATTTTTAGACCAAGCTGAGTGTGCTTACCACTAGACCACAAAGGGCGGTTTTGAACATATTTTGTTTGTAACTTCTTAAACATTGCTAAAACTTATTATTAATAGGCTATAACATAGTGGCTCGACTAGCTATAATTCATGGCAATGTTCATGTTCATGTCAGAGTAGCTGATGGCTGTCAAAATATGAAGTGGGCACATTATGTTAAAGCATTTCATTTTATGAATTGGCTTTGAACAGTAAACAACAGAGATGCGTTCTCGCATTGAATGCTTTAAGAGAATTAAAAAAACTGCAATCAGAAATTGAAGAGTTTGTAATTCCTCAAATACTCAAATTCTCGATAAATATTTATTAAATTATTTATTTCGCTTCTGTTAAATTTAATTTGTGCCATTTTTAGATAAACAAACGTTAAAATCGATTGAAACTTCAAATTTATGTCACGGTTGTTAGCAGCACTGCTGTCTTGACATAATGTTTAATTTTTTTGGTATGACATTAACACATGGGGTCTCCACTTAACATTTTGATGTTAAGATATGAACATTGCCATGAATTATAGCTAGTTGAGACACTATGTAAGAGCACCGCGGCATGAAAGATCCATTGTTCAGATGCTAAAACATAATTTTAAAAAAATTATAGTGGTGTTTGCGTACACTTTTAAGTGATAATTAAAGTAAATGCATTAGTTAATATTTAATAAAGTTCCATCAAAATAAATTTTGTGTTAATGTCTTTCTAATACGCATCGTGTTTCCAATTTATTAAAATGAATTATCACGTTTATCACACTTCACAAAGTGTTAAACTTATCGATTACCTTCCCAGCAAATTTCTGGTCGACACTTATTATAAATTCAAAAGTATTAAGGCCCGAATACAATAATGCGAAAGACCGAGACGAGAGTGAGACCGATCGTTTTGCATTGTCTCGCATTCTAATATACAATCAACAAAGTGCGAGCCATATTTACACAAAAGCAAAAGTGTTAAAAAAACTATTAAAAACTAAATATTTAGAAATTTTTTAATTAATAAAATAAACGCGGAGCCACAAACAGCAAAACAGAAATAAACAAATGCGTATTACCAAACAATTGAAAACTTTGACAAATTGTCTTGAACGAGAGTGCGAGGAATTTCTAATTTTTTAGAAATGCCTCGTCTCGTCGTATCGCATCACGCATTATTGTATATTGTCACATACTTGGGTACAAATTCTTTTTGACATCTCGGCCGAGACTCGGTCTCGTTCTCGTCTCGGACTCTCGTTATTTTATACGGGACTTTATGGCAAATTTGGCTTAACTACCCAGCACAGAATAATTTCACGTTAAAACAATATTAAGGCCTTTACAATATTTTAACGAAGCATTATTTAGTATGTTAAAAAAAGCGCGTAATATCAGCTACATAATGATTACTCTCACTTTTTGGGACTTAGTTGTGATTTATATTTTATTGTGATTTTTAATTAACAATAGACTAATAATTTATAAATAAAAATTACTAATAAGTAAGTAAACAAAAAATCAAATTCAAGAAATTACGTCTGAATTGCCTAAATCTAGAGGAGGAATTTCAAAACGGCATTTTCGACATTTGATGCGTGAAAATTTTTTAATTGACCGGACCGGTTCGGAACATTGTGAAATTAATTATGATCAAACTGCATTTTGGCACAGTCATAGTCGGACTGTGTAGAGCAAGTTGTGACAAGTGCGGAGAATTTGACTTATTTTCCCAACGAAAAATATGTAGGAATTTTCGAACATTGTCGACAATAAAAATAATGACTTAAAATGAATTAAAATAAGATTTAAAGAGTTTAATAATAAATGTGAATGTGATTTTAATAAAGCTGCATATCATGTTAGCTTAAAATTTCAAGTTGAAATTAATATTTAATATATAAAATGACTTCATATGTTTTTCAATAAATCTTTTCTTATCAGCTGGGAATGTATTTTATGTGAAACAAATATATTATAGTTAGAAATGCCTCGTCTCGCCGTATCGCATCACGCATTATTGTATATTGCCACATACAATCCTTTGATACAAATTCTTTTTGACATCTCGGCCGAGATTCGGTCTCGCTCTCGTCTCGGTGTCTCGCTTTATTGTATTCGGGCCTTTAATCATCTTGCTACAATATCTGTAATCTGCTATGCCGTATTTGTGCAAATGTTTCCACTAAACATGGTCTGGCAATACTGCTTAGCGCTGAATAATCATGCACATGCGCTGACATAAGCATTCCGCACTTCCGACAGCGGTTGTCATATTGCTCCCTTCAATTTTTCTTTCTTTTTCATCGTTTTACGATAGTTGTTTGCTGTAAGTTTTGCTCCTCCAATATTTTAATCACAAAACATCGCTAGTTAAATGTAATCAAATTATATCGAAATGCGAATAAAACGAAACAAATAGACTTTAGTTTTAAAAAATCTATACATTTTTCTAATAAGTGGGTAATATTCTACAAAAAGTGTGTGTGAAAGTTGAGCCAGTGCCAAGGCGATGGAAACGTTGCCCCAATTGGGCTATAATAATATTTTGAGAAACTGTTAAAATCCGTGAAAGATGGTTCATAATAAAACTGCAAGTTTTCCAATTGATTTTTTCCTAATTTGTTAACTTAAGTGAATAAACAAATAACGTCAACTAAAGTGGATATCCTACGGCCGACCGAAAAGCCGATTTATTTATGTGTTGCCGGAACCCATCTAATAACTGGGTTGAAATTCTCTTGGCAAATATATTATTATAGCGTTTAATTCCATGGCAATAGAGTGCGTTCATAATTAAACGATGTAATTTTTCGTGTTAATTTACACTTGCTTGATCGCTTTTTGTAGTATTTTCCACATCTTTTAGCATATTTTTCAAATTTATTTTACTATATATTTTATATTTGAAAATTGGCCTAATTTAATTATTTTATTCATTCACTTTTACAGCTGCCAACATGAAACTGAACAGATTTGTCTCATCCTCGCGCAGGAAGAACCGTAAGCGCCATTTCCAAGCACCATCACATATTCGTCGTCGTCTTATGTCAGCCCCTCTGTCCAAAGAGTTGCGTCAAAAGTACAATGTCCGCTCTATGCCCATACGCAAGGATGACGAAGTGCAGGTAGTGCGCGGTCACTACAAAGGCAACCAAATTGGCAAGGTTGTGCAGTCTTACCGTAAGAAATTCGTCATCTACATTGAGAAAATCCAGCGCGAGAACGCCAATGGCACAAATGTGTACGTGGGCATTCACCCCTCCAAATGTTTGATTGTCAAACTGAAATTGGACAAGGATCGCAAACTGATTTTGGACCGTCGCGGCAAGGGACGCATGGCCGCTTTGGGCAAAGACAAGGGCAAATACACAGAAGAAACAGCTGCGCAGCCAATGGAAACCGCGTAAAGAGTGTAGTGTTTATTTTTAACATATAAATTCTTCAAAATAAACAGTTACAAAAGAAAAACATCAATTTATTCTTTTAATAGTAGCTGAAATTAATCCTAATTGTTCCACAGTTGTATGTACAATCTCTCAATGTAGTAGTGTATACAATAATATAACGCTTGGATTCAGGCTACTTCATTAAAAGAATGCATAAAGAAGGTTCCGGTTATATGATCTGAACGGTGAAATAGCTTGAGTTCTAGCGTTTACTGCTTTAAAAATATAAATATATTGTTAGCTACTAATAAAATTATGGAATTAAAAACAAAAGTGGTCATTCTTAATCATCCTTGTAAAAGCAGTCGTGAATTGGATACAGCGTATCCAAGCAGTGCCATTAATATGCGTTGAAATAGTGAAGGCCGAATAGAAGGCACCACATGTTTAGGTCCGGGAATGTCCAGTTTGTTTTCATATATGGCTGCGACTGATATTGCCATATGAACCAAACGCTTGTGAATCAATCAATATTTTTCGCGTGGTTACGTCGCCAAAATTGCGTTACAGCCTTCCCATAAGTTAACTTGAACAAATAAAAATCACAACAAAAACATGGATGCTCCCTTCGTGTTCTACCTCATTGGCTCCCATTACGTTTTATGGTAAATGAATGGTGCGCGGTTAAAATGATAAAAAAAAAAAACTACCTTTCCCAGAAAAGGGGGTGGGGAATAATTCGCTCTACGTCCACACGAGGTTAGGCACCCGAACTCTACCATCAGCTTTTGGGTGTGGCATAAGAGCAAAATTGAACACTGCGAGTGGTATACTCGTGTGTATGCGTAGAGACTCCGTAGACGTAGAGATTTCTCAACGGGCATTAAACACGGCACAAATGTGCTGCTAAATAAAATTCGCTCCAGACCTATCCCTCACTTTTGACTTCTAGTACTAAGAAAGCTGGAGAGGAGAAGGCGGAAGATTACATTACATATAAAAAGATTCCACACAGAGCAAAGCATTTTGGAAAACAATTTAATAACTTCAAACGTTTCAAATGCCCCAATGCAGTTAACATTACTGTACAGATTTTTAAAATATGTACTTTTCCTCGAATACAGCGAATACTCATTTTGGACTAAGATTTAGTGCTGCTTCCAATGTGTTTGCCTTCATTTTTTTGCTCTTTAAAGTTCACTTTGGATACTTACACAAAGCCCCGGGAAAAGTCAAGTTTAAATGTTAAAATAACGCTTTAGTAAATATGCATATTTTTTGCACCGGTACTCCCCTGGAATTGGGTGGATGAAAATAAAGAACGAAACAAGTATATTTTGGAGAATCCGTCAATCATTCTCGCATTTTACTTTCGTCAGATCTCATCTAGATTAAATTCTCCTCTGTTCCAGAACGATTTGAACAGATCAAAAGAAAAGCAAAAACAAGTGCGATTGCGCCCCGTCAAAATAGTGCGCAATATCGCTAGATCCAATAATATGACATATAAACGTAGTAAGCAAGGTGAATTTATTTACAAGGTGGCTGCAAGGTGAATTTCGTACCTCTGGAATTGTCAAACATAAGCAATGTGCGATAAAAATAAACGAAATTGAGAGGAATGGAGGAATACATAAAAGCTGCTTAAAATGGTAAGCAAAATATACAAATATTTATATAATAGTTAAAGAGACTTATAATTTCTTTTACTTTCAGTATGTGAGTGAGAAATTATTCATATATGAAAGTGTAATTTGTGAATTATTCGCTCTCTCAAAAAGTACAACCACTGCCACCATATACCATCAAAACTACAAAGAAATTCAAAATTCTTGGCTAAAATGTGGATGGAAATTCATGTATACTGACGGCTCCAAGAAAACAAACGGTTCCGGATTTGCTGTGATAAATGCTAACATGGAAGTACTCCAAGTATCCCAATTACCTGCATACTCCTCAATATTTACAGCCGAAGCCGAAGCAATATATACAGCTTTAAAATATTGCAAAATACAAAAAGGAAAGTATATTATATGCTCCGATTCACAGTCGGTTATCAAAGCTGTTCAAAACCCATCACACGGAGACGAAACAATATGCAAAATTCGTGATATTTTAATCACACTTCCCCATAAAACAAAAATAATGTGGATACCGGGACACGCTGGAATTATTGGAAATACCCTGGCCGACGCAGCCGCAAAATATGCTACAAGTGCACCACTTTTAATTCATCCCACATACAGCAGAAGCGACTTAAAAAACCAAATAAATGCATACCATTCTATCCAACGAAAACAAAACTGGACTCAATACTCGCACAATTATAAACTAATTAACCCAGACGGGAATGCATCCAGATACCCAAGTAACATATCCAAATTGAACTTACGAAAATACATAAGGATCCGTCTTGGGCACACATTGATCACACATAAATATTTATTTGAAGGAACATTACCACCAACTTGCCCACTTTGCTACTCCCACACACTAACAATAGTCCATCTCATCAACAGCTGCCCGACTGTGGTTCAAAAACAACTACATTTTTTTAAACAAATCATGTTACCACATGCATTACAAAATATATCCACAGAAAACATAAAAGACGTAACTTCACTGCTCCACCTCTGTCAGATTTACTTTGACATATAAATATAAAATATATATGTATATACTTTTATTAGTTTAATACTAGTTAATTTTATTAATAGTTAGGCCGAAGACCTTAGTTGTTAGTTGCCTAGGTAATAAGTTTAGCATTAAATTTATTTGTGTATAAACTTTTTTAAAAATAAAAAATAAAAAAATATTCATATATGTACATATATATGAAAGAGAAGTTTATACAAATATATTTATAAAGTGGTGCAGTGTTTGAATATTTAAATGGAGAATATTTATTGAAAGTTACCTGAGACAGTTCCTGCTGCATTTGTTGTCTCACGCACTGAAGTAGTTCGCTAAATCTGGAATAAAAATAAATCAATGGATTAATATAATATAAAGAATATGAATATATAAATATTATAACAATTATTTCAATATTTACCTTAATAAACCTGATTATAATAAAATTTTCAATAGTATCTTGTTGCCCATTATGCGCTGTTTTGCTTTCTGCACTTTCAACCGTTTATTCAATTGTTTTATGCGAAAATGCATCCGTCATTTATAAAACAACGATGTAGCTAATGTAGGCAATTCAGCAGCTGAACTTAACGCAACTAATCTACTTTGCAAATTGGGTGCGTGCACAATTTCATTCCCATTTGTTGTATTAAAGATTTGCTCTTGCAGCCACCTTGTAAATAAATTCACCTTGGTAGTAAGTGATACCAGAAAACACAGAGAAGCGACACAAACGTCAAAAAAATGTGTTTATCATTACCCTACGTCTCCACGGGCAATTTTTGATGGCATAACATCTGTCAAACTTGATTGCAATGGTTGGCAATATTTTAATGGTGGGCATTGCGATGTTATGCCATTGTCATTTTGAAAATGCCGTCAAGCAATCTAGTTCGCTGTGCCCACGGTTGAAAAATTTTTTTAATTATACGATGAAGAGGAAAAAAGAAGGAAACCGAAATTCTGGGTGAATCCTTTATTACAAAGAATGCAAATGCACAGTCTCCATTCATTTTAGCGTTTTTATTAATTTAATAGATGCGGTGAAACGAAAATGTTCGATGATGCTGCCACCGTGAGCGTCACGAAAAAATGAAAAATTGCTGTCAAACAAACAAAATGACAACTGATTGCAACACAGCACGTTGGCAATTTATGGCATAGCATATTTCATAACATAAATTGCCAACTCGATGCAATTTGGAGTCTCCATTGGCAATTTGCTTGAAATTGCCAATGGCATGCCATCAAAAATTGCCCGTGGTTAGTTGGCTATATGGGTAGGTTTGTTTATCATTGGTTCTGAAGACAATCAGCCACACTATTACAGTTCTGCGCATGTGGAATTGTGCGCAAAACAAGAGTCATTTCTCTGTATTCACTGGTAATGCTAAGCAGAGAACGCTAGGTTGCTCCTTGAAGCCACCTAACATGCTTTGTAAATCTTCAAGAAAAAATAGAGTTTTTATATTAAAATCATACCTTGTAAACGAAATTATAAGAGGCAATTTTGTTCTGCCAAAACTAATATTATATATTATCTAGTGAGCGAGTAGCAAACAAGTCACATATTTGTATGTACAATGTACCTATCAAAGCTGGAAGGCGTTCACAATTTACTTGCCAGGGCACACCTAAAAGGTAGTCGCAAAGGAGAATTGCTCTTCTTATTTTGGTTTTGACGTTTCCTCATTTTGGTACTCGTAGCTTTTAGTATATGCGTATTATAGTTTTGTAAGCAAATCAAGTTTGAAATATACAAATAATAGAGATAATATATTTATTGCAGCCGATAGCCCTGGCAGCTAGTGCTTTTGTTTAATTTTAATTGTAATTAGATTATTAATAAATAAAAAAATATTTACTGAGGTAATATATTTACTAAAAATAAAATGGAAAACTGCGCTGATATGGCGCTCTATGCATGTATCTAATACAACATATTATTGGGATGCCGCATTTGAGTTTAATTTATTAAATATGGAATCTATATCCTACACAGATCAATTGTCTGTTATATCGAAAATAATAAATAATTTAAAAAAATTGTTACATTTTTATAAGAAAAGCATTGCATTCATTTGCCCAAGCATCTTCTAGAATTCACTACACATGCATATTGCTAATCACTGCCGCTGGGGCCGCCCATTGTCACTTGCTACCCCTCCCACACACAATTGTGTACAGCGGGAGTAGTCGGGCCACTTGTTTCATTGGTCCACTCCCACACACAATAATAAATATTTTTCCATTGAAACATTTTCCCATTTCGACAAAATTTAATTATGCAGAAATTTCTGTTTTTCTACATTTATTAGATTTTATTTAATTTTTCTCACTTTCAAAATCGCAAAATCTAAATTCAAATTCAAATCCAGGGTACGCCGATAAATGCTCCCTGTTCAATCTAAAATTGGATTTTAACTTGTCAAATGCGACGGTTGCTTTCAAGCAATTGACAAGCCAAAATCGGCAAATTGTTGTTGTTGTACACTTGTTGTAGCCTTGCGGGCATCTTCTTAGTGCACATTGTTACTTGCGTAATCTTTGTTTATTTACTTTTTTCTGTGTAATTGATTTATATTTTTACTACTGCCATAAATTCAGCCATAATCACACAGATCGGAACGAAATGCATAAATTACAGCAATCCTCTCCTCTTTCTTAACATTTTCTCGATAATTTCACAAATTGCGTGACGAACCAAGGTGAATTTACTTACATGGTGACTGAAAGGTGAATTTCGTACCTCCAGTATTTTCAAACATAAGCAATGTGCGATCAAAATAAACGATATTGGGAGGAATGGAGGAATACATAAGAGCTGCTTAAAGTAGTACATAATTTGTATAAAATATATTTAATTTTTAAATAGACTCATAATTTCTTCATAATGTTCAAACTTTACAAAAATAACAATTAAAAAACTCTTATTCAATCAAATCAAAACTCTATTTGCATATTTGTTTTGATCGCATTTTTCTATAATTTCAATTTTGACAGCTACTAAGGGAAAATTGGTTCAAAAAAATTTGTTCTTGCAGCCACCATGTAAGTAAATTCACCTTGACAGAGACTATAGAGACGGGACACTTAAACATAAAATCTTCTGACGTTAAAAAAAACTGTCTTTGTTTATCATTAGTTGCCTATATGGCAACCAGAATTCTGAAGAAAATCAGCCACACTACTACAGTTTTGCACATGTGTTAGTGTGCGCAAAACAAGAGTCATTTCTCTGTATTCTCTGATTGATACCACGAAACTATTCCTATGGTCATTGCGTTAGCAAATTTCTCGTACGTCATTGTCAAGTAGCGTTGACAACAGTAGCTAATTGTGCTGCCACTGTGTTAGCGACTTCAGCAGAGAGCATGCTTTCAGCCGTCGTGAAACGTTTCTTGCTGGCACGGTAGTTTTGTTTATAATTTCTTTTTGTTTAGACAATCAAATCTCTGCATCGAATTCAGTTAAAGGCAAAATAAACGGTTTTCCACGTGTTAAAATATATTTCGAGCATTATTTTGCCTGCCAATAAACAATTAAAATGGATACGAAGGTAAATTGTATACTGGTGGCTGGGATAATTATGTTTGTTGTTGGCTATTTAATTGTATGAAAGAACTTGTTTCTTTTTATGCACACCAGGAAGGAGCTTCTGTGCTGTCCCGACCGGCAGATGAATTTGGCAACGATGAGCTTCTTGAAGAAATGTGGGCAGTGAAGGCGATTGATCATGCTGATGTTTTTTTCAATGTAAGTGCATTTATGTGAATTAACATATGTTTATTTTATATTGTACAGCTTTCTTAAGAATATTAAATCCCGTGGAATTTTCCCCCCTGTCCTTATTATCCGTGGAACATGGGATGCTGAAAAAGTTCTCCGAGAATTTGTATTCTTAAATTGGGCTGATAGAAATTAAATGAAATAATAATTTTTAGTTGCTAACCAGCGTACATCCCTCATGTTTACATCTCACACCGTACGATGATGAAATATATGAAAGTTTTCGCCATGATTTTCCAACCCTAGAAATAGATGTTCTCACAGATAATATGCTGAAATCGCCGGAGGCAAAATTGCGTTGGCGTCATTTTGCTGAGAAATTTAAGAAATTGGAAGATTACTCCTTCGGTACATTGTTGCGTGCGAACGCGGCCCATGAGTTCTCACCGAAAAACTCAATATTAGTAGTGCGTGTGCAGTTCTTGGCCATAGAGATAGCACGCAACCGTGAAGGCATTAACGATGAAGTATACCGGAAATACAGACCAGCACCGCTTCCTGAAGAAATGGCATCAACATCTAAACAAATACGAAAACAGCCAGATGAAGAGCAAAACTCATAAATTACTACAAGGCATAATTATTTAATAGTCAATAAGATGAACTTTTAAACACTTCTACATGTGGTGATCAGCATGCAGCAGTAAAAACTATGAATTGATTTTCCTGTGTAAATTTTGGCGCGCCTATTCTAAATATTTTCTTTGTTTTTGTTTTTTTTTTTTTTTTTTTTTTGTTTGTTTGATTGGAATCTGATACTGTTTACATGTTATTATGATAATAAAAAATCAATTGAAAGTGATACGTGTCGTGGGTGTAAATATCTTCCCCCGTCCAGCCGCTGGGCGGAGTAGGGCCACACCTGTGCGTGCATCAGAGCTGTTGTTGATATTTGCTCGGCATTCGACTCCAGTTTAAAAACGAAAGAAAATTCACGATAACAGCATATTCGCCATACACATGTGTGTGTGTGTGTGTGTGTGTGTGTGTGTGTGACGCGGCAGAATTTAAAACGGTTTTTTTCTTTTAAAGAGTCCAGTTTCATGATGGAGAGAGCGAAAGCTTTGGTGTTTGTTGCCAGATTAGATGATTACTATTATTCAATTCGCTTCGCATGCGTTCATTTGAAACTCCTAGGAAGGGAGGTGTGCAAATTAAC
The DNA here is from genome assembly GCA_920105625.2 of Clusia tigrina. Lineage (NCBI taxonomy): Eukaryota > Metazoa > Arthropoda > Insecta > Diptera > Clusiidae > Clusia > Clusia tigrina. The sequence goes on from OV050032.1 coordinate 192,820,584, forward strand.
CATTCGACTGGGGTGAACAATTCATACCAGAAACGCTTCGCTTTTCATAACTGTTACACTACACCTTTGTTGATTCGGTTAATTTCAAGAAGTCGCAAGAACAAAGAAAAAGTGGCTACAAATTGTTGCGGTTTATAATTTTTATTGAAATGCATATAATATTTAAGCATGTCGCAATCATGATCCGCAACAGGTCATGACTTTCAACATACATATACGTTTAGTCTGTCTCAGAATGTGAGTAAATAATGTATAATATTTAATGATATAAAGTTTAATATATAGTTTGTTATTCTTTGCATAATAATTAATTGTATGTGGAATAAAGTTCACAAGGACGAGTTGGTGTTAGCACGATTTTTGAGTCGGCCGAAATAGTGAAGTAAAAAATAGTCCCGATTTCACTATTTGGAGATTTGTAGTTCATTTATAATAAACAAGTGGAAATAAAAGCTACAGCGCCGTTGACTCATATACTCGGAATAATGTTAACAAAAATCTACTATGGTATGGCGATTCGAGTTGGCAAATCCAGATTCGATTAGATTAGAGATTAATTTTACCAATTGATACAAATTGTAAATTGTCCTTAATTTCAAGAAGAAGCAGTTGGTGTTAGCCGAGGTGAGCAGTGAGAAAAGAATCTGATTTGCATTTTAGCTTTGGGTTCCACACGAAGTCGCCCTGAGAAAAATAAAACAGCCCGAAGCGCGTACCAGTGCTAAATAAGATGGAACTACGCTAATATGTGCGAGAATTCGAGGCGTGCATGCTTTTCCACTAAACCCCGGAAGCCGACACATCAAAATAAAATTTGCAAAGCCTTAAACGAAATACATTGGGTTCAGTTTCATGAAGTCTGTATTAACCAAACGCTTGTTGTACTCTCGTTTTAATTCGACAAAGGTGCTTTGACTGGAAACATAAAAAAAAAAACAAAATATTAATAAATTAGCTAGTTGAAGTGCATATTTGTACAGAAACATACCCTTCTATGTAGACGCGACCGCGAAAAGCTACTAAGTGAGCCAGGTAAGCGGGGGCTGGGTAAGACACTGAACGATTGCAGCGTGGGAACAAGTGGCACAAATTGTACGTCAAAGTCTGAAGATCATTTATATTGAACTTAGCATCGTCCTCGATGACATTGTAGCGGGTTGGCCTAGCAGTGCCTTGAATGGATTGGTGGCTCACCATGAAGAATTGCACCTCGTTGGGATGCACAATCACCTGATCGACAACGGTACCGGGAGCGACATTGTTAAACTTATCACGACCCACGGTTTGGGGGAATAGACGTGTGTGATGACGTTTCACCACGATAATGCAAGTGAGTTTGATCGGTGCACGCAGCTATAATATTGTTAAATTTAAATAACTTTCAATTAAATAACAATTGGCGCACAAGTTAACGCACCTTAACGCATGCGGCCCGAATGGCACGCAACTCGTTCTGCTTCACAATTGGGAACTGGCCATCGGAGACTCCATCCCGATAATATATAATTTGTTGGGGATAACATTTTTGATACTCAAAGTAGACCTTCATGTGTTGCGTGAATATGGACTCCATATCCTCAATATTCTCCACGGTGGATTTCTGGAGACGATACTGCATGTTGTAACAGGCACCGTTTGTGTCATGGGACGCTGCTACTCCCACCACGCTGGGTATGTTCCGTTGATCGGGTGAAGGATGGGTAACATCAGCACCTAGGAACATCACGTTCTTCAGGGGCAAATGATTGTTGGCATTAATCTTATGATTAGTGCCGTTTAATTTAGCATTAAGTTTCAGTAGGAGGTTCGTTATTAATTGGTTATCCAAACGGCGCTGCACTGTGAACTCTTTGATACATTGGGTTAGTATGCCGCATTTGAGTTCGGCGGCTTGCTTTATATCTGCATACGAGGTGCCATAGTTGGGCAAAAGCACCACTACCAAGTCATACTTTTGTTTTTTCAGTTCTGTTAGTGTGACGTCGATTCGTTGAAAGGATTCAATTTGCGGTTTTTCTGCTAATGACATGTTCAATCTTTGGGCTCCTTTCCATAACTAAAACAGGAAAAAATGTTTGAAACAAAATCGACAAATTGTATAAGAAAACCACATTCATACCATCATTCCCAAGTTGTGCATAGTATTATAATTCATTTGGCCTTTGGCACTATAAATGATGGCCCACTTGTGACCATTTTGGATTTGTCTCGTGTTGAGAAATTTGGTTCCGTCATTCATACGCCAGGATCCATTCATTGGGCTGATTTTCTCACCCAAATAGTACTCCATCATTGGGGCGAGCAGTTGACGCATGGGTACGGCTATGAAATTTGAGCCAATTTGAATACCGAATTTTATAATCATCGGATTAGTGTTGTGCTCGAAATATTCCAACATTGTCATGATTTTCTTCTTTCGATCATTGGTGGATGTAGCAGCGTATCGTATTATCTGCTGAACCTGCCGTGCGTCGTCCTTTTTCTAAATAAATAATAAGCATTTTTTAACACTCTCTTCTCAGTTGGGACCATAGTTCGAACGTAATCTCATAAGCAAATTTCAAGGATCTAAATATTGAAAATTTGCACTACTCGTACTTACATTGTTCGACTGCCCAGCTGGTATCTTGCAAAACTCCATTGGCACATACACAGTCCTAACGGAGGATCCAATATGAATGCAATTCAAATTTGGATATTTTAAAATGAGACCACGTGACTTAAAATAATCAGCTACGGAAACCTTTTCCTTTCCCTTATCATCCGGGCTGAACATTAGCTTCGACGCCGGCTCCTCCCGAACATCATTCACTCGGAATATTTTCGCGAGTGCGCCAGGTGGTTGGTATATCACGTTCATATCTTTAAGGAATGCTCGTAAATCTTTGAGTGTACGGTATTCCAACGGTTGATTTAAATTCATATGATTATCTTTGCAGCGCAAGTAGTCGACCAACATGCATTCACTCGGAAATGACTTGTGAGCAACGTCCACATTTAGAAATGGTTGATCGCCTAAGATGGCGGCCTGATATAGACCTAACCACATTTCGTATCCGTCTTTGAGATCATAGAAAGTTTTCGGTTTCGTATAAAAGGAGCGGCCAACACGCACTCCGCGACTATGACACGGACTAGAGAGAACTACTTCCAGGCACTGGAGAGCTCGCATAGGTTTGTCGAAGATGCGGTCATTGAAGTAACTGTAGCAAAAAACAGAGATTATGTTATTATATATATTTATACGAAAGGATGTTCGCCCTGCTCCGACTAGGAGCGATATTTGACTCTCTTTTATTATGTATTTTAGTTAACTTTGTTAGCATAAGTCTAGTTTTATTGTGTCAAATGTCATTGAATTAATAATAATGTTCGCCCTGCACAGGGAGTACTCTTTCTATCGCAACGATATTGTAAACAAAATCCCAATTACCCCGATAAGGACTGCGTTAGCATCACTGCTCAATAAAGATTTTATATTGCCATAGCCAATCAGCTTGCGCGACACCATCATCATAGATAAAAATAAAAGAAAACCATCGTCCACGGCGATCGCACCAATTAGAACCGCGGCGAAGACGGGAGCGCATGAAAGTTACGCAGTACAAAACCGGTATCAGCAAACTGCATGTAAATTACACTAACAACTATGCAAGAGGAATTACAACAACAGCATTAGCAAACCCAAGTCAGCCGTCTGCATAAGCCAAAGACACCAAACTACATGCAGACTACACTAACACATATTTAACAGCAGAGTTTGCAAAGCCAAGCCAGTCGTTTGCATTGAACAACAAGTCTCGGCAGAATTTACCGAGTACGTTAGCTCGGTAAAGGCCCGAATACAATAACGCGAGAGACCGAGACGAGAGCGAGACCGAGACGAGAGCGAGACCGAGACGAGAGCGAGACCGAGACGAGAGCGAGACCGAGACGAGAGCGAGACCGAGACGAGAGCGAGACCGAGTCTGGGCCGAGATCTCGTTTTGCACTGTCTCGCATTCTAATATACATACAATCAACAAAGTGCGAGCCATATTTACACAAAAGCAAAAGTGTTAAAAAACTATTAAAAAATAAATGTTTTGAAAATTTTTAATTAATAAAATAAACGCGGAGCCACAAACAGCAAAACAGAAATAAACAAATGCGTATTACCAAACAATTGATAACTTTGACAAATTGTCTCGGACGAGAGTGCGAGGAATTTCTAATTTTTTAGAAATGCCTCGTCTCGCAGTATCGCATCACGCATTATTGTATATTGTCACATACAATCCTTTGGTACAAATTCTTTTTGACATCTCGCACGAGACTCGGTCTCGCTCTCGTCTCGGTCTCTCGCATTATTGTATTCGGGCCTTAAGTATTACAATAACAACACGAAGCAAAGAACAAAACAAACGACGACAGAACGATTGTTGTGTATACAAGTGGCAGGGATATAGCACAAAGGGGAATGCAAGAAAAACTATTCAAACACAGATCTGTAATTTGAATATTAAGCGGCCCCGACACTCCAGTAAACAAATTTGGATCGCTCGCAAAAAGGAGGAATAACAGCGCTCCATTATTACTCCTTTTAGAACATAAATGGATCAAATTGACAGCTCTCATTCACTTTCCTCTGTCACTTCTTTCTCTTGTTTGGTTCTTTGCTAATATCTCGCTTCTTCAGTGTTTTGTATTGTTTACCGTTATAAAGTAGTTGTACTTTCGTTGAGAGGCAAGATATTGCGTAGTTATACCCTTTACCTTTAAAAAAGGTAAATAGGGTATACTAACTTTGTGCTTTTGAAAGGGGTTGCAATTTCGAGAAGGAGGCGTGGTAGGTATGGGCATATATATACAGATAGGATCAGAATCACTTTCTAAGCAACTTCTATTTTGTCCGTCTGTGGCCACTTTTTTTCTACACCGTTAGAGCTATCTTAATGAAATTTTCAAAAGTATAGTCTAGACAAAGATACAGAACCAGATTGCTATATGGGCCGGATTGGACAAAGGCCACGCCTACCTCCCATATAAGAAACTTTTTTTACCTTTTTTAAAACGACTATAACCTCGGTCCAATTGACGGAATCGTGATATTATTTGGCAGTTATGGAGATGTGGGTCCTACCAAGCAGTGTGCAAAAAGTGGGCGATATATATTAACGGCCACGCCCACAATTAACAAATATTAATAATTTAAGATCTGGTAGAGATTTACGGACGAAATTTTACGGGAACGAACATGTGGACATTATAAAGCTATCTGCCACAAACCGGGCTGATCAGAGAAAAGACACACCCACTTTTGATATAGCGGGTCTAAAATTAAAATTAGCCTACCTATGCTCGTATTGATGCCAGCGGAATAAAAATTGGCAGAAATATACATGGGGTCCATAATAGTGTGTGTGCAGAATATGGAGATCATAATAGAACTGCCACGCCCACAATTAGCCAAAAATCATTACGGTGTTCCTATTAAAGATTTATCAACGAAATTTCACAGGAATGTTGCGGATACTAACATTAAACACCACACAAAAAATAGGGGTTTTGTTTTTATAGCCACGCCCACTAATGACATATTATAACTTACGACATATACAATATTTTTGGACGAAATTTTATATTAGTGGTATATTGACACTACAAAGCCATAGATAGATAGATAGATATATTTCAGGGTGTTATACACCGCGACCTGAAAGATCTATTGTGATGCCCGTATTTATTTAAAAAATGAGGATAATCTTATCTATAAATCTTCTGTCAGGTTAATTTCCGACAGGAATTCATATATGCTGGAGGAATCAAGTTGAGGGGTCTTTCTCATATCTAAGATATATTCTCCAAAACACCTTCACACAGTCTTTTGTGTGCCAATGGTCCGCAGTCTGTGATCAGGTGCAGTGAGGTTTCGTCACTTTCTCCATAGAATCGCCAGATGGCATCTGAAGATATTACAAAGCCATACACAAGAAATAGGGCCGATATAATCATTTCAAGTTACCCTACCGCAAATTACCGTAGATATGCTTCTAATGACGATTTATGAAGAAAACATCCCCATTGTTGAACCGCACTCACAAGGAAAGGTAAAGGGTATTTCGTAGTCGGTCTCACCCGACTTCAGACTTCTTTACTCGTTTTTTATGCTTAAGTACTGAAGAAACACCCGATACAACAAATTCAAGAGTTCAAGAAGTGAAAAAGTGAAATTAAAACTTAAATTAAATTTAAACTTGAAATAACCAGCAAGATGGGTGAAAATAGAAGAAATTTCGAATTTGTGCCTGTTTATTCAGGAAACGCGGGTAAGATATTTTATTTAATGCAAATTATTTCATTCGAGGTACATACGAGGGCGGATTGATATTGAAGCTACCTAGCGCTAGATGGCAGCACAAACACAAAAACTTTTTTTTTTTAGAAATTGCGATCTGTCAAACGTCAGCTGTTAAAATGTCACCCAAATTCATCGATTAGTTTATTTGTTGTAGTCGTTTGAAGTAAGCAACTTTTGTGTTTCTTGAAAAATGGAAAAAAGCGAATTTCGTGCAGTGATTAAACACTGTTATTTGAAAGGGAAAACGGCGAAAGCGACAAAAGAAAAGCTCGATAAACATTACGGTGAGTCTGCTCCGTCAGATTACATGGTAAAATATTGGATTGCTGAATTTAAACGCGGCCGAACAAGCACTGCAACAATACCATCAACAGGAGTAAAGGCCAAAAGAGGTGGTTACTGAAGAAAATATCAAGAAAATCCTCGATATCGTAAGGTCCTATATATAGGGAGCGATCAATGCCTCGCATTGGATCGATCCATGATTGCTCCGAGAGCGATCAATTTTTTACTGGGACATAGCTATTTCATTAACACATCTTTATGTTTCTGTACATCATGCAGTAACGTCCCAGTAAAAAATTGATCGCTCTCGGAGCAATCTTGGATCGATCCAATGCGAGGGCAACAACAAACAGCTGGCAACAAGCGGCTGCAGCCGGGCGTACGGTCTCTTTTCCTGCTGCACACCAGAAAATGACAGCGATCGAATAAGAATTATGAAAAGTAAACGATAATCGATGCATGGAATACGTCCAAGGGAAGAAAAAGGCGACCAAAAATTTGAACGGCGGAATAGGATCGACAGTGCGGCATGGGCGCTCACCGTCTAAGCGGCAACTATACTCGGCTTAGGTGGTCAGTGCGTGTGCAGCGCCTCATCTGTGGTATCATAATGGGCCATTATTTGCACCTAAGTGTGTTTTTTTGCTGCCACTCCTACCTAAACCTAAACTATAGCACCGACAAGGAACTTAAATTAAATCTACTCTTATTTGAACTGTTTTATGTACCAATGATTACAATGCTGACTGCTACCCTCACTATGTCTTTAGCGAGTGTTCTGGGAGATGTGCGTACCAAATATACTCAAAGCTGGAGCCGTTCTCCGTCAAGACACTTGCAAATAATGGAGCTCAAAGGAACGATTTTTGAAACACACAAATTAAACCCAGCACCTTTCGACTTCATCCTCTTCTTTTTTATCATATCAAGGACAAGATGCAACAGATTGGCGGCGGTCGAAGCCTACGAATAACTGTCTTCGGGGATATAAATAGGACCCGTGCTTAGTGACAGGTTTCGTTCAATGCCCAATTGGAAGAAAAGGCTGTAAATCAAAAGTATTTCTTTGAAAAGCCACAAATACGTTTGCAGATTTTATATTCGTCGCTGTTTGTGCGGAGGACGAACTTACACTGAGAGGGAGAGAGCCTCATCTTATGGTATATAACAAAAGTTATTCCAACTTTACCTTTTCAACGAGCTTAAGTCGATTTCCATATTATCCGTTTCCTTTACGGCTATTTTAAACGCCATTTTGCGACCTTCTTCGCCAACCTATAATTTCAAGCACATTGATTTGATATTGACACGAGTGTGTAAATAGGCGAAGTAATTCTTACCTCCACATCCTTCTCGCACGATTGGACCGGCAACTTTTGAACTGTATAAGCAGACTTCCTGCCATCAAATACCATTGCAATGTCTTTGAAATACAATACATTAAACTGTTCAAAGACGGCGCGTATGAATTTCTTTGGTCGTTCGGGGGTTATGGTAACATCGTATTGATAAGCCACCGAAGGCATTTTGTCCAAGTTCAAACGCAAGTAGTTGGCCTCGACCGTACCAGGTTTGCCAATAGTCCCACGTTCAATTCCAGCGCATGAAAATTTTGAAGGAGGTGCGCAGGTCGACGGGGGCATTCTTTGTAGTGCTGGAATGCATACAAAATTAGTACTGATTGAGTTGATAGGGATAATAGCAATATACCCAACTATACGAGTATATAACTTTTATTCTTATTGCAGATGCAAATCATACTACAATATACATGAGTATACATACACCTATATATGATCTTAATAGGAGTCATTAAAGTATCAAGTGTTTTACGAAAAGTTCCTACAATTTAATTAACATCTTTTAAGTTCTGAGCAGAAGGCCCTGCCCACCTACTGCTTCTCCTCTCGCATTGCAAAATGATAATTAAGCTTAAGAAGTGAGCTGGCTAAAAACCTTGTACAAAAGTTTCTGACAGAAGATGCTCTCCATAATACCGGAAGCTTCTAATCCTTAAAGGTAAATGCTGCAGCTACTACAGGGATATTTATAAGGGAACACAATAGAACAATAATCACCAAACGCAAATATGAAACTGAAGCTAGCTACCTACCAACTTCTGCAAGAGGAAAAAACTGCCCAGAATAAATGCTGGAAAAAGAAAAGTTATCAAGAATTTAGGGAGTTCACCTTGGCCTTGCTGTTGCCGCTGCTGTTGTTGCCCTTGTGCACCTCCACCTTGCTGTGGACGCTGCTGCCATTGTTGACCTCCGCCTTGCTGTGGGCGCTGTTGTTGCTGGCCCTGTGGACCTCCGCCTTGCTGTGGACGCTGTTGTTGCTGGCCCTGTGGACCTCCGCCTTGCTGTGGACGCTGTTGTTGCTGGCCCTGTGGACCTCCACCTTGCTGTGGCCATTGTGGAGCTCCGCCTTGCTGTGGACGCTGTTGTTGCTGGCCCTGTGGACCTCCGCCTTGCTGTGGACGCTGTTGTTGCTGGCCCTGTGGACCTCCACCTTGCTGTGGCCATTGTGGAGCTCCGCCTTGCTGTGGACGCTGTTGTTGCTGGCCCTGTGGACCTCCACCTTGCTGTGGCCATTGTGGAGCTCCGCCTTGCTGTGGACGCTGTTGTTGCTGGCCCTGTGGACCTCCGCCTTGCTGTGGGCGCTGTTGTTGCTGGCCCTGTGGACCTCCGCCTTGCTGTGGCCATTGTGGAGCTCCACCTTGCTGTGGACGCTGTTGTTGCTGGCCCTGTGGACCTCCGCCTTGCTGTGGACGCTGTTGTTGCTGGCCCTGTGGACCTCCTCCTTGCTGTGGCCATTGTGGAGCTCCGCCTTGCTGTGGACGCTGTTGTTGCTGGCCCTGTGGACCTCCACCTTGCTGTGGCCATTGTGGAGCTCCGCCTTGTTGTGGGCGCTGTTGTTGTTGCCCTTGTGCACCTCCGCCTTGCTGTGGCCATTGTGGAGCTCCGCCTTGCTGTGGACGCTGTTGTTGCTGGCCCTGTGGACCACCGCCTTGCTGTGGACCTTTACCTTGCTGTGGACCACCGCCTTGCTGTGGACCACCGCCTTGCTGTGGACCACCGCCTTGCTGTGGACCACCGCCTTGCTGTGGACCACCGCCTTGCTGTGGACCACCGCCTTGCTGTGGACCACCGCCTTGCTGTGGACCACCGCCTTGCTGTGGACCACCGCCTTGCTGTGGACCACCGCCTTGCTGTGGACCACCGCCTTGCTGTGGACCACCGCCTTGCTGTGGACCACCGCCTTGCTGTGGACCACCGCCTTGCTGTGGACCACCGCCTTGCTGTGGACCACCGCCTTGCTGTGGACCACCGCCTTGCTGTGGACCACCGCCTTGCTGTGGACCACCGCCTTGCTGTGGACCACCGCCTTGCTGTGGACCTTTACCTTGCTGTGGACCACCGCCTTGCTGTGGACCTTTACCTTGCTGTGGACCTTTACCTTGCTGTGGACCTTTACCTTGCTGTGGACCACCGCCTTGCTGTGGACCTTTACCTTGCTGTGGACCTTTACCTTGCTGTGGACCTCCACCTTGCTGTGGACCTTTACCTTGCTGTGGTTCCTGTTGTTTCTGTTGACCATCGTCTTGTTGTTTCCCTTGATTTTTTTTCTTGCCTTTTTCAGCACCGCTACCAGCCTGTTGTGAGCCTCCTGCGGCACCAATTGTAGCTGTAAAAAAACCGAAAAGAAAGATTATTTTAATTTAATATTATTTTCACAAAAACATCTCTTCAATAAAAAAAAACAAATAATAAAATGATGCTACTAAAAATCACTGTACGTTCAATTGGTTTTTAATTAATATATATAATTACATATTGCTGGAATCTGGACTTTTAATTCGGTCCGTAGTAAAATCAGCAGTCACAGCCAGACTCCTAATAACAAATTATCATATTGAAACATAAATGATTGCATACTTTTAGGATCCCATCTGGAGTTTGAGTATTTAAGCTAAGACACAATCCATGCAAATAAAAACTTCTTTCGAGGTGTAGAATGTTCTAAAAAATAAAAGCTTACTCAAGAACCCTCTTTCGAGGTGTAGAGAAGATTCGAGAATGATCCAGAAACTTCTTTCATAGAGTAGAAAATATTCTAGAATTTTCTACTTCAACCATTCGGTATATAAGCCACCACATAATTAAAGTGGAGAGGCAGTTGAATTGTAATCGTAACAGCGTGTACATCGTGCATTTCACTTGTAACAGTTACAGTATTAAGAAGTAATAAAGTGATTAAATGAATTTTTAAATAAAGTGCAATTTGTAATCAAGTAAACTTTAAGCCTAATATTAAGTGTGTAAATAGCAATAATTAAACAAAGTTCATTATTTTAATTTAGCCTGCGATTGTTTGATTGCTACACAATCCAGTGGTACGAATCCGAGTATTGAGAGCTAGAGTAATTTGTCAGGAGGGCAATTTCGTAATAGTATAAATTGTCAGGAGGGCAATTTCGTAGCAATATTAAACAATATTTTGCATTTTTTTGACACTAACATTTATCCAAGCAAACAAAGTTTTTACAAATATTATTTTAGAGAACTGTTCGTCGAGTGCACTAAAGTGTAGAACAGTTCAGAGTAGTGCAGCCCCACTGATAAGTCACTGATCACAGACGTCAGTGTGCAAACGACCCAATTAGTTCACAAATATCATCGAACGATAATGGTGCAAGGTCGTGCAGATCAGATCAGCTGATCAATTGTACTCAAACAAATGCGAAGTTATGGGCAAACAATGCAAATGGGAGCAAGGACAATTTGATTAAATGAAATAGACGATGATCTGCATGTGGTTTGCGATCAAGAACCTTGCTAATTTCGAGTCCTTGCCGACCACTTTGATGTTCCACTGGGCGCACAGCACAGAACACGTTATAGTGAAAATGGTAAAGTATTTAATTGGTAATGATTCTTCGCTAGCCAACAAACTAGGAAATCCAATTTGCATATCATTATTTTGAAACCAAAAATAGATTAAAGAGGAGCTATATAGGTAAGATATAAATTGAATCTTATACTCAAATATTTAAAAAAAAAACTCCCAGGGAAACTTTCATGGGTAATTTTTAATCTCGTTGGTTTTCAAGCAATTTTCAATTTGGAAGCACTTTCTATCCAGGATAGAAAAACTCGCTCGTTTCATCCGAATATAATTTACTCGATAACTTTTTCCATACAAAAGTCTGTCCTATCCTCGATAGGGTGGCGAATCGAATACGCCTTATGTAAGCAGGTCGAGTGGCCAAATCAAGACATGTTGGTACGGTGACCAGAAGTAGGCCTATTGCATTTAACTGGACTGCATCTTGCGCTACTGGTTTCCTCCATTCATATCACAATTTGAGTGTTTTAGCCAAAGCAATGATAGATTGTTATCTATAATTCTTTAAAAGAAAAAGGAAAACAAATCAAAGTCAGGCATTTACACCCATATCGATTACATTTCAAGATACACTTATCGAAATATGCAAATAAACAGTTTTCTAGTCAGTCCTTGTGGTGTTGTTGCGCTCTCTTCAAAACAGAGCGCAGCGTATGCACACATTGAAAGAGCAACTCTCTCTCGCACACACACACATAATATGCAGTATATAATGCGCGCATTGCTCGCGGCGCAGCTACTTCGCAATGCACACAATCTCGAATCACTTTCCGACACGTAGCAATTTACAGAGTTTTAAGTGCGATATAGGAGATCAAAGTAGCGCATCAATTATAATAGTGGGTGCATGTTTTCGGGATTGTTATTTAGGCGAGTTCATACAATGGACGCAATCAAAAATGAGAACATTTTCAGAAGTGTTCGCAGAAGCGAGATGTAAATATAGCGATCCTATAGACTCGTTCTGTATCTCGACATGCAAAACAAGGACGTTACGGTTTAGAAAATAAGTTCTTCTTCTTAGGTGGCCATTACAACCCGTGGTCGCGTTACGTCCAAAATACATTTACAAGGTACTATTAATAGAAGACCTCTCTCTAAATGTCAAATGATTTGATGTCGCACATGAATCTTTCTGAAGGCTTTTTAAGACCTCCTTTTGAGACTTGGTCCACCCATGTCCAAGTGCTGCCTTCGAATTCGCGTTCATTAAGGTTCAGCCTTCGAATATTTCTCCATATATTATGGCAAATAACACAACGATAATTCACCATATTTCTTTTTATTATTGTTTAATTATTATTTTGAAGTGATTTTCACTACACTTTGGAAGCCGACGACAATAATTAACTTGTTTCCAATCAATATTTCCCTTTTTTAGTTTGTTCTCGTATATAACATTCGTTAAGAGAGTAGATTTTGCCATTTTACACCATTTTCATCTCACTCTCTCAATTAATAGTGCCTTGTAAATGTATTTTGGTTACAGTCGATTTAGGCAAATTTTGCCAGGCGCCAGAGAATAAGTTACTAATTCTCGAAAAATGTAATTAACAAGTTTAAAAATTTTTGAATTTGGTTTGCTTGCGACCATGTTAGTGACATACGACAACTTTCATCAATTGCTTTACTTTTCATTTTGTATATGGGATATTTAATAGCAGATTCCTTTTAGACGGTCAATCATTTGGCGTCAAAAATGTAGATGTATTAGTGAAAAATGTGTGTGTGTGTCACATTTTCACTAAAGCTGACCACAGACAACACACATGTTCGTTCGATCGGTGTGAGTTGGAGTCTACTTCACTCGACTGCGACGTGGTGCACGCACAAATCCAAGCTATTAAAAACCCTTGATTTTTTTTGAGTTGTTCGCGCACAAATTTGATGTTTATGGCGTGGTGTGTGCACATCTGCTCATTTCGTGTTTAGATTCCAAAGCGTGCACATGGGATAAAAACAGTGGTTAATAGAGTTTTTAAAACAATTTATGGAATTAATAAGAAGTCATTTTTTTTTTTAATTTACATGAAAACGATTATTTCTTTTATATAGCCAGCCATATTTCCATCAACTTTCCATTATTTTCTATCTATTTTTTGTTTGTATACAAATTAATAACTAATAGCGCTGATGCATCATTCGCCATTTTTGCTCAACGACGCTCAAGCATGAAATGAAGTTTATGGATTTCGGTTGGCGAAATTATTTCACACCGATCCAACGAACGCGTGTGTCGTCTGTGGTCAGTCTAAGCCTCGTTTCACAGAAGACGGCAACGGCACGGATTTTGATATCACGGCGATGGTAAATAAACTCAAAACTCACAACAACGGCGACAAGTGTGTGTGCTCATACCACGAGCTGCACACGATCAAGGAAATCTACGATTGCGGCTCAAAAATAAAACAAATTCAACAAAAATTGCAAGTCAAAACAAAGAAATACAGCGAAGTTCAGATAGTTGCCGGCGGAAACTTTCAACCGTCCTACGATTTTGTTGTTTATTTTGGCAATTCTGCTTGAATCTTTTTCGTTTTTTCTTTAATTAAATGATTTTGTGGCTCTTGGCGACTAATTTTATATAGAGCTGACGAGAGTCGGACTGCGGTATCGCAATTTTAAATATTGTTTTGGGACTTTGTTGTGGATTTTTATTAAGTTTACCATTGCCGTGATATGCAAACCCGCGCCGTTGCCGTCGCGTGTGACACAAGGCTAACCCATCTACATGATTGGCCGTCTAAGGCACCCTTAAATGTGTGTATTAAGTATAAACCCACATCAAGTGAGTTATTTTCTAGAGAACTAACTAACCCTACGCCTCCACGGGCAATTTTTGATGGCATGCAATTGGCAATTTCTAGTAAATTGCCAATAGAGACAGCAAATTGCCAACATGCTGTGTTGCAATCAGTTGTCATCTTCTTTGTTTGACAGCCGTTTTTCATTTTTTCGTGACGCTCACGGTGGCAGCATCATCGAACATTTCAGTTTTACTGCGTCTATTAAATTAATATATAAATATATATATATATATATATATATATATATATATATATATATATATATATAGTCCTATGGCTCCGCGGGGAAGCAAAGGACCGCTTTAAAATTAAATTAATATTAAATAAAAACGCTAGAATGGATGTAGACTGTGCATTTCCCTTCTTTGTAAAAAAAGGATTCACCCAGAATGTCGGCTTCCTTCTTTTTTCGTCTTCATCGTATAAATCAAGCAATTATTTTAATGAATCAAGAGCGAGGGCACAGCGAACTAGTTTGCTTGACGAACTTTTCTAAATGACAATGACATAACATGCCCACCATTAAAATATTGCCATCTTTTGCAATCAAAATTGACAGTTGCTATGCCATCAAAAATTGCCCGTGGAGACGTCGGGCAATCTGGGAACATTGGCCGCAAATAATACACATATAAATAACACACATTCATATATAATTAAATATGTATATATATAATAATTAATAAACATAAGTTCCATTCCGTTAGTCTTGCCACGCCTTTCTTTTTTTTTTTGATAAGGTGATAAAAACAGAAAAAGAAATAGTATATGAACATGCAGCAAAAGACAAATATCTAAATGCATACAAAAAATTTGTAGCAGCAAATGAATGCATACATACATACATACATATGTTTATACTACGTAGTATTGAAGAGGAAAACAATTTCATTTCACAATTTCAAGGAGTTTGTACAGAAATATTCCAAAACAATTGGAATATAGTATGCACTTATGCAAATTTATTTTGTGTTGTTTTAGACTGATATACCTTCTAAAACCACAAAAACTTTAAATTTAACAGCTTTTCCTGGAAAACTATTAAAAACGACATAGAATATTCTGGATCAGACACTTTTTACAATAGTCGATGAATGTACACGTACATATCTATGTACATAGAAATTAGAGAAGCTCCCCTCTTTCCACATAATTCTCTACAAAATTGGATGAAACAATTGTAGCAAATCAACGAAGAGGGTATTTCCCCTATATACATATATATAAAGGAGTCGATTACATTTTTGGAATTATGTCAACTTACAGGGACGTTCTGCTGGAGGTGCTGCTGCCGTAGGAGTATCTACCGGACGTACTGCTGCCTGCTGTCCTGAAGCGGCTTCTGATGTATTCCCATTGTGTTTAGAATATTAGAATTTACAAAGTGTAAATATATAATATAGTTATATACTAAATATATCATATACTATATATAAATAGCTATATATATATATATTTTTTTATATATTTATATATATATATATATATATATATATATTTATATATATATATATATATATATATATATATATATTTATATATATATATATATATATTTATATATATATATATATATATATATATATATATATATATATATATATTTATATATGTATTTTTATGTATTTTTATATAATTATATATACATATATATACATCAAGTTAAATGATTTTATATTGCTTATATGTTTGATGTTTACTTTTATTTTTTTTCCCCATTGGAAATTATTTATAATCTTCACGAAAAATTTGTAAAATACGCGATTTCGTCAACTCCGTCTTCTTTGTCTGAAAATTTTTCACTAGTGTCTTATTTCAGTGTTGCCCAATTCCACCAAAAAAATGCATTTTCCAAATTTTCGTTTGATACTATTTTAATGTTTTGTTACTATTTTACGACTTCCATTTAAGGTCCAAATACAATAAAGACCTGTTTACAATAACGCGAGTGTGAGACCGAGTCTCGGACGACATCTCGTTTTGCACTGTCTCGCATTCTAATATATAATAAACAAAGTGCGAGCCATTTTTACACAAAAGCAAAAGTGTTAAAAAAACTATTAAAAACTAAATGTTTTGAAATTTTTTAATTAATAAAATGAACGCGGAGCCACAAACAGCAAAACAGAAATAAACAAATGCGTATTACCAAACAATTGAAAACTTTGACAAATTGTCTTGAACGAGAGTGCGAGGAATTTCTAATTTTTTAGAAATGCCTCGTCTCACCGTATCGCATCACGCATTATTGTATATTGTCACATACTTGGGTACAAATTCTTTTTGACATCTCGCCCAAGACTCGGTCTCGTTCTCGTCTCGGACTCTCGCGTTATTTTATACGGGACTTTTTGGCAAATTTGTCTTAACTACCCAGCACAGAATAATTTCACGTTAAAACAATATTAAGGCCTTTACAATATTTTAACGAAGCATTATTTAGTATGTTAAAAAAAGCGCGTAATATCAGCTACATAATGATTACTCTCACTTTTTGGGACTTAGTTGTGATTTATATTTTATTGTGATTTTTTAATTAACAATAGACTAATAATTTATAAATAAAAATTACTAATAAGTAAGTAAACAAAAAATCAAATTCAAGAAATTACGTCTGAATTGCCTAAATCTAGAGGAGGAATTTCAAAACGGCATTTTCGACATTTGATGCGTGAAAATTTTTTAATTGAACGGACCGGTTCGGAACATTGTGAAATTAATTATGATCAAACTGCATTTTGGCACAGTCATAGTCGGACTGTGTAGAGCAAGTTGTGACAAGTGCGGAGAATTTGACTTATTTTCCCAACGAAAAATATGTAGGAATTTTCGAACATTGTCGACAATAAAAATAATGACCTAAAATGAATTAAAATAAGATTTAAAGAGTTTAATAATAAATGTGAATGTGATTTTAATAAAGCTGCATATCATGTTAGCTTAATATTTCAAGTTGAAATTAATATTTAATATATAAAATGACTTCATATGTTTTTCAATAAATCTTTTCTTATCAGCTGGGAATGTATTTTATGTGAAACAAATATATTATAGTTAAATAACGGAAGTGCACAATTGAAAATCCAAAATCATTTTGATTTTTAGGGGAACTTTTCTTATGATTTTGATTATGTTGTATAGATGATTGTGGGCAATTTATATGTACATTTTTCTCATTTGAGTTTGACTGCCGGTATGTTAAGATGCGTGCGGGTAAAAATAAAGAAAATATGTTTCTTACCTTATGTCTCCACGGGCAATTTTTGATGGCATAACATCTGTCAAATTTGATTGCAATGTTTGGCAATATTTTAATGGTGGGCATTGCGATGTTATGCCATTGTCATTTTGAAAATGCAGTCAAGCAATCTAGTTCGCTGTGCCCACGGTTGAAAAATTTTTTTAATTATACGATGAAGAGGAAAAAAGAAGGAAACCGAAATTTTGGGTGAATCCTTTATTACAAAGAATGCAAATGCACAGTCTCCATTCATTTTAGCGTTTTTATTAATTTAATAGATGCGGTGAAACGAAAATGTCCGACGATGCTTCCACTGTGAGCGTCACGAAAAAATGAAAAATGGCTGTCAAACAAACAAAATGACAACTGATTGCAACACAGCACGTTGGCAATTTATGGCATAACATATTTCATAACATAAATTGCCAACTTGAAGCAATTTGGAGTCTCCATTGGCAATTTGCTTGAAATTGCCAATGGCATGCCATCAAAAATTGCCCGTGGAGACGTAGGGTTATGGAGTTCTTTGAATGCTATTGTCCCCTTTTTTGTGCCTCTCTCTTTCATCCAAAATCGATTTTTCTTTTCACATTTATCCTTGCATAGTACGAGGGCTAGTGCACACAAAACTTCATCATACGACAGCGACATGACGACCTCACTCAATGACGACTATGCAAAAATGACTTGATTTAGCATTTTGAACACTCGTGTGTGGCGGAGCATCATTCAACACGTACACGCATGAGTATGATCATGATGTACCGTGTATGGACCGCATTATAATAAGGAAGAGAAAAGGGTGAACAAAAACTAGTACGACAATAATAGAACATAAAAAGGTAGTAAAGTGACGAAAGGCAGGTAAAATAGTAGTAAGGCAAGACACAGGGAAGCAATTTCGCGAATTTAAATAATAAGTTATTACAATAGGGTACATATTTGTAAGTAAAAGGAGCGTAAAATAATAAATTATAGCGTACAAAATAAAATGATATAAAAACCATTGAACGATGTATCGTAGGAAATAAAGCGTTATTGATTTATTTATTTATTTGCAAGAGAAAGATAAGAATCAATTCTTATCCTGCATACAAAGTTTAGGAGCACTAGCTGCCAGGGCTTTCAGCTCGCTGATATTTGCAAATAAAGTTAAAGGCCCGAATACAATAATGCGAGAGACCGAGACGAGAGCGAGACCGAGTCTCGGGCGAGATGTCAAAAAGAATTTGTACCAAAGGATTGTATGTGGATATCTACAATAATGCGTGATGCGATACTGCGAGACGAGGCATTTCTAAAAAATTAGAAATTTCTCGCACTCTCGTCCGAGACAATTTGTCAAAGTAATCAATTGCTTTGAAATAAGCATATGTTTATTTCTGTTTTGCTGTTTGTGGATCCGCGTTTACTTTATTCATTAAAAATTTTCAAAACATTTATTTTTTAATAGTTTTTTAACACTTTTGCTTTTGTGTAAATATGGCTCGCACGTTGTTGATTGTATATTAGAATGCGAGACAGTGCAAAACGAGATCTCGGCCGAGACTCGGTCTCGCTCTCGTCTCGGTCTCTCGCGTTATTGTATTCGGGCCTTAAATATCTACTTTTCTTTTAAATTCATTCAATTTTGGTTTGATGCTTTTTTTCTCATTTTGATAGTTTTTCTGTTTGGTGGACACTTTGTTTTTTAAGGCAGCTGCAACACTGGCGCCAGTGCAATGACGAAATTACGTAAAGTGGAGTAGAAAAAGTGTTGCAAGTAGGCACATTTTTATCTATATCTGAGAACACAATCAGCGTCCACTGCTCAATTTGAAAAATGGGAGGATGATAGGTTTGTTTAAGTGGCAGGAACAAGTGCATTTTGAGTTCAGTTCAGTTCGCGAAATTTTAGTTTAACTATTTGACGTTTGCGACTTGAACAGAGAAGTGCAATAAAAGTCAAAATATCAGTTTTTGTTTACAATTTTCCGAAGACTGGAGTTTTTGTTTATTTTTATTTTAATGCATCTTGTTTTGGAAATTTTTATGATGCTTTAAATGAACTTTAAATGAAAAAGATTGTTAAAAGTCAAACATAAAAGCCTGAAAAGAATTCAATTAACTTGTAGGTGTCTTTTTCGCCGGGTGAAGTCCACTGTTTTGACTGTTCTTTAATTTTTGGCGTATAGTGATGGATCCATGCTTCATCAACAGCCACGCAATACATTAGAAACTCTTTCTGATTGCCCTTCAAAATGTCCAAACAATGCTCCGAAGTTGTGATGTGATTCCGTTTTTGATCCACTGTGACCAAACGCGGCACCCATCTCGCCGATAGCTTTCTCATGCCCATTTTTCGTGTAGGCTATTTTGTTTAATTGAGATGTGTAAAATGACAGCAATCTCTCTGATCTTCACCCGACGATCTGCTAACACGATATCATGGATTTTAGTAACCATATCCTCCGTAGTCCCCTCAATCGGGCGGCCTGGGCGCTCTTCATCAAAAGCGGATGTTCGGCGACGGTTAAATTCATTAAACCAATATCTGATGGTAGTCATCAAAGGTGCTTGGTCCGTATCAACGGCATGATTCAGTTTGATGCCCCCACACGTCTTTCGATCCAAAAAAAGAAATCTATTCACTGATCTTCGTTGCTCTTTCTCCAGGGTTGCAAACAAACACGATCTCGAGTACTAAAACTAATCGATGAATTTATCTGAATTTTGAAGAGTCATCGTCTTAAGGATGGCTTAAATGATGGCATACACAATTTGCGTCAGTGATGCCATCAGTTGCCAAACACGGGTACTTATCATACACAACTCGTATGCGAATGTAAAATTGCCTTCGGAATCCAAATATGATAAAATACAATTTGTAGAAATGTTTTATAACAACTCTTTTGCGTTGAATTTTGTCGGACGGTGTTATGGGCTCATCAAACAATTGAGAAGCAGAGTCCTCTCTCGACCAACGCAAATAACGCTCTATAAGTCCCTCATACTTCGCATCTTAATGTATGGCGCTAAGACGTGGACAATTACCACCAATGACGAGAGGCTGTTGGCAGCACTTGAGAGGAAGATACTTCGCAAGTTCTATGGTACAATGAGCGTGGATGACGTGTTTCGAGCTGCGCTGTACGCACACGGTGACGTAGTCAAGCGCATAAAAATCCAGCGGGTCCGCTGACTTGGTCATGTTTCAGCGAATGGATGAGAACTTTCCGGCTAACAAGGGTGTATTCTTCGACACACGGTGGTGGAACGCACAGTAGAGGACGACCTAAGCTTTGTTCGAGTACCAAGTACTCGGGAATCTGTCTGGGCTTACGCTTGCAAATTGGCGCCAGCTCGCTCATAGAGAGAGGACTGGCGAAGCTTAATTGAGGCGACCAAGACCGATCATCGGTTACCGCGCCATCAGGGAAGCAGACGAAGACACGCGAGATAACAATAGAATAGTGAAAGTATTGTTAATGACTGTGATGTTGTTGCGGATAACTAAAAGGGTGTTGTTGGCAATTCACATGACGAGGATGATACTTACGTTCATGGTGAGAGCGGGATGTGTTGATACTGACGAGCCTGATGACTTTGCTTTGAGGCTGCTAAATTCGATGGTGTTTTTTTTTGGCAAGGTGATGGTGATAAGGGGGGACCTCTATGATGATGGTGTGGTTCACAATCATAATGATGGGTATCGTTGGCATTGAGGGTTCCTTTAAGTTTATGGAAATAAATACCCCATTTACCAAATAATGTACGAAGCTCTCTCTTTTATATTGATTGGTCATTTATTGTCTTAGTAAAGTAATTTTCTAAAATTTATATTCAAATCTCGCACACACACGGCAGCGGTTCGCCATTTACAGCTCTTCGTAACAATGTCGAAGTGATAGTAAAACGGGCACTGCTGCAAAATGGCATGCCCCTTAACGCAATAAATGAAAAAGCCACAGCGGATCATATGAGGAAAGATGTGCTGACCATATGTGGGACAATTGATAAAATCCCCAGCCCCGAGAACACCATTTGGATTACTAGTAATACCGCCCGCACCAACACCGGTGCCGCCACCAACTCCTGAACCATGAGTATTGCCAACTTGGTTCTCGTTTGCTGGAGGACTCGTACAGTCCAGCGAGCAACCCGCATTGGCGGGCAAATCGCATTTCTCAATATTGGCATTCCAGTGCAAATTTGCGCTGCACTCCTGCAGCAGAGCCTGTCCGTAATAGCAAATGTAGTACCGCTGACAACCGGCCGAGCTGCCGATGAATGTGATGCTGTTGGAGGCGGGCTGCGGCAGTAATGTGGCGCAATAGCGTGTGGCGGTTTGCTGTTCACCACTGTTGGTGCCGCTACCGCTGTTGTTCTCATTGTTGTTGTTGTTGTTGTTGTTGTTGTTGTTGTTGTTGTTGTTGTTGCCGTTGTTACCGATTGTTGTAGGGCTCTCCGTGACGCGATTGTCGCTGTCACATTTGACATTCGCTGGTGTGTCGCACAGTTTGCTGTCCGCATTGAAGAGCATTGTGGGAGGACATGCAGCCACCACGGCCTGCCCATTTTCCATACACAGATAGAAGAGCTTACAATCATCGGGATTCTTAACAAACTCGCCGGCAGTATGATTTGTGCACACACTATTCTGTCGTTTGCTGCCCGCCGCTTGGCCAGGAATATGGTTCAGTTTGCTGAGCAGAAACACCAATAGGCAAATAGCTGTGGGGGAAACATATGAAATGTTAATTTGGAATATACATTTATATAAATTTACATAACAAATGGAGCAAAACATTGCACAAGGACAGCGGAAGAATCTTCAAGTCTTGTACAAAGTCAATATTTCGGGTGGGTTTACAATTGATTAATAGCCGCCCATCTCTCCCTGAGAACTTGCGAAAGTAGTGTATGGTGAATAGGCTTATATTTGAGAGTTGAATCTGCCTTCTTCTATACATCAATATACGATTAGCACATCACTCACTTTCGGAACTTGCATCATGGTCCAATAAAGTTACACGGTAATGTCGTTTCCTAATTTCTCTGACAGATTTTCACAGATTCTCTTTGTGAATTTCGGTGTTTACTCTTTGAAATGTTCCCAAATCAAATGTTGGTAGGTAGGTAGCTTCGATGGCCGCCCTAAGACTCACTTAGGCCTGTTCAAGACCCATTGTGGCCACTAGAGCTTTTTCCCTACACTTCCGGATCCTCTTTAAACCATCCTGTGGATTTGATAAAGGTAGCCACTTTCGTTAGCTTCAACCGGGAAACCTCCGCAATGCTGTCAAGAAACGCGATTCAAAGAGTGGAGAACCTTTTTCTGTAGGCATGCACCCACACAGGAGGTGTTCCACTGTTTTCTCTTCCTCGACATCTTGACAGCTCCTCCAAAAGTCATAATCTAATCAAATCTAAAACCGCAAGTAAAGAAGGCTAAAGACGTCTAATTGCTGCCTATGGGAGCCCTGAATTACATATAAAAGGGGCGTGCTTGATGGATGATGATATTTTCCATATACTCTCATACTATCATCAGCTAGAATCACAGTTCATTTAAGTGGATTATCAAAGAATAGAAGAATGTCGTTGCTAGGTCTTGAGAGGGTGTCGAGTATATATGAGTAGTAGTTCACCCTGGTAGTTGGCCTGGTATTTTTTACAGCTACATACATCGATGCTCCATGGAAACTTTCGTTGGCAACTTTGATAAAGTGGTTTAGTTATGCTTGACTACGGGGTGGGTCAGTCTACGAGTACATGCTGCAGGCACATTTTCCTTAAAGCCTATAATATATATCAAGTGTATAGAAGACAAACTGTCTGTGCATGAGACTGGTCAATGCCAGATTCCATTCCACTCTCTGTGGTAGTAATGAAGAGCAGTTCCACAGGTTTGAGGACATCAAATCTTTTAACTGACAGTGACTGAAAAGGTCAGAAGAAGAAAGAAGTTGAGTGCGAGTTGAGAAATCGGCCTATTTCATCTATGGGATGGCAATAAGAATAACTTGAGGTAAAGTAGTCTGGAAGCTATGAGAGCAGTTGAAGTCATCTGCAGCAATTAACAGTCCTATTCTAAGAATTCTAATATCTCACAACTAAATCACAGCCGTGCTAAATCTTCACAGGGCTGTGATTTAGTTGTGATTCTGTGAGACCTGTGATAAATGTGAAGTTTTAGATAACAACTAACAAGCCCAAGTCATTGTCATACAATTGTGGTTGTTGTTGTTGTTGTTGTTGTTACACCACCATCAAGAACCTCTGCAGAAAGTTCCAGTTTGAATATGTGAGCAGCACTAAATCAACTCAATGCTCAACTAAATCAACTTTGGCCTCACAACAAATCTGAAATCTGGTACTTGCCGCAGTGGTTGTTGAAGGTGCTGTAACAACAACAACAACCACAGCGGGAAGTACCAGCTTTGACAGTTGTTGTGACGCCAAGATTTGAGTTGATTTACTATAGCTTACATATTCAAACTGGAACTTCCTGCAGTGGTTGTTGAAGGTGCTGTAACAACAACAACAACCACAGCGGGAAGTACCAGCTTTGACAGTTGTTGTGACGCCAAGGATTGAGTTGATTTACTATAGCTTACATATTCAAACTGGAACTTCCTGCAGTGGTTGTTGTTGGTGGTCAGTTGAATGGCTGCAGCTCACATATTCACCGCAGAGAGTTGAAATTAATTAATATAAATGAAGAGTTTCAATGAATTCACCACTATTTTCACGTTTTTTCATCATGTATTAAAAACAAGTTCAGTTTTTGAGACATTTTTCTTTCAACCAAACCCCAAAATGTATTGGAAGTGAATACAATACTGTGGGGGCGTTAAGAGACCAAGCATTTATTGTGGTGGAAATGAGAATAGCATAACGGGAGTTGTACTCGTGTACGAAGATTGTGTCAGATTTTGGTATCGACATGGTGTGAAGGTGATTTAAATGTACTGGTACGGGCAACTAAGAGAAGAGTGTTTCTGAATATTTACCTCGAGGTGCCATTTTGTGATCCATTTTGAGTTGGTTGTGCAGAGTAGCGCTTTTATGTTAATTGTAATTACTTATTTTATAGTATTTAAGTGGAAACCACTGAAAACAAAGTCTCGTTTTACACTCGTACACGTCTTTGCCGCAAAACGCTTTCAATTATTCTGCTTGAAAGTTAAGGAATTTCGAAAATCGTTGTCTATGCCATCATCCATTCCGCCACTGCGACATATCATATTTAAATGTCTAACACCAAGTTGACGTTGAATATCAGAGCCGTGGTAGAAAGAAAAAGAATTGCACAACAACAACAACTCGCACATATAAAGTCGACGCGAACATGTCAATTTCCGTTTTATCGGGTATTTTTTTTTGTTTGTTTTTTGAGCGTTAAACAAAAATTTACATAAACATGAAAAGATGATAAGCGCAAAAATTTAAATGGAGAAAAGAGAATTGACAAACTTAAACAATTAAAAAAACACTCTCCCAAAAATTCTTCCCTTAATATTCTGAATAGAATTGCGCGTGTCAGGCGGCCACCTTGAACCACCTCGCCTCCAGTTCGAGCGTACCGAAACTTCACCGTGACCCAATTTACTGCGCAAACACTGAAGATGTGCCGCTCTGCTCGAGTGCTTGATTGGTGGCGAACAGACAACGCCGAAGGTCGTACTGAAAGCGTGCCAATTCGGAACTCAGTGAATCAGGCCCCACAAGAAATCTTGCTCGGTGTTTATTTGCACTCGAGAAGTGGGCGCATTTAATTTGTATTTACACAAAAGCTGTCAGCGAAGTTTAAGTAGAATAATTAAACGAGGAATTCGGAATGGTGTGTACTTGAAAAAGGTGAAGCAACATTATGACACACAGTACACAGCAATACCCTACACACGGCACTGTGGAGGAGATACGATATCGAACAGAACAATAATGCGATGCCATAGAATCGCCGTGGCGTTATTTTGTTTTGTCCGCAGCCACATTTGCAACCGCAGCCGCATTTCTCCTTCTATCTTCTTCTTCTACTACCTTAACCGAACTATCTTCCATCAACATTAAGGACATAGCCAGATTCATCTCGGAATCACTGTGTTTCCCAGAACTCTAGACGGGGGAGTCGCGTCGTCTTAGTGTGGTATCACAATGAGCCATTATATGTGCTTAAGTGTGCTTTTGCGTGGAAGGCTGCCTCTCCTACCTACCTACATACCAGAGAACACTGAGAAAGGAAACTTAAACGTCAAACAGCAAAGCAGCGAAATAAAGCAGACGAACGTTGTACACGAATCCACTGATGGTGAATCCACTCAAAATCGTGGTGGATCCACTCAAAATAGTGGTGAATCCACTCAATATCGTGGTGAATCCACTCAAAATCGTGGTGTGTCCGCTGCGGACGCTGGCAGCGAAAAAGACTTGCCTTTCTCTGTGTTCTCTGCTACATACCTTCTTCTTCTCCTTCTCAGCTGGCGAACAACCCTAGTGGGTCAAAGCCTTCGCCAGTCGTCTCTGCTAAGCACGCGCTGACGCGAGTTGGAAATGCCGCGTCCAGACAGGTCCTCATGATCTTGGTCCTTCCATCTCAGCGGTGGTCTTCCCCTTCTGAGTCGCCCACCTTGGGGCAACGAATCGCAGACTTTCGTGATTGGAGCAGTTTCACTTCTTCTTGTTTTTCTACCACTTCTGATATAATGATGCAAGGATCATATTCACCTTACTTGAAGCTTCCCTGAAGCTAACCTGAAAACGCATAATAAATATAATAATAATTTGGTTTTAGTAGTTTGCCCCATGGCCGACACTGCGACCTAAAAGATCTTTTGTGTCATACTACATTTGTCATAACTGATCCATGTAATCACAACTGTCCGATCTATTATACCCTATTGGTTTAGTACCGGCATTTCTTCCCTAATGCCATAACATTTCTTCCCTAATGCCATAGCATTTCCTCCGTTTGGTGATGTCAAAGCCTCACAATTAAAGTCATCAGGTCCTTTTCTACTCTGATGTTCCTTGTATAAAGAAAGGAAGTAGTTGAAAGTCATGTTTTTTCATTATATTTTCCACTTTATGGATGAATTTGAGAATGTCCATAGCAGGAGCATTCTTTATTCCTTCCAGAGCCAGCTGGTCGCGGTGGAATATGTTCATTCTAGTTCTTGCCAACGCAATGCAGTTGCACAGTATGTGTTCTGCGGTTTCCTCTTCTTCTAGACAGAGCCGGCACTCCGTGTCATCAAGAATGTGGATTTTAGTCGGGTGATATTCCAGGTAGTAATGACCTGATAGAAAACCTACTATTTTCCCTATGCCTGCTTGACGCATATTGCGCAGTTCTTTATTGTAGGTGAATGGGCTTACGAGTCTTTTGGCTGGGCGAAGTCCCTCTATCACTTCTCTGTGTGACATTCTAGGACTATGTTCCCAACTATATACCCTGGATTTAGCCTTCGCTCAGTTGATACCACATTATGGCTCTGGGCCTATGAGGCTTGCTGCGGAACCGGCCCTAGCCAGTTTGTCACAATTTCGTTGGCTTCGTTCCCCGAGTGACCAGGGACCCAGCAAATTATTAGGTTATTAAAGCATTCTTCCACCAGTTTCGATTCTAAAGAATATGCAGCTAATGCTTGTAATGCAGCTGGACTATCTGTATATATAGCTATGTGCGCCCCCTGGGTACCCCTCAGATTTATCCTTACGCAGATTGAATTTCAGCCTGAAAGACGCTAAGCCTGCCCATTGGCTCTGAGATTTTGGTATTTGGTCCATAGACCCCTGCACATTAAAAAGCATCTATAAGTAAAGCTTTATCCTGACATAACCAATGTTCAGCACGGTTGGCTTCCTGCCTCACTCGTTCCTTCTGTAGATAATTTTACGTAAATTGAATTATGTCCAGAAGAGTGAGGGGTTCTCTAAGTGCGAAAACTACTTGCTAGAGTTTTCTGTTCTTCAGGGAAATATTCATCCGCCAACTCAATGTGCAGATTGATTACTTTTCAGATCATTGTCGAATGCGAACCGCGAATCGTAAATAATGTCGCAAAGATTTCTACGGAATGAAGTCCATAATTGTAGAGGATTATATGATTCACAAAGAATGAGCTTGTGCGAGTATCATTCCAGCGAGTATCAGATTTCAGGAAACTTCAGCTGTGACATGCTTTGCGATCAGTTAGAATGATGTATCCATTCGCTGTAAGGATGTAGCAACAGTTTTGAAATAATGCACTCGGAAAGCTTTGGATAGCGTAGAGTAAGTGGATGGTTCCTCGCTTTATCCTCTGTGGGATCAAGTTAATGATTTTAACACTTTCATCCAGAACTTTCTGTTTCGGGCATCTGTATATGTAACAATGTGTGGGTATGACATTCAGGGCAGAATTCTGCATTCTTGAAACCTTTATTAATGCCGATCATACTTTTGGCACCATCAGTGCTTATTCCAGCACATCTATTCCAATCAATGTTGTACTCTTGCATTCGATTCGATTGGTTTTTGTACTGATTGTGGTTTGTGTGAAACAGGCGCTTTAATTTGGATGGATTCATGCTTTCATTTGTTAGAATTACAGAACAAATGACTCAAAGTGGAACAGACTCTTTCCATCTCCAGTCTATGAGAATCCAAATTTAAGATATTCTTCTAACCAAAGGGCGGTGCAGTGCGTCGCCCCATCAAACTCTTCTTGCCACAGGGTGTACGCATACCACGGAACACTGGGCTAGATGGATGGGAAACATTGGGCTGGATGGATGGATCAATGGAGTAGCGTTCCTTAAACGTCTTCAGAAATTCTCACATAT
The DNA here is from genome assembly GCA_920105625.2 of Clusia tigrina. NCBI lineage: Eukaryota > Metazoa > Arthropoda > Insecta > Diptera > Clusiidae > Clusia > Clusia tigrina. The sequence goes on from OV050032.1 coordinate 192,848,974, forward strand.
CTGACATTAGATAGTTCTGAATTTAAACATTGAAACTTTGGGATGATATCAGAGATTAAGAGAAGAAATTTTGATTTCCTTTCATAGTTCCATTCAAAATTTTTTGTTTACTTTTATATGCGAGCCTGCTTCCCAAGGTCAATTATTGCCCAGTCAATTATTTATCAATTAGAAATACCAACACTCGGATACCCATCGATGCGGAGTACACAACCCAAATCCAGAAAAACACACCGCAGAAAAAACGTAGTTTTATAGGGACCATCGAAGTCACATGCGAAGATTCAGGTATGTGCGGTTAACTAAAATCTTGCACTAGTTATTAGCTTAAAGATGGACTGGTGCGTTCCCAAAACTTTTCGCCACGGAAAAAAGAACATTCTTTATTTCACTGTGATCACATGATGATATATATATATACATTTGTAGTATCATTTCAGTAGTAATTCATTTATCTTTGTTTACATACGTCTCTGCTTCTCCTTCTCGATCTATGAAACAAACGTTTGGACTTCTTTGCCCAAGAGACATATAGCGATCTAAGCATTGTAAGGAAGAAAATTCTCACGAATTTATCCTCTACATTTTTACACTGCTTACACTGCTTTTGTACGCATAAATACAAGTGGCTTCAAAGTAAGGGTAACGCCGGTTCCACACAAAAAATAAATATCCCGCCACTGGTTGGGAAATATGCACAACCGGCTTCCACCTACGAAAATATTACCACGCCACTGTCGAACGGAAAATAGCAACAAAGAAGAGGCGAGTTAATGCTCCGACAGGTAACCAACACGGAAGGACAAAGCACAAAGCAACAGGAAAAGAACTGTTACACCAACAAAATACACGGCCTACACAAAGGCTTGACGAGGCATCTTTCAGGCAGCGTAGAGGTCACGCAAAGACAAAGCTCAGAAACACCAACAAAATACACGGACTTCACAACAGAGCGAAGCGGAACCTTCGAGGCAGCGTAGAGGTTGCCCAAAGGCAAGCGCAGATCCACCAACAAAGGAAAGGAACAGGCAAACAACAAATTATTTGCACTTGGCAACAGTCGATCACCGTCAAGGCAAGTGCAGAGGATACCCAGGTTCGAAATATGGGATACGGAATAGCAACAAGTACCATTGGCAGTACAACCGGGCTAGCAGCCAGGCATTCGGTCTCTTTTCTCGACGGCATTCAAACTAGCAACACCTCCATATATATATTTGGAAGAAACTACCAGAGCAGCCAAGAAGAAACTGGCTGCTAACGTATTCAACGCAGAGTACCACGCATTGGTATTTAAGACCATTACGATCTGAACGAGCCAGTCTTCGTGCTGGACTAGTTACTAACGACCTGAGCGAATCAGTCACTCGTGCCGGTCAATACTGCAGAAGGATTCGCGAAGTGTACGTGTCCTGAGTCCCAGACCACAGGTAAGACCATTGCGACCTGAGCCAGTCAGTCACTCGCGACGAACGTACTATAAGACTTGAGCGAGTCACTCGCGCAGGACTACTTACTAACGATCAGAGCGAGTCAGCTACTCGCACCGGACTACCACCTAAGCGAGTCAATCGCTCGCGCTGGACAGTGACTATCAGAGGACCCATGACGGGGAAAAACCACGGCCGCCGTACGAATACAATATTAATGTAGTACTTGCATTCAATACAGGGATGTGCAAAGCATACCAATTGCTCTTGTTAAACGAACCCTGGACACCGCTGAGTCTACCTCGGCTATAAACTATTAAAGAGACCCAGCGTGTCGTTACAGCTTAGAATTACTGATATCACTGAGTAGAATGCTCAGAAAATCGAAATCAATGAACTTATACAGATCTGCTGGAAGTATTATGCGTTTGCCGAGGACTTGACTGATACTTTTGTTAATGACTGTTTTATGAACCATGTCGGAATCTTTCAGAAAACTCCTTTTCGCTTACTATATAAGAAATGAAACGGGAATAATTCTTCAATAATCATCAAGAATCCTTCTATTCGCTACCTATGGAACAGAAGAACTCATATCTATAAACTAAGTGAAATCCGCACACTTTACAAATGTTCTTTACACTCTTCAGTTCAGTAGAACTAAGAAGAACTTTTTCCGTGAACCAATGACCAAACAATGTCCTCCTATCGTTTGGCTGTTGTCCAGTACTTTCAGCACTATTATCATCAGGACACCGTATCTCTTGGACTGAACTCTTGAGACATGAATTAGATGTTTATATTTAAATTAAAATAATACTTTAGTTTTATTTAAAATTGGATGAAATTTTATAGTTCTACAAACGTTTTTGACCACCCACGCATTTGGCGCGATTCAGTGCTACGCATGCGCGCCTTTCAGTATCCCAGCCGAAGAAGAACGGGCACTGCTGCAGCATTAAGAAACCATTTCTGCAGAAGTAGAAGTAGTTGCAATTGCTGGGATGAGGGTACAAATCCACTGTGTGCGATTGGCACTGCTCTTTGGGTGTTAAGGAATCAGTCTGGAAATGAATGAAAAGAAAGAGAGAGGGAGATAGAAAACAATACAATTAAAATGATAGAAAATATATCAATAGACAGTCGATTTGTGTTCCCCGGAGGCTTAAATTGATAAAACAGTGACGTCAGTTGGCTTTTAAGGATCTGTGATTTGACTACTTTGGAGGGTTTTCCCCTGTGGTATTATGGTAACTCACTCACTCTATGATAATTAGTCAAAGTCGATAAGACAGCTTAAGCGAACACGAAAAATATCGCATCAAACACTCAAAAATAATATCGATGTGGCGATAGATCGACTTTGTATATACCATGGACACTTGGACACTCTGGACGCCATGGACACTCTGAACACCATGGACACTCTGAACACCATGGACACACTGAACACCATGGACACCATGGACACTCTGGAACATCCACGCATTTAAGCAATCTGATCACTGAGCATTCAAAGAGATGAATTCAATGAAAGTTGATGGTGGGTCGCCCAGATCGTGTGATCTGGCATATGTGTACTCGTATGCTTCCAAGGATGTTGAAGCAAATTGAATGTAGTATAGTATAGTGTGAATGGTACTAAATATGGATGCATATCTGGTAGCTCTGAGAAAGCTGTGAGTAAACTGATGTCGTGTTACCCACAAAGAAGGGCAGTTAGAATTATACACGAGTATGAAAATGGCAGTCTCAGATCTCAGTCTCGAGTGTTTCTGACATTCATGAGATCAGTTTAGAAACATATCCACACACAGCCAAGTAAAGGTTGTTTCTCATGGAACGACTTTTACCCTAACTTTCTTTACGTCTAACCTCCTTGATCTTCACAAATGGTACAAAACATCTTCATTCAAGGAAGTGCACTTTTAGAGCCTTTGCAATCAGAATAAAGATTTTGCACGAAACGGTACAAGAAAGTTCTTTGTCTTTTCAGTCACGCACGTTCAGTCTGGCTCTGAATACCTAGTATACTGCTTTGGAGAGCTTGCTTTTGACGTGTTTTGGTGTTAATTCAGTTACCCTAGGTCTGCGTTCACTTACCCGGCACTTGGCGTTCTCCGGATAATCACATTTGCCAGTTCTAATATTGAAGTGCAGCATGGCTGAGCAGTGCATGGGAATGGCTTCACCGTGGTAGCATACAAAGAAATCGGAGCACGATCTCGTATGCGGCAGGAGGACGATTTGTCGCGGATTGTCGAGAAGTGGACACCCTGTATGCGTTACCAGTGCCGATGTGGTGCTGGTATCGATTGCGTTCGTTGTGGGTGGTGTACTACTGATATTTGTGGTTGTGGTTCTTGGTGGAGTGACAGTGAAATTCGCCGGGAATGTTGTTAAATTAATTGCTGTGGTACTGTTGGCCAAGTTTCCAGTCATAACGCCACCTGAAGGCGTTGTGGCCGCTAAGGTTGTGGCAGTTGTTATAACGATCATTGTTGCTGTGGATGGAGTTGTTGTCGTTGTTGGTCCCACTTCGTCACCAATTCTGCAATCGACCAACTCCTGCGGGTCGCATGTCTGATAAATCTCATTGAAATAATCGCCCTCACCACAATCGCCATCGTATGAGTTATCACCGTCACAGAAGATGTAGCGGCTGCAGCTGTTGGTGCTCGCTACGAAAGTCCGCTCCGCTACACCGTTGCACTCGGCGAATGTGTCGCTTCGTGCAATGGCCACAAATTTCAGCAGAACGAGTAAGACGGCTACGTGGGGCCAGGTATAAAGTTGCAACATCATGGACTATGGACCGGACTGGATTGGAGTGGAGTGGAATGCAGACGGCTGGGTAGTTGGAATGTTGTGTGTCAGTGCTTCAAAATCTACTAAAAGTGCGCCATACCCACGCTTAGGTCTAAATACTTGGTCAGGTATTAAAAAACCCCTAAGAAAAAAATTCATTTAAAAACGTTGTCATTGCGTTTATTATCTCCACCCAAACAGATCGCTGAAAGGTTCGTTCGTGTTACTCTGTGTCTTATCTTTAAAGGAGAGAGAAGTAGCGTAACAACAACACGAGCCATAACAATAAAAACATGCCACTGATTGCTCTACCTATGGGCATGTTCTACACCAAACTCAGAATTGAGCAATGCTTCATTGGAGCGAGTGATTTTATATTCTTATGAAAGTGCTCGAAGACAGGGCCTTGAACTCAGCTGTATAAGAGTGCTGTGATAACCAAATTGAAGGTCGTTGTTGTATAGTGGGGTGAGGGCGGAAATAATGATTATGTTTTACGAAGTATATAGTATGTGAGAGACCTCCCACAATTCATCAAGAGATCAACATTGAGGATGTACGAGTATGTAGTGAAAGCGATTCGTGATGGAGTGCTTTGTGTGTTTGGTGAGACTTTTCCTTTTTAGTCCCCATGGATGAGATCAGAAACAAAATTTCAGTGAAAATAACAAAAAAGAGTGGAAATGGACACAAAGAGTGTTTAACCCGCATCTAAGAAAGTGGAAAATGTCCGGCCCGCCTGAAAGATAATGAAACCAGTCATTTTTATTGAAAAAGTATTGAAAAAGGAAAGGAGGAAAGGGTATTTGACATGAAAAAGGAATTGTGATGTTTACCTGGAAACTGTGAAAACTAGGTATGACTTCTGGAGTGGCTGAGGGAAGCGTTAGTAGGAAAGCATCCCGGTTTAACCAGAACAAGTTCATTCTAGTTCATTGGCAACTCTTAAACTGGACCAGTTGAGGTTCCCAGTAATCAAACACCCAACCTATTCACCAGTTGATTTGGCTCCGTCTGACTTTTGGCTGTTTATAAACCTTAACACTGTACAACAGCCATGGAAAGTTCTCATTCCAAAAACGACGTCTTAATGTATATTTGAACACTTTGTAGCATGGGTCCAGACTGTGGAGCTAAGATTGGAAAAGAATATGCATCTTGGAGGACATTGATTTTTTACTAATACAAGAAAGTTTTCTGCCCGTCCGAATATTTCGAGACTGTATTATAGAGGATGATGTATATGTTGTTAAGTAGATTGGTCCTCGTTGTCCTATCATATCTTACCGTATGAGTACTTATGTTTATAAGTCGCTCATCTTATTCATCTCCGCCACTCCGTAGCGAGTAGAGTACATCAATCACTTCTAGAACAGTACAGAAATTCCCTGGTCCCAATACTCGGCGCATATTCCAGGGCTGACTCAATATGTTATCCACGTTTCTTCGTGCGTACCATGCTGCTATCGTACCAAAACCCAAATCAATGTTAACCTCTACAATTGTCTAATCACTTTGTTGTTTGTTGGTGCTTCTGTTGTAGTTGTTGCAGTTGTTGTTGCTGTTTTTCATGTTTCTCTTATCGCGTTCCAAATTCTTTTAACTATTTTGATTATTTTCGATGACAATGAATGCATTTCTTCGCAGAAGACAACAAGCAACCACATCGCAGTACTGTGAATCACATACTCAGTTCCACAAATAGGCAGTTTGTAAGCAGTGGAAGGAATGGCGGAGGGTAGGGGCAATGGTTATTACCTTGACATGCTGACAAACAAACGTAAATTGTAGTTTTGTTAAACGTTTAGCAATCTATTTTGGTCAATAAACAGGTCCTTTGGTAGCGCTAACGAAGCTCGTTATGGAAGCATAACTTCGAGCACTTTCTCGAACAACTGAGAATATCATCAGGTAATTTCGTCACCAGGTAGGTAATATACAACATCTCTGGTACATCAGCATCGTTCGACTTTACGTAGTCTGAACACAAATACTCACGATATGTCAAATCAGTTGACCTTGAAGGTCAATGGAAAGGTGGTTTTCTCGACGCCAACTGCGTTTGAATTAAGTCGGTGACGGTGCTAAAACCACATCCGGTTTGGATCATAATTATGCTTGTGTTGATAAGAAAAATGTATAGTTCAGGATCCGCTAAGGATGACCTTAACATAAGCTCCGTTTTATCTTCAATCGCTGGATGGATTAGAGTTTTTGTAGATGCGAATTTGCTTGTTAACGGACCCGATCATGAGCCAGACATGAGCCTCAACCCAATTTTGCAATAAAGAGACTCAATATTGGTGAATAGAACACTGATTTTAAAAGTAAATGACCACGATTTGGTTGCGTTTCAGCGTCATAGAACGACCCATTTTAAGCTTTCATTCTAAAGTTCCCAAAAAAACATTGCAATTTTGGAAGCTGACTTTTCAGGGACATCTGACAAAAGGCCTAATAAAAAGTGACCAGAAAGAACCCAATAAATTATGATTTTATTATGCGTGATTTTTTTTTCCTTATTATTTGTTTTCTCGTTATCAGCGTCATCGTCATTAACAACATCATCCTCGTCCTTTCTACAAATATCTCGGATTAAGGTAGTTCTGCTCATCACCATCATCACCAATACTATCTTTACCAACATCATCAACACCATATCATCCTACCCACACATTCATTGCCAACATCATCTTCACTTACATCATCATTGTCATTATAATCCACCGCCTTCTTACAAATAACTTGAATTAAGGAAGTTCTGCTCATCATCATCATCACCAATATCATCTTTACCAACATCATCATCACCATATCTTCCTTACCAACATCATCATTACCAACCTTATCATCACTAACATCATCATTATCATTATAATCCACCGCCTTCTTACAAATATCTCGGATTAAGGTAATTCTGCCCATCACCATCATCACCAATACTATCTTTACCAACATCATCAACACCATATCATCCTACCCACACATTCATTGCCAACATCATCTTCACTAACATCATCATTGTCATTATAATCCACCGCCTTCTTACAAATAACTTGAATTAAGGAAGTTCTGCTCATCATCATCATCACCAATATCATCTTTACCAACATCATCATCACCATATCTTCCTTACCAACATCATCATTACCAACCTTATCATCACTAACATCATCATTATCATTATAATCCACCGCCTTCTTACAAATATCTCGGATTAAGGTAATTCTGCCCATCACCATCATCACCAATACTATCTTTACCAACATCATCAACACCATATCATCCTACCCACACATTCATTGCCAACATCATCTTCACTAACATCATCATTGTCATTATAATCCACCGCCTTCTTACAAATAACTTAAATTAAGGAAGTTCTGCTCATCATCATCATCACCAATATCATCTTTACCAACATCATCATCACCATATCTTCCTTACCAACATCATCATTACCAACCTTATCATCACTAACATCATCATTATCATTATAATCCACCGCCTTCTTACAAATATCTCGGATTAAGGTAATTCTGCCCATCACCATCATCACCAATACTATCTTTTCCAACATCATCAACACCATATCATCCTACCCACACATTCATTGCCAACATCATCTTCACTAACATCATCATTGTCATTATAATCCACCGCCTTCTTACAAATAACTTGAATTAAGGAAGTTCTGTTCATCATCATCATCACCAATATCATCTTTACCAACATCATCATCACCATATCTTCCTTACCAGCATCATCATTACCAACCTTATCATCACTAATATCATCATTGTCATTACATACAAATATCTCGGATTAAGGCTGTTCTGATCCAGTTCCTCATCTTCACTTAATTTCTACCATCGCATGTCCGGCTTTCCTTTACATCTGCTGGTAAGATCTCTGTAGTTTGGGACAATTATTTATTGACGAAAAAAGGAGTAAAAGAAAATCCTCGAGGAACACCATTCCAACTCAGAAAACGAACTGACAAAAGGAGGTCTGACTGAGTCGTAACGAACTATCATTTCAATTCAAAGTATTTGCAAAAGCACAGAACGGGCTTCTCCCGTTTCAAATGCTGTGATGGTCAACTCTTCTCTGATGAAAGTCTTTGAGAAGCTTTATCATCGCCGAAGCAAAACGGTGACCAATCCCTAAAGCTGGATTGCTTTTCATTTAGCAGTGAGTCTCGATAAAATGCTTCTATGAAACTTTTTCACACACCCTCGACAGAGAGTCAGGGAAGTGTGCTTATAAACATTTTGAGCAGAGTTGGCAGCACTGACATTAGCTACTGGAGTTAGCTCCGCCGTCTATGTCATGATCTATCTATGATCAAGTGTAGTGCTGTTATATCACTTATTTCACAGAATCTACAGATGACATCTGTGGCTAGACCCAAACTATTCAGTTGATAATGCAGTCTGTAATAGTCATAGATGATTCTTAGCTTGCTGCGAGTCAGGTTTCCCAGCTCTTTAGCTCTTTTAAGATGACGGTAACCCAGAAGAACTTTGCACTGTTCTAATGCTGAAAGAATCTTCAAGAAATATGAAATTGTGCTATGCTTCAGCAAACATCAACAGTGGATGATAGTCCACGGAAAAGTTCGTGACCGTTAAACTGCGAAGCTGCAACCTTCGTAGGTAAGCTATCACTCTGCTCGTTCCTTTCTACAACTATGTGGACTAGTGACCGCAGAAGATTACTCCCTTATACATATACATATATAGATGGATTCCAGATAAAACAAGCCGAGACAAACAATCTCCCGATTCAGCCACACAAAGGATGACATATCTACTAAGTTTCTGGCATACTGATCTGACTTAAGCCATCCACGGTGCAACAATTTTGGAGCAGTATCCAATCGCTAACTCTCTTTGCAACGGAGGCATCTCTGAATTCTTGACTCCCAACAAGAGTAGAAAGTTCTTGGTATAAAATAGTCTAAACAAATATCTTGGTACGTGGCACAGCAGCACAATGGGCATCAATGCCTGAGTACTTGGAGTTCTTCTTCTACGGCGGCTCTGCGGCCTATCCCACTTTAAGGTACGTGACCAGCCAGGCCCAACACCTGACAAAATACCCTGGAAATCAAACTCGGTACATCCCTATCAAACTATAAATGAACAAAACGAGAATGAAAACCACCAAATCCAATTTGAAGAAGCAACTGTTTATTTTGGTTCTATTTGGAATTGTGGCTCTCGCACAGATTCCTGGACGGATTGTAAGTGAAGCGAAAAGGACACTGTTGCACAAATAGGTACCCATTCACACACTGGTAATAATAGTTGTAATTGTAGCGGTAGGGATAGTAAGCGTAGACTCCTTTGCGGCACCTTCTACGAGCACTCCTCGCGGTGGTTGTTCGAAGTGATGATGGGGTTGTTGTTGTTGGCGTTGGTGTTGGCAGTGGCGGCGCTACTGTTGTCATTGTAACTATTGGAATTGGTGCTGGGGCTATTGCTGTGGGCAGTGTAAACATGCCATTATTCGGGGGAGTGTTTGGTTCTGTCGTTGCTGTTGTTGCTGTTGTTGTTGTCGTTGTAATTGGGAGCTCCTCACATTCGTACGCTTCGTCGCATGTGGTGTCGCTGCAGTACATCGAACTATCGCCATTGCAATAGATCCACGTGTAAGCGCAACCCTCATTGGTATTATCGATGAATCCGATATCACGATTTAAGCACTCCGTAAATGTTTTCGCATGCCCATGATCCACGGCGAAGCCCGCGAGGCACAGCAAACTGATCGCCAGAGTGAAACACATTCCGCTTCGTCTTAACACTATTTTTGGGGGTATCACCCATACACGAGGGGTTTATATAGGAGAAAGGGTTTGCTGGAATCTACAAAGATTAGTTTAATTTAATTTGGGCGCGATAAGAGGCGAGCGTGTTATTTTGGCTTTTAATTAAACTTACACGAATTCCTCGAACGGAAATTACATTTGTAGGTGTCAGCGTGGAAAATGTGTTCTACGCGGTTGAAGGTGCTCACTTTTTGTTCGGGGATTTTTATAAATACCGTAAGATAGACGAGGAACTCTTTCAACAATCTTTCAACACTCTTTCAACGCTCTTTCAACACTCTTTCAACGCTCTTACAACAATCTTTGAACACTCTTTCAACACTCTTTCAACACTCTTTCTCTCACTCTCTCCATTCAGTCTCTAAGCTTTGCAAATGACCCCAACCCCACCCCCTGCAATTACCATATTATACCATACTTATGATGGTTGAATGACTGAAATCTTAGGATTGAAAACAGAATTGAAAAGACAAGATATCATAATACCATACTCTTTGTGATAAGACTCACATTCTTATAACGTCTCAGGAGAATCTGTCGCTAGAGGGTCTCAGAATACCTCTTCCACATAATTTCGTGTCTTCAAAGAATAATGTGACAGGCGGCGCGTAATCATGCGTCAATGTTCAACACCTGTTCTTTCTAATTTGGCCCACAATATATTGTTCGATGGCTGTTTGCCCTTACTAGGAGGGAAGGAATTCCGAGTGGAGAACACCCCCATAAGGAAAGGTCAAAGGAAACAATTAAAAGGTCGTAATCTGCAATTTGTTGTCTCATTTGTATGTCGATCTCGTAAATTCATGAACTGAAGCGAGCGTTTTATTAATGTAGACTCCGAATTGATCCGATCAAGTTTTCAGAACGCTCTAAATTAGTGCGAATAGATTCATAAAACAATGTACAGATACTGAACCATCTCTCTTTTGGTCTTGAGTGGTTTTCCACACTTATTTCTTTCAATTTCAAGGTTATCGCCAGTTGAGGCTGTTTGCGATTGATCAGAATGAGACAGATCTTCAAACACTTCTTGGCTTGGTATATCCGCTGAATGCTTTGTATCCCTTAGGCACGTTATTCGATAAAACACTCTAAATCGCCTGGAATAGGATTCAGTGCAAAATATTTCATTGGCAAAGCAAACTTTAATGAAACCTTTTGTTCGATATTTTGGTCCATGTTAATAATCGCAAAGATGAGCCTAAATTTGTATTTTTCCTGCCTTATTCACTTATTCATTCTCTATCTCTATATCTCTCTCTATCTCTATATCTATGTCTATCTCTCTATCTCTCTCTCTCTCTTTCTAACGATAGCTCAATCTCTATCTCTATATCAATCTCTATATCTATCTCTATATCTATCCCTACCTCTATCTCTATATCTATATCTATCCCTGTATCTACCTCAATCTCAATCTCTATCTCTATATATCGCTATATCTATCTCTATATCTCTCTATATATATATCTCTATATCTCTATCTCTCTATCTCTCTATCTCTCTATCTCTCTATCTCTCTATCTCTCTCCCTTTCTAACGATGTCTCAATCTTTATCTCTATATCAATCTCTATATCTATCTCTATATCTATATCTATCCCTATCTCTACCTCTATATCTATATCTATCCCTGTATCTACCTCAATCTCAATCTCTATCTCTATATCTCTCTATATCTATCTCTGTATCTCTCTATATCTATCTCTATATCTATATCTCTATCTCTCTATCTCTCTATCTCTCTATCTCTCTATCTCTCTCCCTTTCTAACGATGTCTCAATCTCTATCTCTATATCAATCTCTATATCTATCTCTATCTCTATATCTATATCTATCCCTATCTCTACCTCTATATCTATATCTATCCCTGTATCTACCTCAATCTCAATCTCAATCTCAATCTCCATATCTATCTCTATATCTATCTCTATATCTTTCTCTATATCTATCTCTATCTCTATCTCTATCTCTATCTCTATCTCTATCTCTATCTCTATCTCTATCTCTATCTCTATCTCTATCTCTATCTCTATCTCTATCTCTATCTCTATCTCTATCTCTATCTCTATCTCTATCTCTATCTCTATCTCTATCTCTATCTCTATCTCTATCTCTATCTCTATCTCTATCTCTATCTCTATCTCTATCTCTATCTCTATCTCTATCTCTATCTCTATCTCTATCTTTCTCCCTCTATCGCTCTCTCTAATGGTATCTCTATCTCTATATCTATCTCTGGATCTCTCTATCTCTCTAACGCTATCTTTATATCTATCTCCATCTCTATATCTATTAAATGTAGCGTTCATTACTGTCGGTATGGCCCTGCCTAAGTTCATATTTATTTTTGTTGTCTGCTTTTCAATTGATATTCGATTAATTCTATTATTACTCGCATGATGATGATTTTCCTAGAATAGTTCCCGGTTTACTGTACCAACAGACAAATAATAAAGCGAAGAGTATCTCGCTCTCTCGCTCTTTCCTATTCACAGCTCATCTATCTCGCTCTTTCCTATTCACAGCTCATCTTTCTCGCTCTTTGTCTATTTAACAAGTTTCTTTTGTTTTGAACTCCGAGACTACAATTGCTTTGTTCTTTTTAGGCAGCCTGCCCCGCCCCCTGTACCATTCCAGATGCCTGCGATTGCACGAATACATCTGATCGACCCGATACCGCTCTTATATCATTCCGTTATCAAATTGGAAACCAATTTTATAGAAACGCATTGAATGTTCCGATAAGGAGGCGTCTGCCAAGCTGAATGTTCTACGCAATTCGATTTCCTTTGAAGATTCTCATGATTTACACAGAACGCTCGGACAAAATAAATGCTAAAACTTCTGCGGAGCTCGCTTAATTGTCAGTGATCAACATTGTGGTGATGACATAGAGTGAGGCTGGTGAAGGAACCGAACACACACGGAGGTTAAAATAAAGTCTCAAACAAACAATAAAACACCAAGTAACGAATCCACCGAACTAATTCTTATATAATATGAGGAACTTCTTTTTTATATTATCGCCTATTCTGTTGGTCATTCATGGTGTTCAAATAACGCAAGCGGATATTTTCGCAGAATGTGACGGTATTCCGGACGAGACGTTCGTGCCGAGTTCGGAAAGTTGTAGTGCGTATATTTATTGCGTGGGCGACGAATCGATGACGGGCGAATGCAACGACGGCGAGTACTTCGATGGCGAGGCGCTCGCGTGCGACCTTGCAGCGAACGTATACTGTCCACTCGACGACGAACCGGAAACCCAACCAGACCCTCAGCCAGACCCAGAGACGGACCCTGAAGTAGAAGAGCCAAGTAGCACTGTCACCACCACACCGGCGACAACAACGACCACGACTAGCGCCACCACCAGTATGATGACGACCACATTCGATCCGTTGCATGTGCCCTCCGTGGTCCGGATCAATTGTCCAGCGACAGATGATCCCAATCAAATAGTGCTCATGGCCAATAATCAGTCGTGCTCCGAATACTATCTCTGCTACCATGGCCATGCAATTGAGATGCAGTGCACGAACCATCTGCATTTCAATGCGTACACCGCCAAATGCGATTTCCCCGAAAATGTGCAGTGCTCGGTAAGTTGCTGAAGGGCGTTTCAGAGTCGATACTCGGGGAACTCATCGATACTAGGGAAGTGTACAGGGTGAAAAGTCTAACCTGAGTAGGAGTAAGTTTGTCCAATCGAACGTCTATTTGTGTGTGATTAATTTGGTTCCACAAAGTTAAAGATATTTTAATGAAAAATTTAAGACTGAGGGCAGATTTCTATATTATCCAAATCGGACAAATGACACGCCCACATCCCTTAAAACGCAACTGTCCTTTCCGCATTCAAAAAGAGCACAGTTTCGTGTATTTAAACTTGTTCCACAAAGTTAAAGATATCTCAATGAAAAATTTAAGACTGAGGGCAGATTTCTGTATTACCCAAGTCGGACAAATGACACGCCTACATCCCTTAAAATGCTACTGTCGTTACCGTATTAGGAAAGAGCACAGTTTCGTTCCATTGACGACATACTATAAAATGTTGTGGATCTATTAGAAACCAAGCGAAATATTAAAGATAGATATAGATATATATAGACTGCCACGCCCACTATTCCTACATTTTCTTGAGGGTTTATATACTATCTTTCTACCCGTAATTTGCGGTCAAGTATTTTGTGTATATACTATATCTGAGTGGCACTAGACAACATTTAATGAGAAGGGGGCGTGGTAACTCTATTGCCACACCTATATCTGCTGGAGGCGTGTGCGCAGACCTTGAAATATATACGCTAGTTATGAATAAAATGGTTGTAGTGAGGAATACTTGTAATATAGAATTTAGAGTTATATGTGGGCGCAGTATATCAATTGCCACGCCCACTATGTGAAGAATTCTAATAAGGAAATGATTTCTGCAAATATCCTCTCCAGTGTTGAAGCCAGTTCATCAGGAGCAGACTGTGGAACATCTCTTTTGTAGTTGCCCCGCTCTGGCTAGAAACAGAGCGGGCTCTTTAGGCAAATACGCTTTCAACTCTCTTATGGAAGTGTCCGGCGCGAAGGTCAAACAAATCCTGCGCCTTATTAGGGCTTCGAATTGGTTCGACGAGTGAATCGGAGGTGCGTTATTACGCGGAGGTATCACAATGGACCCATGGTGGTCTGAGTGAGGTGGTCCGTGGACCGGCTGCCACGTTAACCTAACCTAACCTAACCTAGTTGCATTCATTGTAGGCGTGGTTCAACTAGGAAACAACTTTCTGGAAGGTCTATTACAGATCTATATTCCAGCGGATTTATCTATGGTCGTTCGGAATGGAAATATCCATCTGGGACTGACCCTCCTGGGAGATGATTTTGAGGCCCGTATTCTCAATACTTTCCTGGTGTTGAGTAAAGAATGAAACACTCGGAAGCAGATTTATTGGGAAACACTCGAAAAATTGGGAAACAGATCTATATTCTATCTGCTCTATCTCTATCTCTATCTCAATCTCTATCTCTATATCTATATCAATCTCTATATCTATCTCTATATCTATCTCTATATCTATCCCTATCTTTCTCTCTCTATGTATGGGATATATGTGAGGTCCACATTAAGCATACTTTTCCTGGGTTCAATAGAAGGAATCACCTAAGAAAATATAGTGTGGCTTAGTGGAAGGCCAATTTGGTATTCATATACAAAGAGTTCCTCTACTCCATGCAACAACCCAGACCCATCTCAGTGATAGCTTCTTGCAGCTCTACAAGTGTACCTAGGTCAATAATCACAGCTTCCTCAATGTGAACGAATAACGTGGGATCGCAAGTTAGTATCTATGAGTGCTTGCTTGCTTAGGGTGTCGGGCTTTCCGTGATCGATATCAAGTTAAAGAAATTGTTTACTCCCTTTCAGATTGATCGGCCCAACGCCAACAAATGTCTGCCGCACATAACGGATTTCTTTCCGCATCCCGAGAAATGCAATTACTTCTACTACTGCATCAAAGGATTCCTGACCGTGCAACAATGTCCTTTCTACTACGGCTGGGATGTGGAGCGGCGTTCCTGTGTGCAAATGTCGCAAGCGAAATGCTTCCACAATGCCAAAAAGAGAAATGTACCAGGTCTGTAAATCTCGGTTGAAGTGAATAAAAAACAATTAAAAATAAATTACAACAAGAAACCCAAATCTTTGTGAAGGGGAACGGGAGCGGGAAGGGGAAAGATTGCCACAATTGGAGTGATTGATTGTGTTCGTCTTTGTCATGTAGTCGCAGATAACAGACTCGAGTTGGAAGAGTTTCACAACCACAGTAGCGGCGAATCCGAGGAGTGTACATTTAATTAACTAATGACGAACACGTGCACCGGCGTGTCGGACTAAGACCGCTTAAAAGTGTCCCGTCCGCCGCCGCTCCACGCATGAGGAAGTAACGAACCAGCCCACTTACACGAATAGTTGTGAGGGTGGTGCTGGTGCGAGTGTGTGTGTGTGTGTTTACATGCTTCTACTGGTGAAGTGGTTGTTTACACACAATTCAGTGAGTTTCTTTGTGGAGGTGCTGCCCCGATAAGGTTCCTCATGTGGACCGAAATCGAAAATACTGGAAAATGTTTTGTTTGTTTGCTTTGCCTTTGTACTCAGATTTGTATCGTAGTAGTGAGAATGCTATTCAGGCCTAGGCGGAAGTTGTATACTTTAATTTGTAGAGTAGATTGTGTTCAGCGAAATTGTGATTGTGGTCTTGAAAGCCCAGAATTCTTCAGCACATATCTGGTCTCTTCTGTAAACACTGTTTAAGTTAGCTATTTTAGGATGGAAGAGTGAAGTAATGCATAGGCAACTTTGCCAATTGTGTCTTTAATATGAGACTTAGAAAGACTTTAGAAGAATTGGTGTTTAAGGATGTTGAAACTGAGAAGGAAGGACATTTAGTTGTAAAGCGAACAAGCTTAAAAACCAATTGTGTAGACTGTTATATATATATATATATATATATATATATATATATATATATATATAAATATATTGAAAACATTGATCTGAACAGTCCAGTTGGATGGGTCAGTTAGAAATAATCCATAGTATTCCATATCCATATATTCTAGATTCTTCGCTCGGGTTGGTTCAATTTGTAGGGGGAAGCGTAACCATGCCTCGAATCCGCGGCTCACAACGTACCCAACTGGTGGTATGGGTAGGCAGGTAAGGCCGCACTTAGGCCTTCATTGACCCATTGTCATACCTCTTGAGACATCAGGTCCCATCCCTTTCAAAGGTTCAGCCATTTGGAGCTTTTAATGAAGCAGTTGATGGAGCTAATCTCTTTGTTTGAGATATCTCCCAAAGATTCCAGAAAGTAGTCACCCAGGAAAGTGCGCCTCCTTCCGGACAACGCTGGACACGTGCATACTGGTGGTCTAAGTGGCATTACTGGTTTATTGGTGAGGCGGCTGCCCAACCTACCTACCTATACTCTAGAATGTTGGAAATGCAGGGAGGTTGGAATAGGAGAAACTTTAGAACATTTCCTTTGTATAGGCAGTCGCATCACCAATAAACCAATGATGCCACTTAGACCACTTAGACCTTTATATATGCCCTGCCTTATCAAAAACAAGCTTAGAATGCTTAGGAATCCCTCAATTTGGGAGATGGGAAGACGTCTCAGGAATGAAGCTGACAGCACGCCTTAAATTCACAAAAAGCGTTGACATCCTACGAGATGTCTACTATAAATCTACATAAAGGTCAGACCCCATCTGGTATGGCTAGGGAGCAATCGGTCTATGCGTGACTTTATGCCAGCCAGGTTAACCTTACCTAATTTAACCTATATTCAAGAAACTTAGAACTTTCGATTGGGTGGCTAGTTCTTCGATTGTACGGACAGAGTCGCATTTGGGAGGTATTAGTTGATATTTTCCAAAACACTCCACAGTTCTAGTATAAACCCTACTGAAGATTCAGATGTGTGAAGTGTGTTCTGCGAATGGGACGAAATTTGACATGTTTCTATGAAGGTGCTTCTCCCAAAATTGTTTCCATGGATGACACACTTTTTCCAACAACTCAGTTGTGATATTCACATTCCCGAAATTCCTTGACGAAAGTAGAAATTGTGCCTTCATCAAAAGC
Source organism: Clusia tigrina (assembly GCA_920105625.2). NCBI lineage: Eukaryota > Metazoa > Arthropoda > Insecta > Diptera > Clusiidae > Clusia > Clusia tigrina. The sequence continues at coordinate 192,866,696 of OV050032.1, forward strand.
TGGAAATAACTAATGACCGATTGTGAATTGCTTATATCTAAGGACTATCATAAAGGACTCGAATCTTTTATGACTGCTCCAAGCGTTTCTCCAATTCCGCATTCTCAACTCGCCGAACTTAGCTTGCTTGGACATTTCCATGGGATTTCAGTAACCAAACTTAACCAATCCGCAATTTGTAACGAGATGGTTCGCTCATGCGCTATAACTACGTGGAACTGTGCTGCCAAGTCAACTTTTTATGGTTTGTGCATAGAATAAGAGTTTTCTCATATAAAAATATAAATATTGACAGAAGATTTGTTGTCATCAACAGAAGATTTGTTGTCATCAACAGAAGATTTGTTGTCATCAACAGAAGATTTGTTGTCATCAACAGAAGATTTGTTGTCATCAACAGAAGATTTGTTGTCATCAACAGAAGATTTGTTGTCATCAACAGAAGATTTGTTGCTAAGGTTCTGGTCAGCATGGAATTGGCCAATTCTTGGGTTTCTTGGCAAGCGAGTAACTTGGCTGATGAATCAAAGACCGCTAAAGAACCGTGGAATTGACTTTAGAACAAGGGGACTGCTGGGAATGACGAGTTAAAGGAAATTCAGATGGGACTGAAAAATACAAAAGGACCACAAGGAACATTCTGTGTGCAAAATGATTGAAAGGTTAATTTAGGGGAACTCACGTGGAGTGGCGGTATTAACCTCACTTTTTTCGCACGGTGCACATCGAATTTCCATAATTCATAACTTTCCGGTAGCAAACCTCGAGCCACGTGTCATGTAGAACGACTGTAAACAAACCTCACCTGTTTGTTTATACATAGAAGTGGCTGAGTAGGTCGTCCTCAAGTGTGGCCAGCATGATATTAAAAACAGATCAAAATATCAGACAAAGAATTCGCCTCAATTTCAATGTCCTTCCGTCTTCCAATGTCCTCCCGTCCTCCAATACCTTTACGTCCTCCAATGTCCTCCCGTCCTCCAATGTCCTCCCGTCCTCCAATGTCCTTCCGTCCTCCAATGTCCTTCCGTTCTCCAATGTCCTCCCGTCCTCCAATGTCCTTCCGTCCTCCAATGTTCTTCCGTTCTCCAATGTCCTTCCGTCCTCCAATGCCCTTCCGTCCTCCGATGCCCTTCCGTCCTCCAATGTCCTCCCCTCCTTCAATGTCCTTCCGTCCTTCCTAAAACAAAACAGTTTTCAGATTGTTTTCGCTACACTGGGAACAAGTTTCCTAGCTGCTGGCGACTACAATGCTAAACACAACCACTGGGGCTCACGGCTATCAACACCAAAAGCAAAACAACTGTCGAAGTTCATGCTTTCTGACACCATGATACATATTAACTCTCCAGGACAACCATCGTACTGGCCAACAGACCCACGCAAGATCCCTGACCTTATAGATTTTGGTGTTACCAGAAACCTAAAGCGAGAGCAATAGAAAGTGGAACCCTTTTTCGACCTCTCTACAGATCACTCCCCTATAATAATACACCTCAACAAAAAGTCACGGCCTACGTTCGATTTCACACCCCTTAGAACCAATTGGTCGAAATACAGAGAATAAATTAGCAGTCATCTCATTCGTAATCGCCGTCTCGAAACAAATGAGGAATTAGAAGCCTCTCTGGAGCTACCCTAAGACTAGCTGTGCTTCACGCCTTGTACAAACCCGACAACAACTGTGACAACGTTAGACACCCAAAAAGTGCACCTCATATTGATCTTATTCTAACTGAAGAAAGGAGGATACGTCGAGAATGGCAAAAATTTAGATCTCCTTTCCTAAAACGGAAGTTATCAGACACTGAAACGCAGCAGTATAGAAGTCGTCACGTGACTTTAAGAGTTGAGCAGCTAATCCAGACAACCAGCTCCCCGGAATGGTGCTTCTTTAATGGACAGAAACTGAACAAACTCAAAGTCGCTCGATAATCACAGTGGTCTTCTTTCTTTCACTGTTGAGGTCGAAATGCAACTCCTTCCGTCCGCGTAGAGGGCCATTAAAAATAAAAAAAAACCTTATAAGGCCCTTGGGAGGCTTTAGAGAGAGAGGAAGGTCAGAGTTGTGAAAGAACAATAATTGTATTCTACCAGCCGAGAATGTGCCATTCCAAATTTGGAGCGTTGTACGAGAATTTTGATCAAAATACTCTGGGAATGTCAGACATTCAACATTTTCCACATCAGGTTCATAAGGCACATTTATGTTCAATGAATTTTGTTCCTCATAATCTGGAAAAAATAGGATCATACTCGCTGGGAATAAGAATTGGGCTCTCACCTCTACGAGCTGTAAGAAACAGGTGCTGCCAACTATGAGTGACGTCACAGCGTCTGTATACACATTTAGTTATCTGATTCATACCAGATATGGTTCTTTTCGGGGAGATGAAAGCTTCAAAAGGCATCGGGGGAACACTCTCCCCTGTGGTTGTCGACTGGCTGGAATATGGTTTTAACATGTTCTTTATTCAGTTTGGGGTTGACAACCCATCATTCGACAGTTTTCACTTTGTCTTGCAAGCGCGACTCAAATAGGAACATAAATTGCATACGACTTCTCAGCCAAGACCTTGCCGATAAGACGAACAGGTACTTGCACCCAGTTGTATATGTCGAAAGAGACATTTCTGCTGCCTGCCTGTGAAGTTCAACGATACACATTTGACAAGACAAACCTTTTTGTGGAAGCTACTCACAGGCAAGTACAAACACACTCGTTGGAGTATCAATTCACAGCACTGTCGCGTGTTCTGCCAGAATGAAGCACGTGCCGGAGCCACTTCAGAGCACCCGATGTAAATTCGAAAAACTCCTCACCCAAATTGGTTGCTTTTAACTAATTTCCATTCTAATTGATTTCAGTCCGGTATAAATACGGAAGGAGTTTTCGTTTCCGCATGCATTTTTGTATTGGCGCTACAATACTCCGCGTAGCCAAATAAGAGAAATGCAAATTGGTAAGTGGAAGATCGAAATGTCTGATATTGAAGCAGAGGCCTCAAAAATATTTTAAAATATTTCACAGCTTTTATTCTCGTGTTTGGCGCCTTGGCACTGCCGTCCACGTTGGCCGCACAAGTCTGCCATGGACGCCACTTTGGATACAAAGTTCAGGACCCCGAAGACTGCCATGGCTACTATGTGTGTTTAGATATTCTTGGTCAATTTTCAGAAAACTGTGGCTTAGGCTATCGTTTTAGTGAAAGCGAGCAGCGTTGTGTGGTCGGAAATTGTCCACCATCTCGCTGCGGATCTGAGAAGGAGCCACAGGACGAGACCCAAAATAATCAACCGATTATACCTTATCAGCAACCATCATGCCAATGCGGACGACCAATTTATGTTTTACCGCTATTGCCAGGGCTAATCATTCCCTGGTATCCTGCTGGCCCCTGCCATTCGCATGTAAACACACCACGACCGGATAAACCTGGCAGTAGTTCAAACTGTTCGACTGAGATTGCCACTCCTAGCACAACAACAACTGTATCACCTAGTACAGCGAGCCCACCACAAACAATCCCCTCAATCGAGGTTACAACCACAACTACCACTTCCAGCTCAACGGAGAACATAAGTTCAACTCCAACCACAGAGCCTACCAGTACTCAAACAACAACACCTTGCTCAACTGAGACAACAACCCCAACGACAACATCCTGTTCAAGTGAGACAACAACTCCAACCACAACCCCAACAACTACTCCAACAACAACTCAAACCACTACATCCTGCTCAGGAGAGACCACAACACCAACAACAACTCCAACTACAACCCCAACAACTACTCCAACAACAACTCCAACCACAACATCCTGCTCAACAGAGACCACAACTCCAACCACTTCGACCTGCTCAACAGAGACCACAAGTCCAACGACAACTCCAACAACAACTCCAACTACAACCCCAACAACTACTTCAAACACAACATCCTGCTCAACAGAGACCACAACACCAACAACAACTCCAACAACAACTCCAACCACAACACCAACAACAACCCCAACAACAACTCCAACCACTACATATTGCTCAAGAGAGACCACAACACCAAAAACAACTCCAACAACAACTCCAACCACAACCCCAACATCTACTCCAACCACTACATCTTGCTCAACAGAGACCACAACACCAACAACAACTCCAACAACAACTCCAACAACAACTCCAACCACAACACCAACAACAACTCCAACCACTACATCTTGCTCAAGAGAGACCACAACTCCAACAACACCATCCTGCTCAACAAAGACCACAACACCAACGACAACTCCAACAACGACTCCAACAACTCCAACCACAACTCCAACCACAACACCAACAACCACCCCAACCACAACACCAACAACACCTCCACCCACTACATCTTGCTCAACAGAGACTACAACACCAACAACAACTCCAACAACAACTCCAACCACAACACCAACAACAACTCCAACCACTTCATCCTGCTCAAGAGAGACCACAACTCCAACCACAACTCCAACAACAATTCCAACAACTACTCCAACCACAACATCCTGCTCAACAGAGACCACAACTCTAACAACATCCTGCTCAACAGAGACTACAACACCAACGACAACTCCAACAACAACTCCAACCACAACTCCAACCACAACTCCAACCACAACACCAACAACCACCCCAACCACAACACCAACAACAACTCCAACCACTACATCTTGCTCAGCAGAGACTACAACACCAACAACAACTCCAACAACAACTCCAACCACAACACCAACAACAACTCCAACCACTTCATCCTGCTCAAGAGAGACCACAACTCCAACCACAACTCCAACAACAACTCCAACAACTACTCCAACCACAACATCCTGCTCAACAGAGACCACAACACCAACAACAACTCCAACTACAACACCAACAACAACTCCAACCACTACATCTTGCTCAAGAGAGACCACAACTCCAACAACATCCTGCTCAACAGAGACTACAACACCAACGACAACTCCAACAACAACTCCAACCACAACTCCAAACACAACACCAACAACCACCCCAACCACAACACCAACAACAACTCCAACCACTACATCCTGCTCAACAGAGACCACAACACCAACAACAACTCCAACCACAACACCAACAACAACTCCAACCACTACATCTTGCTCAAGAGAGACCACAACTCCAACAACATCCTGCTCAACAGAGACTACAACACCAACGACAACTCCAACAACGACTCCAACAACTCCAACCACAACTCCAACCACATCACCAACAACCACCCCAACCACAACACCAACAACAACTCCAACCACTACATCCTGCTCAAGAGAGACCACAACTCCAACAACAACTCCAACCACAACTCCAACCACAACACCAACAACCACCCCAACCACAACCCCAACAACCACTCCAACCACAACATCCTGCTCAACTGAGACAACAACTCCAACCACAACACCAACAACAACTCTAACCACAACACCAACAACAACTCCAACCACTTCATCCTGCTCAACAGAGACCACAACACCAACGACAACTCCAACAACGACTCCAACAACAACTCCAACAACAACTCCAACCACAACTCCAACAACAACTTTAACCACAACACCAACAACAACTCCAACCACAACATACTGCTCAACGGAGACCACAACACCAACAACAACTCCAACCACTTCATCCTGCTCAAGGGAGACCACAACTCCAACCACAACTCCAACAACAACCCCAACAACTACTCCAACCACAACACCAATAACAACTCCAACCACAACATCCTGCTCAACAGAGACCACAACACCGACGACAACTCCAACAACGACTCCAACAACTCCAACAACAACTCCAACCACAACACCAACAACCACCCCAACCACAACACCAACAACAACTCCAACCACTACATCCTGCTCAAGAGAGACCACAACTCCAACCACAACACCAACAACAACTTCCTGCTTGACAGAGACAACAACTCCAACTACAACATCCTGCTCGACAGAAACAACAGTTCCATCAACTCCGGTAACTCCGAGTCCAACGATTCCACTGACTCCGGTAACACTGAGTCCAACGATTCCCCCGACTCCACCCTGCTCCACTAACCCCACATCTCCGAGCACAACAGTGTCTTCCATTTCGACTAGCCCAGAAACTCCCTGCTCATCCAAAGTCTGCAAATGTGCGACTGAACCAACACCAATTCCTGACACGAATGCAGAGGGTTCCAATAACTGCCAGTCCCAACCACCTGATTGCAGCAAGTATAGGAATGGAAAGTTCGTGCGGGACACAGCGCTCTGCAACAAGTACTACGTTTGCTTAAATAGTCGCGCGATTCCACACTACTGCGCACCTGGTTTCTACTTCGATGACAAATCTTACGTCTGCAATTTCGCGCGGTTGGTCAATTGCAAAAATTGCGGAAGCACGGAAGGAACTGATTCGATAGCTCCGCAAACTCTTTCAGCCGATCAGCAGAAACCCGAAGATGAACTCTGCAGTAGGGCGCCGAATGGATCCTACGTACGTGATGCCAAGCGATGCAACAAATACTACATGTGCGTGAATGGACAGGCAATCACACGCTACTGCGATCCCGGAAAGTGGTTCGACAATGAACGCTTCGTTTGCAAGGCCAAACGATTCGTCAAGAATTGTCCGGCAGGCAGACGATACTAACCTAGTAAGGCCTGAATAGATTTGATCCAGAAATAAAAATGACCATTTTCAACTATTCACCGGATTGATTGATTCCTTTTTATATTGTAGCGTAGAATTTAGAAATTGCTTTAAATATTTTATCTGCACACATACGAGTACACAATAAATGCAACCGATGTCAATTGTCTAAAAAAGAATGATTTTTGTTCTGCAGTAGACTGCCGGGACAACAGAGGGTGGCCGCCAGTCGGCTCAGGGCGAGCTCACAATGGAAAGCTGTTCCGTATGGACATGCGACCATATTAGAATCCTATTCGGACATACCCAGTGATATTGATGGTCTGCCTTCTTCTCTTTGTTTCGATAGAAATTTTTGGGTAAGGATTCCTTCCAGATAGGATTGGGTTGTGGGGGATCCATCACCAGATACTCCCATCAATATATAGGCAGACGGATCAAAAATGAATGCCGGTGTAGGATCAGGGTTTTATTGCGAAACCCCCTCAATCAGTGACCCCATCAAACTAATGGACCACTGCAGTGTTTTTCAGGTGGAAATATCCGCTATTCATGAAGACTTGAATTGGTTGAGGATAATCGAGGTAACTGGTAAGGATATCTGTATTTTATCAGACAGTCAGGCTGCACTAAGGACTTTGAATGCATTCCCAATAACATCAAGGACTGCCTTAGACTGTCGCCGATCTCTAAATGAGATGGCTAAACAACTCCATATTCATTTATGCTGGTTACCAGGAAATAGGGATATAGCAGGGAACTCTAAGGGTGATCAACTGGCGAGAGACGGCAATCGTATGCCAAATGTCAGTAGGCTTATGGGTATACCTCTCGCGACTTGTAAGCTTCACATAAGGGAGATACTAATTAACTCTACCTGTGAAATCGCCAGGCAAGCATGATCGAAGTTAAATCTGCGTCTATCCAAGAATATCATTACACTCCACAGACTATAAATGAGGACTCTAGAGAACATGCACAGAGGTGTCCCTTTCCTGTTTGCATAATCTGCTGATATCCGTGAACGAAATTCGAAGGTTTTTACGATGATACCTGAGTATGCAATGCTCCGTTAGGGATTCAGTGATAATTCGGAGGTCCTCCCTGGTTAGCATCTGAGCCACCACCTGCGAAATCGCCAGGCAAACATGGCCGAGGCTAAATCTGCGTCTATCTAGGAATATCATTAGACTCAATAGACTACAAATTAGGACTTTAATAGGAGCACTCACGGGACATTGTCTAATAGGAAATCATGCAAGAAGAATGGGAGTTTATATGCATGATTTCTGTCGTAGCTGCAGGAACAAGGAGGAACTGGAAACGGTCCAGCATATTTTCTGTACATGTCCAGCATCTTTTCTGTACATGTCCAGCATCTCTTCTGTACATGTCCAGCATCTCTTCTGTACATGTCCAGCTTTTGCTAGAAATAGGGAAAGTTTACTAGGATCCCACTTCTTAACAAGTATAGATAATCTATACCAGTCAGGTGTCAATCACCTTCTTCGCTTTATAAAAGACTCAGGTTGGTTGAATCTGAAGGGGGAAGCGTAGCCACGCCTCGCATCCGCATCACAACGGACCCAACTGGTGGTCTAAGTGGCATCACTGGTTTATTGTTGATGCGGCTGCCCAACCTACCTAAGATACACTTAGACTCGTCAGGTCCATAGCGATACGAAAAATCTCAGCTGTCTCGGCTGAAGCATTCAACTTTTTCATGTCTTTAGAGGATTTAGAGACAAAGCATTTTCATATGTCCGTCGATCAATCTTGCCAAGGTCCTCATTAACTCCACAGCACATGTCATCCAATAGTCCAATGCGTCTGAAAAGATAAATTGGGATGTCATCGGCATATGCATGAATCGTACTATTGTCACAAACTGTGAAAACATAATCGATGAACATGGAGAAGAGAAAGGGGCCAAGTGGGATACGTCGTAAAAAAACAGACACCTGAGATACACCTACATCAAATATCTTGGATCGGGAGAAACTATCACTGACTTTAACTCTGTGCATTCCGCCACCAAGGTAGCTGCGCCTAAGACCTACAGTACAGTCACTAAAACCAAAGTATGATCCCAGCTTATCACACAGGACAGAGTCGTTGACATTGTTAAAAGCCTTAGAGAAGTCAAGGAAACACAACAATGTGAAAACTTCCTTATCATACTCCATCCGGACATCATCCAAAATCTTGAGTATTGCAGTGGAGCAGCGATGTCCAACTCTAAATCCAGATTGAAAAGGACATAAGAGATTGTTAACATCCAAGTACTCAATAATTTGCTCTACCGTAACAGCTTCGCTTGCCTTTGACATACGTGACATCATCTTTGACATACCTGACAAAATGCTAATTGGTCAAAACCCATTGGGCTCAGATGCATTGGACTTTTTAGCAACAGGAACAATTGTTCCAACCTGCCACAGACTAGGGAAGCAGCTACTAGCAAAGCCGTGATTAATAATATGGGTAAATTGGCTCGAGATATAAGGCAATCCGAAACATCCGAACATTAAATCCATCTTCTCCCACAGCTTTAGATCTAATGTTCATGATGCACCTTACAACATCGGATTAGGGGTTTGGTTGAATTCTACGAATTCTCCGCAGCAGCAACGCGCCTCTCCATTTCAACCACCGACGACTTAACAGTCAGTATCTCACCACTGATCTCACTCATCCTCTCACTCACTTTCGACATAGTTTGACTCAACTGCTTAACTTTGCATTCCTGCTGCCCGCTGATGCAGGAAAGTAAAGGAGCTGCTCTCGAGTAGCTGTAGCAATTTTAGCTGGACCTAAAGCTGAGGAGGCTGTAAATATTATCCTTAGCCACATCAAATATTTCGTCCAATAGGAAGTCTCCCCGATAAAACTTTCTTTCCCTAATGAGAGCGGGCACAAGTACAGAGAAGGATGCTTTGTTTCTCCCCGCGGTTTCACGGATAACATTGTAACTTTTATTTTTCTCGCACTCTTAAACAGTTCCCTGTTCTAACCACCATCATTGCGTTAGGTTTCGTCTCTTTACTGACTTCAGACAGCTCTGGTAATTTATATTCAGGTTTTGTCAGATCTACCTCAAAATTCGACTTGTCTGAAGTCCCCTGCCCTCTGCAGTTAGTTCGTTCATCCTCATTTTTATATAGGAAAAGTTTGCGTGCACGGTGTGCAGAAGACTCGATAGTCAGACTTAGATAGTTGTTTCCAAACGTACTGAAATACCTCTGAAAGGCAACATCCTCTATCTATCTATCTTCTATTATCTATTAACCTCCTTCAATGATGAGAATAAGCCAGGTTTCCCCTTTATTACTTCACCTATGAAATAGTTCCTACGAGTAAATATGACCTTAGAGGAGTCCAAATCGTAATCTGAAGAATTTGTGAACTGTTTCTGTTCAACAGGATTTACACCTGAAGCCAAACTTTATTGTCAGGTTTTGGAAAATAGAATATAAAGACGGGTAAGCAAGAACCAGACCTGTTCGTGTCGGCGACTACTACCGTATTCGTTTGAACCATGAACTGTACGAGCTCTACGCTGATATTGACATAGTCAGACGCATCACTATACAACGTATCTGCTGGCTTGGACAAGTCGTGCGTAAGGACGATAAAGCTCCAGCGAAAAAGGTGTGAACAGCGGAAGCCGCTGGACGACGATAACCATGCATCCGATGGAAGGACCCAGTCGAGGAAACCCTAACCACGCTTGGTACAACAGATTGGAGAAAACGCTCCTAAAGCAGAGGCGCCTGGCGAGCGCTGTTAAGTTCGGCCGTAACCCGATAGCGGGTTGTTTCGCAGACTGCGAACTTAGCCACGAAAGTAAGTAAGTAAGCAAGAACTTTACGGTGGTATCACAATGGACCCATGGTAGTCTGAGTGAGTTGGTCTGTAAACCGGCTACCACGATAACCTGACCTAACCTAAGCAAGAACTAGATACAGTTGGACTTTTGTCAACTGGACACAAAAAACCGTTCGCCTTGCTTTCAACAATTAAAAGGGTTCTTACCAATCCACGACACAAATTCCTCTAAACTACGAGAAGGGTAAAAACCAGGTTATTTGCATCCACTTCCATAGTTTCGTCCTCTGAGTTTTTGAATGCACAGAAAATTAGAACATGAAAATGTTTGTAGGGAGTTGGAGCAAAACCGGCCCCTCAACCCTGAAATAGTTGGATCAATTTTTATGATTACATTATGAATACAATATGATTACAACATGAATGTCGCAGTTGATAAACTGAGACCTGTGGTAACCACTACAAGACACAAACAGACATGGGACAAATTGCGGTGAACCAGCGTCAGCGAAGGCAAATACGTTCAATCAGCCTGAAAGATAATGGCTTGAGCATTATTAATGCCGAGTACTTAGCATCACTTCTTGGACCAGCTGAGGAAAGCGATTGAAGAAAAATTTTCCGGCTTAACCCAAAACGATTCAATAGCTTTGGTAACTTTAAAAGGGGCCCAGTTGGGGTCCCAAAGCTTTGGTAACTTTAAAAGGGGCTCAATTGAGGTCCCAAATGATCCAACTACCAAGGAGGTTATGTTACTAATCATCATCATCACAGGCGCCTCCATTGCTTCTTTGCACCAGGAGTTCTACGATCAGCCGATCGCTCCCTGAACAAACCACAAGGAGTGTCCGGTAAGTGTCATGACCCCCGTTCCCCACATTTTATTCTCCACTCCAGTCGCACATAACCATAAACAATCAGGTGCCCGCAACAACATTCATACTGGCTTTTAGATGGATTTCTACTCCTTTTAGATGTATTTCTGGATATGATTTCTGGCTTCTCCAGGTACTCCGTGCGTTCTCCAATACGACCTGAACCAAAATTAACCTAGCGTACAAGAATAAGAGGAGATAATTTGGCTAAATCGGCAGCCTTTGTTTTTCTTACAAGGAAGTAATTGTGACGCCATTCTTTTAACTTTCAGTGAAAATGTGAAAAGTTATATTGAAACAAGACTAATATAGGGTGATTTTTGTATGTCTGACATCATTTATAATACACTAATGCAAACATTTTCATTTTGTCCAACATTTCTAAATATAAGTCGGTCAATGTGGTGCTTATATAGCCAACATAGTTGTGCCTGACACCGTTAATTCTGGAAGTCTATTTTCTAGCACTTCCACTACTTCGCTGGGCGGTATGCCAGGAATAACTCGCTCAATGTTGACTTGTTTTCTAGATATGTTTTCTAGATAATCCGCAGAAATTGGTCACTTCAAGTAGACCCACAGAAAAAATCAAAAGGCGCCATATCGCACGATCTTGAAGGACAACGGAAAGGTCCAATTACAGGAAATTGCCTTGTGGCCAAACTCAGAAGTCCACCAAATATCGTTTGGATCAAGGTCATTCATATTTTTATGGGTCGACATCGATCACCATTGACTTAATTTTAGAAGAAGTAACACAGTACTCCGCACCGAAAGGTGAATTTTCGGGAATATACTCTCTTCAAACGCCTCTGGATGAGTCTCTCTCCAGCAAATTGTGTTGAAATATATACGCCCAGTCAGAAATTATCGACGTCGCTAAACATAATTTGGTGATAAAATGATGGGTCAACTTACAACTGCTCTGGAGCGTAATCGACGGATGGACGACTTAAATGATGATGTTACGACCTTACTTCCTTCCGAAATATGGCGTAGGCCGAGACTTTGGAGCAAAACTGTCCATATATAAAGGGGCAGATCCTCAACGGTGGTGGATATAGATGAATGGATCAATTTAGGTATTATTGCGGCCATATTTTCTTCACTCCTATGATATTTTAAGCGAGAACATTCCTATGACGTGTTCTTGATCATGTGACTAACAAAGTGCCCGGAATCTGTCTATAATCTGCGTATTCCAACCCCCGATGGACGGTTGTGTGCAGAGAACACAGAGAAAAGAAACTTAAACGTCAAACGGCAAAGCAGCGAAATAAAGCAGATGGACATTGTACACGAATCCACTCAGAATCGTGGCGAATCCACTCAGAATCGTGGTGAATCCACTCAGAATCGTGGTGAATCCACTCAAAATCGTCGCGAATCCACTCAAAATCGTCGTGAATCCACTCAAAATCATGGTGAACCCACTCAAAATCGTGTTGAACCCACTCAGAATCATGGTGAACCCACTGAAAATCGTGTTGAATCCTCTCAGAACCGTGGTGAATACACTCAAAATCGTGGTGAATCCACTCAAAATCATGGTGAATCCACTCAGAATCATGGTGAACCCGACGTTGCCAGCGAAAAAGACTTTCCTTTCTCTGTGTTCTCTGGTTGTGTGAACCAGAAAATTCTCGAAAAACTTCGCAGAACAGAACACCGACTTTTGCAGTGAATCTCCACGATTTGGCAAAAGTTGTCGATCCATTCTAATTTACCAAACTATTCTGAATATCTTTGTAAACAAATTCCTCAGTGGCACCTGCCGAACATTCTAAGATATCTAAAGAGCACCCTTTATTTTCTTAATCATCACCACTCTCTCCACAAGATATGGACTAATTATCTAATTAAATAAACGCGTGTAAGGTAGAGCAAAATGCATTTCCGGGAAAATATGCAAGATATGCAAAGAATTTACTCACAATATCTCTCGAAGCGAACAAGGAACTGAAGTGGTTTAAGTAATTAAAATCGAAGCATGCAACGCAAAAGAGGACGAGGAGTTGGGCATCTCGGCAGATATAAAAAGCTGACTGAAATGGTTGGTACATCAGTTGAGAAGCTAAGCTAAGTTACCACTGACATTGCCTGCCGGACCATGAGCGCTTGTAAGTATTTGCAGAGTCGCAGAGCCTTGTACACTCTTTCAGTATCGCCGTCTCTCTCATTCGCAGTTAATTTCCTGTTCTTTGCCATCTTGCTAGCGTCACAGCTGTTTGTGGCGAGTGCAAGTGCTGAGAACTGTGTCGACTGTTCGAAGTATCAGGATGGCGCCTTCCTGCCGGATCCGCAAAGCTGCAACAAATACTACGTTTGCATGAATGGACGCGCCATAAAACGACGATGTGGACGTGGCTTGAATTTCGACAGCAGTACGTTTGTTTGTAATATTGCTGCTTTAGTTGATTGTCAAGGAAACGAAGGTCGTTTACCAAAGCCGACCGTAGCTCCATCAGATACGACATGTTCGACAACAACGTGTGCTCCAGTGACAAAGACAACAACGTGTGCACCACCAACACCAGCACCAGATTGTACGACCACAACTTGTCCACCACCAGTCACACCACCGCCCGCAGACTGTACGACGACAACGTGTGCCCCACCAGTTACGGTACCACCTCCATGTACGACCACAACATGTGCGTCGGAACCACAGCCACAACCCTGTCCAGACGACTTAAGCAAGGAAGCTAAAATTTTAGGCTCTCTTGCCGATTGCTTGACCCTAAACGATGGTGCTTTCCTATCGGATGCCAAACACTGTCGCCGCTTCTACATTTGCAGGAACGGTGTACCCAGGCGTCTCAGATGTACTGTTGGACAATGGTTCGATCCCAAATTGAGGTCTTGCCGCAATCGTCTAGAAGTGACCAATTGCCTGGCCAACTGCAATTAAATCACTCAAAGCGAAGCGGTGAAACAATCTAAAACAATTAATAATCATAACGAAAATAAGGGATTTGGATTTTGGGCTTAAATAGGTGTACTCGTAATACACACCTACCACATATATGTATATATATACAAATATATAAAAGTACACATCAACTTTCACAGCTTTTAGTAGAATTTAGAAGTGATATTTGTAGTTTATGTAATAAAGCAGCATTGAAAAAATACGATCTCCTTTCAATTCTTACAAAACTGTACAGAAATTGCGGCCGGACATGATCTAGAATCCCAAAGTAGCAAAAATCTGTATATAAATGGATGGATGCTCCACGCGATGAACATCGTTGCCGAAAGCAGTGATGCTCATCGCGTAGCTTTTTCCTCCCTTTCAGATCTTTCCGTTATGTTTACAATAAGTTAGGTTAGGTTAATCTGGCTGACATAAAGCCACGCATAGACCGATTGGTCCCTAGCGATACCAGATGGGGTCTGACCTTTATGCAGATTTCCAGTAGACAACTCGTAGGATGTCAACGCTTTTTTTGAATTTAAGGCGTGCTGTCAGCTCCATTCCTGAGATGTCTTCCAATCTCCCAAATTGTGGGGCTCCCAAGCATTTTAAGTGCGTTTCTGATAACGCAGGACATATAAAGGGTTTTCCAACAAGAGGTGTTATTTTGAATCACCCGGTATTTCGGTAGCTGTCACATTTGAAGCTTTTATTCTTTGGCATTTGACAAGTAGAAACTACGCCATTACTAAAAATGGAACGATACACGCTTCAACAACGCATTGAAACTATTAAAATTCACTACAGAAATGGTGAAAATCTTGCAGTCACAGTTCGCAAAACTAAAGCAATTTTGGGTCGTCGTGAAGCACCTTGTCGGACCGCAATACAGAAATTGGTGGGAAAATTGGAGCTGTTGGGACAAGTTAGTGATGTGAAGAATAAAACCCGTGCACGTCGCTCAAGAACAACTGAGAATATTGCTGCTGTAGCCCAAAGTGTTGACGAAAACCCAGGTTTGTCCATTCCTCGTCGTTCTTTGGAATTCGGCATTCCACAAACGTCATTACACCGTATTTTGCATAAAGACTTGGGTCTTAAGGCTTATAAAGTTCAGTTAACACAAGAACTCAAGCCGGCCGATCATCACCAACGTCGTGTCTTCGCTGATTGGGTCCTTGAAATGCATGAAAATGATCCGGAATTCAATCGAAAAATCATCTTGACTGATGAGGCCCATTTCCACCTCGGTGGCTACGTCAACAAGCCAAATTGTCGCATCTGGGGCTCGGAAAACCCAAGAGTTATTGTTGAGAAGCCTCTCCATCCTCAACGTGAGACTGTTTGGTGCGGTTTATGGTCCGCCTGGGTCATTGGACCTTACTTTTTCGAAAATGAGGTTGGATCAACAGTTACGGTGAATGGATTGCGCTATCGAGAGATGATTAATGATTTTTTATGGTCGGAGTTGGATGGTATTGATCTGGACAACGTTTACTTTCAACAAGACGGCGCTACGTGCTACTCAAGCAACGAAACCATTACTCTTTTACGAGAAAAGTTTCCGGACCGTGTTATCTCTCGAAGAGGTGATCACAATTGGCCACCGAGATCTTGTGATTTAACACCTTGCGACTTCTTCCTTTGGGGCCACGTGAAAGATAAGGTCTACGCCAACAGCCCAGCGTCGATTCAATACCTCAAAGATAGAATTCGTGAGGCTATCGAAGACATAGGGCAGCCACTTTGCGATTTGGTTATGGAAAATTTCATGAAAAGGATATGGTCCTGTAAGCGTGGTCGTGGTGGCCATTTGGCTGATATTGTTCTTCATTATTAACGGCATACCTTCCTCTTTATTATGAAATAAACATCCGATCATTTATCTCAAAAAATTGCATTTTTCTTTGTATACAAAAATAACACCTCTTCATGGAAAACCCTTTACAAAGGAGATATTCTAGAGTTTCCCTTACTCCAACCTCCCTACATCACCTACATTCGTCATTGTCCGTAATTCTTATCTTGTGTGCAAGTGACGCGAGTAAATTATGGTCTGTCCTTGTACCTAAGATAGTTCTACAGTCTCTTCGTGAGTGCGCGAGTATAAATCGCGTTTGTTTCCCATCGTTGACCTGGGACATAACTTTTCCAATTTTGCAGGTGCTTAAACTGCGCTACCTTGCTTTCACCTGCCTACTCATGTGTCCGTCCGTTTCATTGAATAGTTCTTTAAGGGGGGTTTCTGTACGTCGTTTTCTTGTTCAAGTGGTAAATAGACAGCGTTTTTTGCAATCTCATCTGCCAATTCATTCCCTTCTATTCCCTTATGACCAGGCACCCAATAGATATGCAGTCTTCTATTTCTGACTAGCCTATCTATGGCTTCCCTGCTCTGTAGGACATTTTTGGATTTTATACTATATGAGTTAATCGCCTTTATAATAATGAGTTGAGAAGATCTAAGACAGACTCATAGAAAAAGTACTGAGAGGAGATGGAAACTCTCCCAGCAGCTACCCGACTCCAGAAATCACTCAATAAAGATCACTCAAATGCCCTTTCTACACTCAATAAGCCTGACGGAAATTTTACGGAGAGCCTGGAAGAGACGGGACAGCTTTTGTTAGACACTCACTTGCCAGGCTGTGCCACTAGTGGAGAGGATAGTGAAATCATCGAGAATACTCGTTTCTTGATGCCTACACGGAGGGAACTCTCACTGGCTCGCAGAATCTTTACCGGCAACAAAACCAAATGGGCAATCTCCACCTTTAGACCATTCAAATCCAAAGGTGTCGATAATATACAACCGTGCCTACTTCGGCAAGGTGTTGATGTATTGGCAGCTGTGTTAAAAAACAATTTCAGGATAAGCCTGGAACTAGGTATAGTGCCTAAACCTTGGACGAAGGCTAGGGTTGCTTTCATACCGAAAGCAGGCAAAAAGGCGGACCAGACGCCAAAAGCCTATCGGCCCATTAACCTAACGTCATTCCTGCTAAAACTTATGGAAAAAACTCTGGACCAATATATCAGGGAGACTTATCTTAAAGATTCGCCTCTTCATATTGAACAATATGCTTACCAATCAGGCAAATCCACTGAGACAGCCATACATAGCTTAACGAGCAAAATTGAAAAGGCGTTTGAGGGTAAAGAAATAGCTCTCTGTACATCGGTTGACATTACGGGGGCTTTTGACAACGCTACTTTCGGATCAATTGAGGAGGGGATGAGCAGGAAAGGTGTACAAAGACTGATCATAACATGGGTTCTCAATATGCTGAAAAACAGAACAATAATCTTTAAAACTGGGCCAGAAAGGTTAATTGTCAGGTCAAGCAAAGGATGTCCTCAGGGAGGTGTCCTATCGCCACTACTATGGTTATTGGTTATTGACGAGCTCTTGGAAATTATCAATGACCTCGTATACGAAGTTCAGGGCTTTGCGGATTATTTGGTAATTATGGTCAGAGGCAAGTTTGACTCTACCATAACAGACCGCATGCAGCTAGCTCCCCTAAACTTAAGGTCCCTAGACTTAGGTTACTTCTTCTGGTGAAGGGTACCACGTCTGTCTTGTTCGGATTTATCGATAGTCCTTTCTCCTGACACTAGTTTGACATCACGCAAAACTAGTGTCAGGAGAAAGAACTATCCATAAATCCGAAGAAGATAAACGTGGTACCCGGATACACCAGAAGAAGGAAACTGAATCTGGGGACCTTAAGTTTAGGGGCCACGAACTTAACAATATCCAAAGAAATGAAATATTTGCGAGTAATCCTAGACAAAGTCGATTTAGTGAACAATCCATCGTTTTTTCCGGCGTTAGGAGAGGTTGTGGTATCAAAACAGCGCTAAGGTGGTAATTGTGATGACTTGGATCAACCACCAAAACCAACCAACCAACCAACCAATCCTAGACAAAACTCTAACTTGGAAACACCATTTATCATACATTACTAGTAAGGCCTTAAGAGCAACCTACGCCTGCCAGAGGCTGTACGGTAAAACATGGGGACTACGACCAAAAATGGTGGGGTGGTACCAATGATCACCTGTGATTCTTTGGTATGGTGGCCAAAAGTAAACCAAACAAAAGCTCAGATGATCCTAAACAAGATTCACCGGATAACCTGTTTGAGTGTGACGGGAGCAATGAGAAAGTGCCTCACACTAGCCTTGGGAATGATCACTGGACTGACTCCTCTACACCTTGTAGTTAAGAGGATGGCGGCCAGCGCGGCCCTAAGGCTATCTAATCTAGCCCATCTTAACGAAAGCAACCTATCGGGGCACGCAGAGATTCTGGACACTGTCTGGAACTCTCCATCTTTCATGGTCTTTGACAAGATGGACAGAATATAAGACTTCTCCAAGCACTTCAAAGTGGTCATCAGTGACCGTTCAGCTTGGAGAAGCAATGAAATAATAATAAAACAGGACTCACAGTTGTGGTATACAGATGGGTCCAAAATGGAAGATGGCAGTGCAGGAGCGGGAATTGTAGGGCCAAATTTCCAAAAGCAATTGCAATGGGAAAAACAGCTTCCATTTTTCAGGCGGAGGTCCACGCTTTAGAGTTACGTGCTAGAGAATGTCTACGCAGAGGTACACACAGCACCAAAATATGCATTCTCTCAGATAGCCAGGCAGCTCTGAAATCATTAATAAACTTCTCATTCCAATCCAAGCTGGCCTGGGAATGCTCTGAACTCCTCAATACCCTAGCAGCGAGAAACTCTGTTACGCTAATGTGGGTACCGGGACTTGAGGGACATGAGGGCAACGGAATGGCAGACTCTTTGGCAAAAATGGGCGCAGACACTGCCTTCATAGGTCCAGAACCCTTCTGTGGGGTAAACAGTAGCTTCACAAATAACTGGTTGTGCGAACAGGAAAAACGAGGCCTGCTGAACTACTAGAGAGCCCAAAAAGGCATCCGGCAGTCGAGACTACTCATTAATCCTGAACACATCAGTGTTGATTCTGCTTTAAACCTCAGCAGAAATGACATTAAACTCTATACTGAACTTTTAACAGGACACTGTAGACTACAATTATCATCTGAAAAAGATAGGCGTGGTAGAAGACGATTCCTGTCGACTCTGTCAAGAGGAGCAGGAAACGGCAGAACATATTCTATGCACTTGCCCAGCGGTGGCAAGACGCAGACATAATTACCTAGGCAGTGGGTTCTTATCTCCAAATCACCTAGTTAAAACTAAGCCCACAGCAGTTACGAGATTTATAAATAGTCTAGGACTGTTTTAGTTGGGTACGAGGCTGCACAATAGATCTCATAGGTCGTGGTGTTCTTTTAGCCTGTTAATAATAATAATCGCCTTTATCGCTGCCTGGCTGTCCACGTACGAGTATATGTTTATTTTTGAGTCATTTCCTGTCTTGGTGTAGGCTAGCTCTGCGCCTTTCCTGACAGCGAAGACTACCGCTTGAAAGATACTGCTCTGGTCAGGCAGCTTTATAGGCTGCCTAATTCTCAACTCTGAGCAGTAGCTGCCCGCATCCACACCATCCATCGTTTTAGAGCCGCCCGTGTAAAAGTTAAAGGTCCTTCGGCTGGGCCTCATGCCCTTATGCCACTCCTCCTCTTCGATTGTAGTTCGATACATTCTTTCCCAATTAAAACGTGGAGTCATGTAATCAGTGTTGCACAAACCCGAAGGTACTGTAAGTGAAATCTCCTGCAGCCGTCAGTCTACCCGCGGATTTCGCTGCAAGATTCTCCGCCACAAGGTCGATAGGCGGCATGTTGAGTGCTGTTTCGAGAGCAGCCGTTGGAGTGGTTCTCAGTGCGTCTGTTATGCAAAGTGCAGCGAGGCACTGGATTCTTCCCATTGGCATTCTATATGTAGCCTTCTTTGCTGCAG